>CM016623.1:133475443-133905648 GCA_005393395.2 Gossypium australe
ATACAAATCCTACTAGGATTTGGTTTTATAGGCTTTATGCTAACATATTAAGGTTACCAAATGTAGGAATTGAGATCTAAAGCAATAGATCGGTTTTTTCTGGGATTTCAAGGAATTCGTTAAGCAAATCAGGTGTGTACCCCACACTATCTTTTAATACGTTATATGACTATATGTAATATATGTATGTATAAGAATGTGAATATGGCTAAGTACCCTAATGTGGTACAAAGTACTCAGGTATGTTTCCTACTCCTACTAGGATTACGAAATATGTTATATTTAACATGTGAAAAGTAACGTGAATGTGAATTTAAGTATGATATGCATGATATGAATAACATGGGCATTCGGGTTATATGAGAAAGGGGAAGTGAATGTGGTGACTTCGGTCTCACTATCTGAATGTGGTGACTTCGGTCACATTATCTGAATGTGGTAACTTCGGTTACATTATTTGAATGTGGTAACTTCGGTTACATTATCTGAATGTGGTGTCTCATGACACAATTATCTGAATCTGGTGGCTATGCCACGAATTTATATGGGCGATGAGCACGTCGACTGCAGCGACTGCCTTCGATGGTGTATAGCGGAAGGAGGATTGACTTAGTAGTCCCCACAGTGTGCAGGTTGGTACGGGGATGTGTAGCGGATGTCATCTAGGTTTGGGTATGGGTTGCATCATTATTTTATCTGTATATGAATGTGCATGTGATATGTTATGGTATTCCTGATCTATTAAATTTTAGTGTTGTGTACACATTGAGTCTGTTGACTCACCCCGTTGTGGGAACATTTTTCAGGTGATGAACAGTGATGGACTGGGACGGCAGAACTTGTGGTGGCCATGCTCAGCTTGAAGTTTTATTCAATACGGACATTTTATTTTATTCAAGTACTTAAGAATTTTATTTTGGGATTATTTGATGTAATAAGGCCATAAGGCCTTAGTTGAATTTCTTTACTTCTTTTTACTTTTATTTATTATGTTTACAAATTATTATTTATGGATCAACAAATTTATTTTAAAATAAACTCTAAGTATTTTGTCACCTGAAATAAATGGATTTCAATATAAGATAAATTGGTTTTCAACACAAGCCCAACCCAAAACATTATTTGCTTTAAAATTGCACAAGTTTTTCCTAAGGAACAAAAGAACTTTGAATCGGTTTACTTGAGGGACATACCAAATCTGGTCAAAGCTCGTGGGCTGGGTTTGGGGTGTTTCAAAATTGGTAATGCTTTGGAACAATTTATTGCGGATAAGACACCGCATCTTTACGAAGAAGTGATGTCGATAGAGGTAGAAGGATTTGATGATGACTTCCTTTGTAGTGTGTTTGATTATTTTGTGAGTCATGAATCCGAGGTAAAAGCTTTTTTGGTTAAAACTAATAAGCATAGAAAAATTTGGCTTCAAAAAATTTTCTCAATGTTGAAGATATTGATACTTTAATATGGTGTAATATTAGTTATGCACTTGGACAATATTGTTGTTATCATGTGGCGTATTACTAATTATGCATTTGAATAATATTATTAATTTCTAGTATTAATTGTGGTTTGGAAGCTAATTTATAATTATTCAGTATTTGTTTTTTAATATTTTTATAACACAATTAGAAATAATTTATTTGACTTTTGTTGTTTTCAATTTATGACGGTTAACATTCTAGCTTAATAATTGAGTATTATTATAAATTTAATTTAATTTATTTATTTATAAATAAATCATTACAATATATGTAAAAACAATTTAAAATATAATTTTATTAATATATATATAATAAACTCAATTAAATAATGAAAAGATAATAAATTCTTAAATATATATTTGGTTAATTTAAAATAATTTTTATGAAATATTTTCAGGAAATCTGTCAAACAACAGAAAATATTTTACACAGATTCATCCAAACACCAGAAAATTAAATTATTTCCAGAAAAATAAATCATTTTCCAGAAATTATTTTATGGAAAATATTTTACTGGCAAACAAACGGAGCCTTAATGTTATTTAAGTATGAAAACTTTTTTAATATATTTCTAATTTGTTGGAAAACATTTATTTTAATGTTTTTAGTGTATTTGATGTATTAAATTTTATAAATTTATTTTTATATAAAAATAATATAAAAAATTTAATACGAGCGAGCCAAGTCAAACTCGGGTTTAGCATTTTTAATTTGGGTCAGGCTTGGGTAGGATTTTAGGCCTATTTTTCAAGTTAAGTCGAGCCCGAGCCTAAAATTTTGCATTGGCTCGGCCCGACCCATGATTAAGTCTACCCTATGTATGAAGTAACTTTGAAACTTGTGGCTAGCATCTACTTTTTAATGAGCCTACAGAACACGGATAATTAATCATTGGGCTTGCTCTAGTGAATACTTTGAGAGACTAAAAGAAATTTATGGAGCATATTTTAACCACTATGTGTTGCGTGATAATTACTCACTTCATCCCTTTAATCATATAGTTGGAGTTCAATTTCTACTCATAAAAATAAAACACATTTTATAACAAGTGGATTACCTCTATAATAAGAGGATTAATCTTTGTTGCCGTGGGTGAATACCATGATTAATATATATATATATATATATATATAATAAGAGAAGTCAATTTGGCATTAGATTAAAGAAGAGTCAAATGCTATAAGGTTAGGAGACAATAAAAGAACCGACTTTTCTTTCTTAACCATTAAACTTTGAAAAGGACCCACTTTGAAACTTACTCACACCAAACTTTTACTTTTGGACTTTCTAACACTGAACATTCAATTCTATGACCAAAAAAATCACGTAGTTGTGGTTAGCTTTTCATATAACTAATTTAAATAAAAACCTAATCACTTTTATAAATATATTTCTATTTTATATTTTGTTTTTCCTTTTTTTAAGGGTAAACTGTACAAGTGGTCACTCAATTATACTCGCATTCTTGTTTTAGTCACCAAACTCTAAAAATTTTCAATGTAGGCACTAATATTTTAATTCGTTCCTATTTTGGTCTCCCACCGTTAAATTGATAATGCAAAGCCTTTTTATATATGGTATAATAACACATTTAGTCCTCAATACTTACATATTTTATCAATTTGAACCTACTTCTAAATAATTCAATAAATTTAACCCTTCAATTTATAAATTCTATCAATTTGATCCTTAAATTTCCTAATCAAAGCTTTCATCTTTTAAAATAGAGGCATTTCACAACTATAAATTTGTAAAACCCAAAAAATAAAAAATAATAAACTTCTCTAAACTAACGAGCCATTTTTCAAGCCAATTCGTGATACCAATGAATTTATCTTGAATTTTTATTTCCTTTTCTTTCTTCATTAGTTCCTTCTAAATATAATATTCTATAACCCTTTGATTGATAAATTTAGCTAAAGAAAATGGAAAAACCTTTAAAAACACTTTAGATTTACTTTTTTATTAAGCTTATGATGTTTCCTTCAAGGTACATTGAAATATCCCTAGAAGTTGGTCCTTGAAATTGAAAATTAAATCCAGAGTTAAAGAAAATATGACTTTGAAAAATCCAATTGTTCAATCAATAATTACATAAGAAAAAAATATGAAAAAAAATGTGAAAGAATTAATTGAACTTTGTTTTACTATATTGATAATGATTTTTTTAATTCTATAAACTGATTAAGATATTATTATATGCTCTATTTATTTTTAATTTTTAAATCCACAATAAACAATATGTATCACTAATAATCTAATTTAGTGTCAAATCATTTACCAAATTAATTAAAAACTAAAAGTATCCTAGTCATAGTGAAAAATTATTTTTAAAAAAAATTAAATTATTTATATAATTTTAAAATTTGTATTTTCTATTATTTTTAATGGTGTTTAGTTAATTTCTAACACTAACTTTTTAAAAATGTAAACAAAAAGGTTTATGTATTGAATCAGATAATTTCAACCATAAATAAAAAAAATTAATAGATGTGAAATGCCTCTGTTTTAAAAGCTAAAAGCTTTAGTTAGAAAATTTAAGGATTAAATCGATAGAATTTGTAAATGTGAAGGGTTAAATTTATTCAATTGTTTAGAATTAGGATTAAATTGACAGAATAAGTAAGTATTGTGGACTAAATGTATTGTTATACTAATTAGAAAAAGGATTTCTATTATCAATTTAATAACGAATGACCAGAAATAGAATAAATTCAAACGTTAGTACTTAAGTTGAAAATTTCGAAGGCTGTTGACCAAAACAGGAATACGAGCATAATTGAGTGACCATTTGTATAGTTTATTTATTTATTTATTTTTTAATTGTTGTTATTTGATTACATTCAACTTAGACAAAAATAAACCATGAGGAGTCTAATCCGTGTCACGTGTGTAGGCCTAGGAGGAGGCCCAAGTCAAGGCTCCTCAACAGTAATACTTTTCATCCAGCTTTTATTGAAGCATGTACCACTGGCCATTTTAAAGAATAAATCATTTAAAATTTACACTCCAAACCATCCCACCTATCCGATTAAACCCCAAACAAAGCCACCCCACCTAAGTCTAATAAATTTCCTAAACCCTAACCCCCTATAAATACCCTCAAACTTATACATTTCATAGACCAAAAAAATCACACTCATCAGAAAAAAAAAAAAAACACCCCCGCACACCCACAATTCTGAATTTTCAAAAAAAGTCCCCAAATTTTCAAAATTGTGAATGTCTAGGGATGATTTTTTTCCTGTTGACGAGAGTATGGTTTTTTTGGTGTGTGGAACGTTTAGGTTCGGGGGTATTTATAAAGGGTTGGGGTTAAGAAATTTATTAGAGTTAAGTGGGGTGATTTAGGGTTTAAATGGTTAGGTGGAATGATTTCGGGTTTAAAATAAATGATTTATTTTTTGGGGGGGATCTTTTTGAAATTTTCGAATTTTGGGTTGTGTGGGGATGACTTTTTTGCCCGATGAAGATATTGTTTTTTAGGTGTGCGGAATGTTTAGATTTAGGGATATTTAGGAAATTTATTAGAGTTAGGTGGGGTGGTTTGGGGTTTGAAATTTAAATGGTTTATTTTTTTAAATAGTCGGTGGTATATGCTATGGTAAAAATCATATGAAAATTTTGACATATGAGAAGTCCAATCCGTGTCAAGTGTGCGGGCCTTGAGGGAGGTCCAAGTCGGTATCTACTTTTTGGGATTTTTTTGAAATTCTCGGAATTATGGGTGTGTGGGAATGATATTTTTTGCTCATAAGTGTATGATTTTTATTTTTTGTGTGGGGAATGTTTGGATTTGGAGGTATTTATAGGAGGTTTGGGGTTTAAAGAATTTATTAGGGTTAGTAAGGTGGTCTTGGGTTTTAATGATTTGAAAGGATGGTTTGGGGTTTAAAATTAAGTTATTTAATTTTTTTAAATGGTCAGCGGTATATGCGACACTAAAAACCAAATGAAAATTTTGACCGATGGTGTCGACCTGGGCCTCTTCCTAGGCCTGCACACTTGACATGGATTGGGCTCCTCATCAATCAAAATTTTCATAGTATTTAAGACTCAAATCGACACCATTCTGATTTAGGCCTCCATAAAATCAATCTTTTTTACTATAGTAAACGTACCATTATGATAAATACTTTTGAATCTATATTATTTTAGTAATAACTTATTTTGTTAATATAATTTTAGTAATTTTCCCGAGCACATTACAGTCTTTCGCACGGGATATTGGTGCTCCTCGTGTAATTTCGGAAATGAAAACCTAAGGACAAATCATTTTATTTCTATTAAAAAACAGAAAATTAAATTACATAATATATTATAAAATTAAAATATCGTAAGGGCAAATTTTGTTGTTGAAAGTTATGTCATAAAAATAAGTTTCAAAAAAATTCGTTTGATGGTTAAATACCAACTTTTAGTGTCAATTAATTTGAAAATTAAGGTCGTTGTTGGTCACCAAAGCTTATTACATGTGTTTTGTGTTTGTTTCCTTTCAAAAAAAATTATTTTTTTGAAGAGCATTTGTATGTAAATTGTTATACATATTGTTACACTAATATCATTAAAAAATTAATATTTTAATTAATATTTTTATCAAAAAATAATTTAATTTTTTTAAAAAAAGTAATGACTATATTTAACTTAAACAATAATAAGAACTGAATTGATAAAAAATGTAAACCTGAATAAATTTATGTACCTAATTGGAAAAGAAGGTTGTTGAATCCAACGAGTTGACACACTATTTATTTCATAAGCAGAAAATTTATTTAAATTTAAGGTTGTTTTATAAAAATAATTTTAAAAAATTAATTAAATATAAAAATATGGTGGAGAGAAAATTAATTACAAAAATAGGTTATTTGTTATTGTGTTCGTCTGTGTCGCCTAACACACCAGTGACACCGCTTCACTTTTTGGCCCATCATCATGTTTTAAAAAATATATAATTTTTTAGTGTCGCCACTATGTCAAGCAACATCAGTATGTATTTTTAAAAATATCCATGAAAGGATAGGTATCAAAGATGAGAAAAAATGAAAAAAATTTAACTTTTTATTGGTGTCATCGTGTATCAGATAGCACCAATCTAATTTTTTAAAAAGAAAAACTAGCCTAAAAGGGGAAAAAAAAAAAGAAAGTTGAAAAAAATAGTATCAACTAACCATATGTAGACAATGAGGGTTTCAACTTCTCAATCCCGAACAAGTAAACCATTTAAAAAGAAAACAAACTTGTTAGATAATATTTTCATAAAAAAATAATTCTTGATCGAAGTTTTATTTTTATTTTTTTTTTACTTATTTACAAGTGGGAACACATGTTGTTGGTGACTCACTGATACTAGAAATGTCATCCTGTACAACACCTAAGACTACATCAATATCAGACACTCGCCTATATCTTGTGTATCGTACTTTGTCACTAGAAAAAACTCACGGTACAATGTTGCTAATACTATTGAACCCCAAATATATCAACGATCAGCTTGCAAATCAGCCAATAAAGGCAAGTACATTAGGTGGATTTTATTATTATTTGCGTCCGGCATTAGTAAACCTCTATTAGCTGCAGTATATATGCTTGAATAGTGAGCATCTTCTCCCACTCTGTGACACCTCGATAATGTTTCAAAATTTTGCTTTAACTAGTAAAATTTCAAACTAGTAAACTTAGCACCACCATCACCCGACGATTGTCCAAGCAATTGATAACAAACGCAAGTTCGAACACTTTACTTGAACCTGTGATTGCATCACCGTCAACTGGGAGCTTAAGTTGCAATGCGACATCTTCTAAGGTGATGGTGCACTTCTCACTTGGCAAATGAAATGTATGGGTCTCAAGATATCATCGCTCAACCAAGACGGATATTAAGTCAGCTCTCAGCTTAAATATCCTAATCAATGCTACTGTTCCAAATCCCGCAGCATCCAAATATGGAAAAATACATTCATTTGGTTGGTAGCTAGGACCATGGACGCGCACCCTCAAGATGTGGTACTCACCATATCCATAATAAATCAACGTATTAGTTAACTATGCCAATTAAAAAAATAATGACGTGTAACTTTATAAATATACATGTGAATAACATGTAACAATTTTTTTACCAACACATTAATCATCATGTCTGTGTGATCGATTGCTCTAATCAAATAACCCATTTCCGTATTTGCACAAACAAAATTGTATAAACATATCATTTTAAAACATAAAGACTTCCACATGATAATATTTACCACAACTCATTTTTGTTAATAATTTTATTTTTTATGTATTTAAATGAAACATTCATAATAAAAATTTTAATCATCAACTAAACAAAAATAGAATTAAAATAATTTACAGTAACCCATATTTTTTCAACTAAAATCTAAGTATCTTCATTAAAAAATATATAAATATAAACATAACTAATCTAGTAAAATATAAATTACAAACATAAAAAAAATTAAAACAAAAAACTCCAACACAAATCAACCTTTTCTTCTTTCAAAAACTCAAACACAAACAATTTTTTTACCAACTAAAATATAATCTTAAAAATTAAATCTAAATATTATAAGTAAAATATTATAATATAGAAATTATTATTACAAATTAAACATACATTAAAATTATCTTAATCTATCCCTATAACTTAAACACAGATGTAATCTTTACAAAACAAAAAATATAATCATAAATATTAAATATAAAATTTAACAATAATGTAAAATATAAACATATATTTAATATACAAATTATTATAACAAACAATGAAAACATACCTTAAAACTATTACACTTTCTCCCTAAAACACGAGTACGAACAAAATTTTTCTCCTAAATTTGAATCAAAATTGTTTTATCAATACCTTGAAGAAGTATCGATCTTAATAAAATAATTATCGATACTTATTATAAGTACAAATACCAAATTGACATTCCATCCATTTTGAAAACTTTCATTTGGAAAAGTACTGATACCGATACTTTTTTACAGATAGTCAAAAATCACTAGGTTGAAGACACATTTCATGCTCAAATCAAGTCACCGTATAATAGGTAACCTAAACACAGTTAAACCTGCATAAAATTCAATCATTACAATCAACCACATTTTTTTAATCACATTCAATTTTTATACCAATATTCCACATATGGCACCCAATTCAATCAACATTCATTTGGGCATGTTATACCAATCAACTATCACAATAATCTTTATTGTAAAATACAATCAACTTTGTAACTAACCAAAATAATGCCAACCATCTAATAACGACCTTTTTAGCATCATATCCAGCAATACCTTCTATTCAAACATTTATCATCAATCATTATCACCATTTTGCTTAACCATTCTTTCATCACAACATCATATGTACATGATCATTTCAAACTTATATATATATATATATATATATATATCGTATAAGTACTTAATATCAACCATTTCATATGTTCATTTAAAGGCAACACCATTAGAAGGTTCAAGATCATTAAAATTCAAAACAACCACACTTACTAAACAACCCTATATACATACCACAAAAACTGAATGAAGAACAATCAGAAGTCTGTCGAGATTGAAGCTGGATAGTGTGAGTTCTGAGATGATTCGATCATCAAGTTCTGCAAAATACCAATTACAGAAAATGAAACAAAATAAGTTTTAAGTAAGCTTAGTAAGTTCATAGGTAAAATATACAATAACTTACCTCGACATGTAAGAAACACATAAATATAATTAACTTATATAACATTTTCAATCTTGGCATTACATTTCACAAGAAACAGGTAAGTATTTCATAACACCATATAGCAAAACATTTTAGATATATATCATTCTGTTCAATCCATATATTCAAGTTCCATGCATAAGATCAAGTCATTTACTTCATTTACATAATTAGATTAGCCTGATGAACGATAGTAAAAAGGTTCGAATACTTAGGTACCTACACCACACCAGGGAGTACCGTAGTGCTATACAGGGGCACCAAAATGCAAAACAGAGGCACAAAAGTGCAAACAAGAGCACAAAAGTGCAAACAGGGGCACCGAAGTGCAAACTTGTACAAGCGCGCAGCTAACCCTATTAACATGTTAATCGTATCCTAAATATTTATTAAGTTCAAACGGATATTTATATAGGATTCAGAATATTCATGTTGCCATAGCATTTCCATGAACTGAAGCATGTATCATCTCAATTCCATATAGGGTATAATTATCACATGTAAAACTTTACAATTTAATTTAAGTTTGCCTTTTATACCATTCACATATAATTCAAGATACATTAAACATATAAACATCTATGATGCAAGTGAATAACATTTAAAACATACATACACCATATGAACTTACCTAATACAAGTAGCTAGTGAGTTGAAACGTAGGGACTATTTTGCAATTTTTCTTTTTCCTCGATTATCTTTAACTTGATTCAATCTTTGATCCATATGATAATTAAGTTCACATTATCAATTCCAAATACCTTATGATACTCAAATACATGCTTATGGCCCCTGAATCTCATTTTAAAAAATTCCTAAAATTTTGTATTTTATTCAATTTAGTCCCTAAAACTGAAACAAGCATATCTTTCACCTTTGAGTCCTGTTTCACAACCCGATTTCAAATACATCCTTCTATAGCCCTCTAATAACAAAATTACAAAAATTTCATAGTAACTTCAAATTTATTGCATTTTAGTCCCTAAACTCAAAACTAACAAATTTCACTTTACAAATTAATCTCTATTTCATCTCCAAGATTACAAACTAACATAATAGCACCAAAATCTTCAAAATCCATCAATGGTAACATTTAAAAATTTTAAAATTTTTATGACTTAATCCTCGAATTAACTAGATTAAAGTACAACGATCTCAAAAACATAAAATTGATTAAAAACGGACTTGGAAAAACTTACCATGCAAGGTTACCAAGCTTGGCCGAACCTTGGATGTTAAAAAATGGCTTCTTGGTTATTTTTTTGTTGAAGAATCAGCGGTGGATGTAAAAACGATGATGCTTTAGTTTTCTTTTACTTAAACATATTTTATTATTTTTAATTTATTTAATAATTAACAAAACAAAGTTAAAACATATGCACCAACCGTCCATTTAAATAAATTAAGGTTTAGTTGCATGAAATTCCTTAAAATAATTTTATTAAAGCCTTTTAATCAACAAAAATAAATAGGGATAAGCTTTTATTATTTTTACGATCTAGTCTTTATACTCTAATTGACCATCAAATCACTAAATTTGACTTATACATATTAAATAATAATATTTATGGATTCACTCGTCGACATTGTGATCCCAAAACCACTATTTTTCACATCATTGAAAAACAAATTGTTAGAATAACACTTTGCTAATTGATATTATTAGGAATGGTTTCGCAATGCTCAGTAATATTGTGGAAGTCAAATGATCCATGAATGGTGAAATAAAAGTTGACAAGTGAGGAATAATACTAAAATTGCTTATTGCATAACTAAGACAACAAAAGGTAGAATGAAGCAGTTAATTGTTCTGGTAGATCCACCGTCACATGTACTAAATCTACCGAAGGAGGACATAAACATTTCGATGGATGAAGCGGAGCTTGGACACTAGTCCTCCTGGAAATTTAGTCATGTACTGATTTTATTTTCTACCCTCAATTACCATTAATATTCTTTCTCTCTATAAGCAAATGTTAAACTTACACGTAACATTTGCCTTTCAAACCACAAAATTATATCTTTCCATAATTTAAATCACATTAATATATATTTTCATTTTTCTGTAATTTAATTTTATCCTAATTAATTGCAACATCACAATTTGTCTGCAAAATCTTAATAAAATTTGTATTGATAAAATAAGTTGCAGATGAGCGTTAAATAGTACTAACAATTATGTAATTTAATTTTCTGTTTATTTATTAGGGTTTTACAATTGAAAAAAATTAATAATTTCTACAAACAAGAACTATTGTATTTTATTTTATTAATCCTAGTAAAATCTATAATTGTTAAAATAAAATATTTAAAATTTTAATAATTACCTTGTATTATTAATTCTTTTTATTGGTTAATCTCAAATCTATAAACCCTCCATGCCTTGCAAATAATTAACTAAAAATAGTCATTAATTTGTTAAGAAGAGGTTACTTTGGTAGTATAAATAGGACACTTCAATGGCATATTATTCAAGCTCAATATTCAACCTTAAGAGGAAACCACTTCAGGAAAAGTCAATGGATTCGACACCTAACGTTGTGGTCGCTAAGGATGGTAGTGGGAAATATGATTGCATCACCGAGGCCTTGGCTGAAGTTCCGTTGAAAAGTTGCGATCGATTTGTTATTCACATTAAGGCTGGTACTTACAAGGAAAAAATCATCGTGACCAAGGAGATGACCAATGTTATGTTCCTCGGTGATGGCCCAACTGAGACTATCATCACCAATGACATTAACTGCATTAGGGATAATGTTAAAACATTCGACACTGCTACTGTTGGTAAGTAGTATTATATACATATAAGTTTTGGTGGTGAGGTGAGGTGACTAACTAGTATGTATGTTTGTGAAATATTGAAGGTGTGGATGGGGCTGGTTTCATGGCCAAGGGCGTTGGATTCGATAACTCAGCAGGACCCGATGGTCATCAAGCAGTGGCTTTTAGGGCATCCTGTGATAAGGTCGTCATGCTCAATTGTCATTTCACTGGGTACCAAGACACCCTTTACGCTCACAAAGAAAAACAATTTTATAGGGATTGTCTCATCAGCGGGACGGTGGACTTTATCTTCGGGAATGCTGCGAGTGTGTTCCAAAACTGTCAGATCGTCGTGAGGAAGCCGGGTGAGAACCAACACAACATGGTTACAGCACATGGAAAGAAAGAAGAAGAAACTAACACAGCCATTGTGCTTCAAAATTGTACCATCTCGGGCGCCCCTGACTACCTTCCGGTAAAGGACAAGAACAAGACGTACCTTGGTCGTCCCTGGAAACAGTTTGCGACAACTGTCATAATGCAATGTCAAATTGATGACATCATTACACAAGAGGGTTACTCCCCAATGGAAGGCACCGTAGGATTGGACACTGGTTACTTTGCCGAGTTCCAAAATAGGGGACCCGGTGCCAACACCGAGTGCAGGGTCACATGGAAAGCTTTCAAGAAAATCGATATGGATGAAGCTATGAAATGGACTCCTCGTGTCTTTTTGAAATCCGACGAATGGCTTGCACAAACTGGCGTTCCCTTTGATCCCGATATGACCCCGGGAGTTTAAACTTCCAAAACCATCGCCATTAATATTCTTTTATATCATTATTATTTGAAATAATGTTGTCGATTATTGATTAATCTGAACAACTTTTTCCTATTTTTATAATATTAACAATATATTCAACTCTTATTGATGGCAAAAGGGAAGTCATACTTATCATGGAAGGAAAAATCTGAAATTCTTTTATTATTCCCCAAATTATAAAAAAAAAAAAGAAATTATAAGGGATAGATATAAAGTTTAATATGCTCTTAAAATAATTAATTTTGCTATGTATTTCATTAATTAAAATAATACATCTTAATATATTTTATTAGTTAATGTGAATACATTTTTTTTAAAAATATATTTAATTTTAATAATTTTTAATTATCATTTAACAGAAATATTATTTTAATTTATAATAAACTATTTAATATACTTTCTATATTGTACACCTATTTCCATGTGGTACTTGTACTCTATAATTTATATTTTATTTCAATGTTATTCATCATTTTAGGTTTAATTGATGTTTATTTCTAGCCAAGATTTCATACGACCATCATCAAAATCTATCTATAAGAGATATCCATTTGATTTTTGGGTAAATTATAAAAATAGTCACTTTTGTTTACTTTATATTACATTTTAGTCATTTATATTTGAAATGTTACGTTTTAGTCACTTAGACATCCAAGTTGACATTTAAAACTCATTTGGACTGCCGCGTAGGACTGTTATTAGGGAGATAACGTAGTTTAACGGTAGAGTGACCATTTCGTAACAAAACGATAACGTAAGTGACTAAAACGTAATATTTCAAATATAAATGACTAAAATGTAATCTGAGACAAATAAAAATGACTATTTTTATAATTTATCTTTGATTTTCTATTATTTCTCAATTATATACTAAAAAGTTAAATTAAATTGGATTGAATTAGGATATCAGTAACACTATTTCGTTTCTATGTAAATTTAAAGTGTTTTAGGCCACAAACAAATCTCTATCATGTCTTATTAAAAAAAAATCAATAAATATTAGATGAAAGTAGGTAATTGGATTCTTTATTGTACCAATACTAGTGAGAATTTTAGACAGGATTCAAGAAATAAGAACTTGTAGCAGGTATGCTATGCCAACTGTAATCACCAATTTTGGCCCGGGCTCATCAACCAAGGCCTAAAACTAAACAAGATCGCTAGAACCCAAAACCAAAGCCAAACAAACCAAATTAAACAAAAAAAAAAAACCAAATCCATTTACAACCTAAATAACCCAATTACTAAAACAAGCCCAAGATCTCGGCCCAAATACTAAAACTAAACCCTAGCCCACTGACCCAAAACAAAGCAGGAAAATTGTGGAAACCCTAGTCTAGCAGCGCCGCGCGCGTGGAGGCACGCGCGCCACCTTTGCGCCACAACCCCCACTGGCCTCCACTATCGTCGCACCTGCCTCTGTTTGCCACCATTTGCTCCACTATACCCTGCAAAAAGAGGCCAATGCAACGGCAACAAAGAAAAAAAGAAAGAAGAAAAACGATGTATTCTATTTGTCTTTTGATTTTCGGCTATAAAAGCCTTTGAAGCAACAATGTATCAGGATCTTTTTTTTTGAAAAATAAAACAAGGAGACATAGTTTCAAAAACAAAAAAAAAAAAAAGCACAGCACAAAAATCTAAACAAAAACTCAAGATCAGAATACTTGGAGGTGATTTCATTTCTATCTTTTTTTTTCTTCTTTCTCTACTGTTCTAAGAATAAACATATATATATATATATATATATACGCATGTTAAAATAAAAAAAAAAAAGAATAAAAATTACCTTTCTCGGATTCTCGGCCGGCGACGGTGACTGGAGGCGTTTCGGCGGCGGCGCGGGTTAGGGATGAAACCCTAGCAGAGAAAAAGGGGGTTCCCCTTTCGTTTTTTAAAACCCATGGTAAAAATAGAAAAAAAAGAAGGAGAAAGGCTTTTTATAGCAGAACGAAACGACGCCGTTTCGGGGTTGGGAGCCCAGGCGCCAAAACGATGCAGTTTAGGCCTCAACTCGGGCGCGCGACCCGTCCCGACCAAAGGATCCGCGTGTTTTGTTGGAAGGGGTTAATTGCACATTTAGCCCCTCCGCTATTTTACATTCTTGCAATAGCTTTCCAGTTTCTTTAAAATTTGCCCTGGAAGTTTATTTGATTTTCGATTTGGTCCCTCCATTGCTGCGCGTTTTGAAAGGAGGGGTTATTGACCATTTTAGTCCCTCTTGGCTATTTTCGCATGCGATTTAGTCCTCCCCTCATTATTTTATTTCAAATTTACCCCAAGTATTCCGTTTTTGTTCAGTTTTAGTCACTTCTAATTATTTTGGTTATTTTATTATTAAACTCACTAACTTTATTATTATTATTATTATTCCTATTCCCATTATCATCATCATTATTATTATTATTATTATTATTCTTATTATTATTCTTTTATTTACTATTACTATTATTATTATGTTGTACATATTTTGTATTATTATTATTATTATTATTATTATTATTACTATACTATTTACTATTACTATTATTATTTTTATTATTATTACTATTTTACTTCTATTTTCACTGTTATTTTCATTATTTCTTTTATCTTTGGCTTGTTTATTTTTATTCTCTCACATTATGTAGTTATTATTATTCCGTTGTACGTGTAAATACTGCGATTCATGTCTTTCTCGTTTTCACAAATTCGTGCTTATTGACTTTTACCTAATATAAAATTGATTTCTTAAAATAAAGGCAATATTCGGTGCTTGAAAATTCGAGAAAACGCGTCCTAACATGCCTGGTTTCATTTTTTTTTGTTTGGATAAATACTAGAATATCCTTTTGATTTTTTTTTTGCATGAGTCTCAGGAATTATGGGATGATCTTGAATTCAAGGATTTGAATTATCGTATCCTAAAGTATTGGATGTGATATTTTAATTCCTTTGGAACGAGAAAGTCTTGATTTTCAATTCAAGAAAACTATGGGATAATCTTGGATTCAAAGATTTAAAATATCGTGTCCTAAAGTATTGGATGTGGTATTTTATTCTTTTGGAACAAGAAAGTCTTGATTTTCAATTCGAGAAAACTATGGGATAATCTTGGATTCAAAGATTTAAAATATCGTGTCCTAAAGTATTAGATGTGGTTTTTTATTCTTTTGGAACAAGAAGATCTTGATTTTCAATTCGAAAAAAAACTATGGGAAGATCTTGGGCTCGAGGATTTAAACTATCATGTCCTAAAATATTGGATGTGATATTTTATTCTTTCGAAACGAGAAGATCTTATTCAAGAAATCGCAAATATTTCCAAAAGAGGTCGAATTTTTAAATTCCTTTAAAATTTTCAATTTTCGACATTAGGACATTAATTGATCAAATCGGTATCAATTTTGGGCGTGACGAGGGTGCTAACCCTTCCTCGCACGTAACCGACTCCTGAATCTATTTTCTCAAAATTCGTAGACCAAAAACAATGTTTTAGTAAATCAAAAGTTTTATTAAAACAATGGTGATTCGATCACACCCAATAAAGATCGGTGGCGACTCCCGTTTTTATTCGTTTTCAAAACCCAAAGTCGATTCCCGTTTTGCCAAAAAAAATGGTTACGGCAGCTTGGCGACTCCACTGGGGACCTTCGAGAGTCGAGCCATGAAATTGATTATTTTCTATCTTGTTGTTGAAAATTGAAAATTTGAGTTGAAACATTATGATCCTCTTATTACCATTATTTGTGTCATCTCATTCGATTACTATGGTTGGAGTCTTATAAAATATTTTTGCATCATGTTGCATGACCGCTGGGTCACACCTTTTAAGTGGGAGCGAGAAGCTACTCCTTTGCGAGGTTTTCACCTCCGTGTAGGATAGTGAATTACTTTCAGAATACATCCGTACCTATGTCTTCATGAGATTTTCATCTCCGTGCAGCCATAGGGAGATGTGTTCCCCTGAACTGAACTTGATCCATATGAGCCTATAATGGGTGAGGATCAAGGAATCTACTGGTTCAGGTACCTTCGCTTTAGAACTGAACCACATATAGAGAGACTTAGGAACCCACCCTGGACAAAACCACGCTAAACCCCTAGTGGTCACCCCAATAGGTGTTTTATGTTTGCTTATTTCTCTTACACTAACGTTTTTGTGTTTGCTTATTTTCTCTTGCATTAGCATGTTTTCTCTTGTTTTGATTGCATTGCATGCATTCTCACATTTAAGAGGTGTCGATTCAGGTTCGATTGCTGAATTAGAAAGTTTGCCATGGAAAACAACTTTCTTGATAAAGTGGAAGATAATGCGGCTATCCGAATTTGGTCAGAGACAACACAACTAGAAAAGGGAGATAGTATAGCTGCGGGGCATGTGTCAGAATCATGGTACTATACTCGTATTAGTGTGACACAAAACAATCTTCACGAGTTAAAAGCTATATAGGATCAAGGACTACTCCCGAATATAGCGGATGGATCAGTAGAAGAATCAACGACAACATGCCTGGGCCAAGTCTGGAAGACGAGCGATCTGTTGAGGAATATTTACAGGTAATCCCATCAAAAGTGGAGATGGTAAAGTAAGATTTCGAAAAGAAGAGTCGTGAGCTGGAAAAGAACAACTTCATCACTCTCAGAGTCAAGTCAGGGACCGGGACTACCTTATGGGTGAAGCTGTGACTCAAATCCGGAAGGTGGCCGAATATTTGCAAACATTGGCAATTCAGGCTGACATACTAAATGTGAAGTATGAGCTGATATCGGACAAGGGCCAAGAATTAGCTTCGTTGCTCGAGAAAGTCAAAACTCTGGGCATTAGGGCAAAGTTGCATTTATAATCCATTTTATGTAAAGAGCTTTGTTTTCTGAAAAGTTTTCTAAACGAAGTTGGATCTAAATCGATGCCTCTTTGCATCCATGCATTTGCATTACATTGCCTCATCTTAGAAAGAAGGTGTTGATTTGTATTCAATTGCTAAATAGAAAAGTTTGTCATAAGAAAATGTGTTACTTGATAAAGTGGATTATAATACAGTCGTCTGAACATAGTTTAGGTAACAACGAGAGAAGACTTTACCTGAAGATTTAAAGCCGACCAGGATTGTTCGGGAGTCATCAGAGGATTATGAGCATCACGGATGATAAGCAAATGATGAAGTACGACCTGGACCAAGCAACAAAGAGCTAGAAGAGATATCTATTGAAAAATTCATGGAACACGACAACCGGATACAAAGAAGAGGATTTGCCTGAAGATTCAAGACGGCAAGGATTGTTTGGGAGTTATTAGAAGATTATGAGTATCGTGGAAGATAAGCGAGTGATGAGATATGACTTGGACTATGAGGAAGAGGCCGTATATGCGGTCCATTTTATATAAAGAAACATATTTTCTAGACAAGTTATTCTAATAGGAATTGAATTCATAATCAATGCCTCTCTTTCTTTTTGCATTCATTCCATGCATTTGCATTGCATTTCATGCATTACATCATATCACGTGTATTAAAATTCGTAGAAAGACCCTGACTAGGTGAAGTTATTTCAGTGACCTAGAAAACATGGAACAAGGGTTGGAGAGATTAGAGCAAAGACAAATACTGATGCAAGAGCAGTTGACCAAAATTCAACGGGACATGCATGATCAAATGAATATGATGCGTCGGTTAACCCAATTACTAGTCGAAAGACTTGAAAAAAGAAGTGGCCCAATGATCAACAGTACGGATGATGACAAAGAAATTGTTTATTCCCCGATGAATATCTTGACTCAACCAGACGTACAGTCACAAAGAGAACCTGTCATTGATAAAACCCAAGGTCACACTAATACTTCGACCCTGTTGGGCTCAAACTTAAACTCTGAAGATGGTCGAGCCAAACTGATTGTTCAAACAGTGGCAAAAGAAGGGAGAAAGAGGACTTTGAAAGCTCCGAAGAATGAGAAAAAAGAAGCGGGCAGTACGAGTAAGGGCCATTCGAAGCTTATTACAGTAAGTCAGCTAGGGATAGTAACTACTGGTCGTCAAGGCCCTCTTAGGCGGGATTCCAACCCAAAGACCAATCTTGAAAAACCTCAATTCACCCCTATTCCTGTGCTGTATAGAGAGCTGTACCCGAAATTATTGGAAAAAAAATTAATATCCCCACATTATGTGGCACCCCTGAAACCTCCATACCCAAAATGGTACGTTCCTAATGCTAGTTGCATGTACCATGCTGGAAACCGAGGGCATTCTACAGAAAATTGTCTAGCCTTTAAAAGAAGGGTTCAAGGTCTCATTGATGCAAGCATTTTATGGTTTGACGGTACTAGTAATGTGGCCGAAAATCTGCTCCCTAACCATACGGAAGGGAACGTGAGCATGGTGACAAAGGAGATGATGCAATTGAGGATGTTTCGATGATACGCCTTTGTCCTCCTAGATTCACTTTGAACAATTGGACTGCTGTGGATCTTCTTGTAGCTTCTAAGTCCTCTCCAGAGTAATGCTCAATGTTAACTTTTTTGTATGCCCCTAAGTTATAGGGGGAATCTATTATGAGAGTTTATGTTTGCTATTTATCTTTTAAACGAACATTAATGAAGATTCATTTTGTCATGGTTTTTTCATTCTCATTGTCTTCATATTTATTCCCTCTTCTCATAGCCTGTCCTACATGTACCTCACATCATGCCATAACATTATGTCTGTATACCTTAACGCTCCTCTATAGTTTTCTTTTCCATTCGCCTTTCAGGTGCTCAGATATCAACGACATGAACAATCCCGTTATAAGTCCTGAAATCGATTTTGAGAAAGCTATTTGTTTAGGAGAATGCGAAGCTGAAGAAAATGCTGAGGATCTTGTTTCGTCTCCTGACTTGCTAAGAATGATAGAACAAGAAGATAAACAGAGTCTACCCCATCATGAATCTATTGAGACAGTGAACTAGGGAAATAAAGAAAAGAGGCAAGAAGTAAAGATTGAGACGTCCATTTCAGAGAACACCAAACATGACTTGATCGCCTTGCTTCATGCGTACAAAGATGTATTTGCATGGTCGTACCAGGACATGCCAGGTTTGAACGAGGATGTAGTGGTCCATAGACTCCCACTAAAACCAGAATGCAAACCCATTCAACAGAAGCTAAGACGAATGAGACCTGAAATGCTGTTAAAGATAAAAGAAGAAGTAAAAAAACAATTTGATGCTGGCTTCTTACAAGTCTCTAAATATCCAGAATGGGTAGCTAATATAGTCCCAGTACCGAAGAAAAACGGTAAGGTGCGAATGTGCGTAGATTATCGCGATCTGAATCGAGCAAGCCCAAAAGATAATTTTCCCTTGCCACACATCGATACATTGGTAGATAACACAACAAAACATTCATTATTTTCTTTCATGGATGGATTTTCGGGTTACAATAAGATAAAGATGGCCCCCGAGGATATGGAGAAAACTACCTTTATAACAATGTGGGGAACGTTCTGCTATAAGGTAACGCCATTCGGATTGAAGAATGCTGGGGCAACATATCAGAGGGCAATGGTGATGCTGTTCAATGACATGATGCACAAAGAAATAGAAGTTGATGTCGATGATATGATTGCCAAATCTCGGGAGGAGAGAGAGCATGTTGGGGACCTCAGGAAATTGTTTGAAAGGCTAAGAAAGTTCCAGCTGAAGCTTAATCCAGCCAAGTGCACATTTGGGGCCACCTCGGGAAATCTACTAGGCTTCATTGTCAGTGAGAAAGGTATTGAGGTTGATCCAGACAAGATAAAAGCCATACAAGAACTACCACCTCCACGGACACAAAAAGAAGTCAGAGGATTTTTAGGGAGGTTGAACTACATCGCTCGATTTATTGCTCAGCTTACCAACCAATGTGACCCAATTTTTCGACTCCTTCGAAAACAAAATCCTGGAGAATGGAACGAGGAGTGTCGAGTGGCTTTTGACAAGATAAAACAGTATTTGTCTAACCCCCCGGTGCTAGTATCGCGAACGCCCGGGAGACCGCTAATATTGTATCTGACTGTGTTCGAAAACTAAATGGGTTGCGTACTGGGGCAACATGATGAGTCAGGGAAAAGAGAAAGGGCGATTTACTACCTCAGCAAGAAGTTTACAGCGTATGAGGCAAAGTACACGTCAATTGAGAAATTCGGTTGTGCTTTAGTCTGGGTAACCCGAAGGCTCAGACAATATATGTTGTATCACACGACATGGTTAATTTCAAAGTTGGACCCAATAAAATACATGATGGAATCACCTGCACTCTCAGGAAGAATGGCACGATGGTAGATCCTACTATCGGAGTACAATATCATCTACGTGAATCAAAAGTCGATAAAAGGGAGCGCAATAGCTGACTTCTTAGCAACTCGGACAATAGAAGAATACGAGCCGTTGAGATTTGACTTCCCAGATGAATACTTGATGTGCATTACGGAAAAAGAATGTGAGTCGTCAAAAGAGAAATTATGGAAGATGAGCTTTGATGGTGCATCAAATGCATTGGGGCATGGGATTGGAGCAGTTTTAGTGTAACCAAAAGGGAATCATTACCCATTCACTACCAGATTAAATTTCTTCTGTACCAATAACGTAGCGGAATATGAGGCTTGCGTCATGGGACTTCGTGCCGCTATTGAACGAGACATCGAAATCTTAGAAGTGTACGGAGACTCAGCGCTGGTGATTTACCAAATCCGTGGAGATTGGGAAGTGAGAGATTCGAAATTGGTCAAATATTGCGATCTTGTGGCAGAGCTGATCAAAGAATTCAAAGAAGTAACTTTTAATTACTTCCCACGAGAAGAAAACCAATTGGCAGACGCCCTGGCCACTTTGGCTTCAATGTTCAAAGCAAACTGAGAAACAGAAATAATGCCTTTCCAAATGAGCATATATGAGGTCCCTGCACATTGTTTTAGCATTGAAAAAGAAGCAGATGGACGACCATGGTTCCAGGATATCTTAGAATATGTCAAGAATCAAAGGTATCCCGAACAAGCAAATGAGAACGATAAAAGAACAATCAGAAGAATGGCGGTGGGATTTGTTCTTGATGGGGGCATCCTGTACAAAAGAGGAAAAGATCAGGTGCTCCTGAGATGCGTGGATGCTATTGAAGCCAGAAAAATACTTGAAGAAGTCCATGAAGGAGTTTGTGGAACGCATGCCAATGGTTTCACTATGGCCAGACAGATTATAAGGCTCGGTTATTACTGGCTGACGATGGAAAGTGACTGCATTAGTTACGCGCGAAAGTGCCACAAATGTCAAGTTTACGGCGATAAAATTCATGCAACACCTTCGCCCCTTCATGTCATGACTTCGCCGTGGCCTTTTTCTATGTGGGGCATGGATGTTATAGGGCCAATTTCCCCAAAAGCTTCTAATGGACATCGATTCATTTTTGTGGTCATAGATTACTTCACAAAATGGGTAGAAGCCGCTTCGTTTGCTAATGTGACGAAGGCTGCAGTTTGCAGGTTTTTAAAAAGGGAGATCATATGTCGATACGGTTTGCCTAAGAGAATTATTTCAGATAATACTTTAAATCTAAACAACAAGATGATGAAAGAAGTGTGCGAGCAATTTCAAATAAAGCATCATAATTCCTCACCCTATCGCCCAAAGATGAACGGAGTAGTAGAAGCTGCTAACAAAAATATTAAGAAGATTATTGGGAAAATGACCGAGACGTATAAAGATTGGCACGAGAAACTACCATTTGCTTTGTATGCATATCGCACATGTGTGCGGACCTCTACGGGGGCAACTCCCTTCTCTCTGGTCTATAGAATGGAAGCTATGCTGCCCATCGAAGTTGAGATCCCCTCTTTATGGGTCTTAATGGAGTCAAAACTAGAAGAATCAGAATGAGTTCAAGCTCGATATGACCAACTAAATCTGATCGAAGAAAAATGCTTGAAAGCAATCTGTCATGGATAGATGTACCAGAAGAGAATGATCACAGTTCATGATAAGAAGGTGCAACCAAGAGAATTTCGCGAAGGAGAACTCGTGCTGAGAAAGATTCTCCCAATACAAAAAGACTTTCGAGGAAAATGGGCGCCGAATTGGGAAGGACCATATGTCGTAAAGAAAGCCTTCTCAGGTGGAGCTTTGATTCTCACTGAGATGGATAGGAAAGAGGTACCAAATCCAGTGAACTCAGATGCCGTGAAGAAGTACTATGATTTAAAAAAAAAAAGGAGAAACGGATCAAGATGAAAACCCAAAAAGGGCGTCTTGATGGACAAAAAGGTTTAGGATGAAAAACTCGAAAGGGCGTCCTAAGGAAGCGAATTTGGGCTTGAAGAGCAAGGGCGATTTGAACAGGAAGTCAAATAGCGAGATATTAATATTTGAAGCAGACTCGGAGGCTCAAAATCCTCTACACAAGAAGCTGTGCTCGAAAGGATCCAGGATAAAAAAAATGTGGAGAAGTTCATGCGTTGAATATCTAGAGCATTTGTGACAATTGAATCTGCTTTCCTGTATTTATAATGTATCTGTATATTGAACTATTCCTTGTCAATTTTCCTTGCTCATTGCCTTTGAAATAAATGAGTGTGAAGTCCCCCTTTCATACCTACTCGTCATTTTCATGCATCTCATGTTTGGTTCATTTAAATGATGAATAGTGAAATTACACGCTCTAAACAAAAGGAATGTTGAGCATTACCTGGATGAGAATTTGGTAAGTACAAGAGCCTCAGAGCAAGGACAAAGTTCAACAGGGGGCAAAAGGGCAATATACGAGAAACACAGATTACTCGTAAAGCTTGAGGATGGGTACAAAACCTGAAAGGAAAGTCGAGAATCGAAGCAATGAATGCAGGTCATCATGAAAGTCATAACGAAAAGAGATATGACAAATAAGCCCAAGGCACATGACATAATCATGTAGGCATAAAAGCATTTAGGACAAGCACGTGCATATCATGATATCATCATGCATGACACGTACAGGTACACCAGTAAAGCAAGAAGTTTTGACGATAACTGTACCGAACCAAGGAGAACGAAGGCATTCTAGTTCCACCAGATGATACGTTTGCAATTTCTATTTTTCAAAAATCAACTCCTCAGGTCGCACGCTGAGGTATTTTATATTTCTGTTTGCAAAAATCAACTCCTCAGGTCGCGCGCTTAGGTATTTTCAATTTCTGTTTTTCAATTTCTGTTTGCAAAAATCAATTCCTCAGGTTGCACGCTGAGGTATTTTCAATTTCTGTTTTTCAATTTCTGTTTGCAAAAATCAACTCCTCGGGTCGCACGCCGAGGTATTTTTAATTCCTGTTTTTCAATTTTTGTTTGCAAAAATCAACTCCTCAGGTCGCATGCTGAGGTATTTTTAATTTCTGTTTTTCAATTTCTGTTTGCAAAAATCAACTCCTCAGGTCGCACGCTTAGGTATTTTTAATTTCTGTTTTTCAATTTCTGTTTGCAAAAATCAACTCCTCAAGTCGCACGTTGAGGTATTTTTAATTTCTATTTTTCAATTTCTGTTTGCAAAAATCAACTCCTCAGGTCGCCCACTGAGGTATTTTTAATTTCCATTTTTCAATTTCTGTTTGCAAAAATCAACTTCTCAGGTCGTACGCTGAGGTATTTTCAATTTCTATTTTTCAGTTCCTGTCTTTCAAAAATCAACTCATATTACGAGAGGTGAGTTGAGCCTCAGGTCGCACGCTGAGGTATTTTCAATTTTTGATTTTCAATTTCTGTTTGTTCAAAAAAATCAACTCAGGTGAGTTGAGCCTCAGGTCGCACGCCGAGGTATTTTCAATTTCTAATTTTCAATTTCTGTTTGTAAAAAAAAAAATCAACTCGTATTACTCAGGTGGGTTGAGCTTCAGGTCACGCGCAGAGAGATGATAGCGGAGCAGATTGAAGATTGAAGTCTTCCTGAAGATAGTAAGGAAGATGATTGAAAGAATGAAGATAGCAAGTCTGGCATTCTTGAAGTTACAGAGAAGCAAATCGAAGTCAATAATCGAATCCCAAAGCTACAGTGAAGTGGATCAAAGCAACAAGTTACAGTGGATTGGGATGAGGCTACATGAGGCATAAGAGCACTGAACAATCAATACTTGGCCAAGATCGGGCAAAATTGGTTCTTCTATTGTCTTTGCTCTATTATCGTTTCACGACAATGAGCAAAGAGGGGCAGTTGTAATCACCAATTTTGGCCCGGGCTCATCAACCAAGGCCCAAAACTAAACAAGATCGCTAGAACCCAAAACCAAAGCCAAACAAACCAAATTAAACAAAAAAAAAAACCAAATCCATTTACAGCCTAAATAACCCAATTACTAAAACAAGCCCAAGATCTCGGCCCAAATACTAAAACTAAACCCTAGCTCACTGACCCAAAACAAAGCAGGAAAATTTTGGAAACCCTAGTCTAGCAGGGCCGCGCGCGTGGAGGCACGCGCGCCACCTTTGCGCCACAACCCCCACTGGCCTCCACTATCGCCGCACCTCCTCTGCCGGCCACCATTTGCTCCACTATACCCTACAAAAAGAGGCCAACGCAACAGCAACAAAGAAAAAAAGAAAGAAGAAAAGCGATGTATTCTATTTGTCTTTTGATTTTCGGCTATAAAAGCCTTTGAAGAAACAATGTATCGGGATCTTTTTTTTGAAAAATAAAACAAGGAGACATAGTTTCAAAAACAAAAAAAAGCACAGCACAAAAATCTAAACAAAAACTCATGATCAGAATACTCGGAGGTGATTTCATTTCTATCTTTTTTTTTCTTCTTTCTCTACTGTTCTAAGAATAAACATATATATATATATATATATATATATATATATATACGCATGTTAAAATAAAAAAAAGAATAAAAATTACCTTTCTCGGATTCCCGGCCGGCGACGGTGACTGGAGGCGTTTCGGCGGCAGCGCGGGTTAGGGATGAAACCCTAGCAGAGAAAAAGGGGGTTCCCCTTTCGTTTTTTTAAAACCCACGGTAAAAATAGAAAAAAAAGATAGAGAAAGGCCTTTTATAGCAGAACGAAACGACGCCGTTTCGGGGTTGGGAGCCCAGGCGCCAAAACGACGCAGTTTAGGCCTCAACCCGGGCGCGCGACCCGACCCGACCAAAGGATCCGCGTGTTTTGTTGGGAGGGGTTAATTGCACATTTAGCCCATCTGTTATTTTACATTCTTGCAATAGGCTTTCCAGTTTCTTTAAAATTTGCCCTGGAAGTTTATTTGATTTTCGATTTGGTCCCTCAATTGCTGCGCGTTTTGAAAAGAGGGGTTATTGACCATTTTAGTCCCTCTTGGCTGTTTTCGCATGCGATTTAGTCCTCCCCTCGTTATTTTATTTCAAATTTACCCCAAGTATTCCGTTTTTGTTCAGTTTTAGTCACTTCTAATTATTTTGGTTATTTTATTATTAAACTCACTAACTTTGTTATTATTATTATTCCTATTCCCATTATTATTATTATTATTATTATTATTCTTTTATTTACTATTACTATTATTATTATTATGTTGTACATATTTATTATTATTATTTATCATTACTATACTATTTACTATTACTATTATTATTATTATTATTATTATTATTATTATTATTATTACTATATTATATTTCCATTGTACATATTTCATGTCATCATCATTATTATTATTATTATTATTATTATTATCATTATTATTTTATTATTATTGTTATTATTACTATTTTACTTCCATTTTCACTATCTTTGGCTTGTTTATTTTATTCTCTCACATTATGTAATTATTATTATTCCGTTGTACGTGTAAATACTGCGATTCATGTCCTTCTCATTTTCAAAAATTCGTGCTTATTGACTTTTACCTAATATAAAATTGATTTCTTAAAATAAAGGCAATATTCGATGCTTGAAAATTCGAGAAAACGCGTCCTAACATGCCTGGTTTCATTTTTTTTTTTGTTTGGACAAATACTCGAATATCCTTTTGATTATTTTTTTTGGCATGAGTCTCAGGAATTATGAGATGATCTTGAATTCGAGGATTTGAATTATCGTATCCTAAAGTATTGGATGTGATATTTTAATTCCTTTGGAACGAGAAAGTCTTGATTTTCAATTCGAGAAAACTATGGGATAATCTTGGATTCAAAGATTTAAAATATCGTGTCCTAAAGTATTGGATGTGGTTTTTTATTCTTTTGGAACAAGAAAGTCTTGACTTTCAATTCGAGAAAACTATGGGATAATCTTGGATTCAAAGATTTAAAATATCGTGTCCTAAAGTATTGGATGTGGTATTTTATTCTTTTGGAACAAGAAGATCTTGATTTTCAATTCGAGAAAACCATGGGATGATCTTGGAATCGAGGTTTTAAATTATCGTGTCCTAAAGTATTGGATGCGATATTTTAATTCCTTTGGAACGGAAAGTCTTGATTTTCAATCGAGAAAACTATGGGATAATCTTGGATTCAAAGATTTAAAATATCGTGTCCTAAAGTATTGGATGTGGTTTTTTATTCTTTTGGAACAAGAAGATCTTGATTTTCAATTCAAAAAAAAAACTATGGGATGATCTTGGGCTCGAGGATTTAAACTATCATGTCCTAAAGTATTGGATGTGATATTTTATTCCTTCGAAACGAGAAGATCTTATTCAAGAAAACGCAAATATTTCCAAAAGAGGTCGAATTTTTAAATTCTTTTAAAATTTTAAATTTTCGACATGAGGACATTAATTGATCAAATCGGTACCAATTTTGGGCGTGACGAGGGTGCTAACCCTTCCTCGCACGTAATCGACTCCCGAATCCATTTTCTTAAAATTCGTAGACCAAAAACAATGTTTTAGTAAATCAAAAGTTTTATTAAAACAATGATGATCTGATCACACTCAATAAAGACCGGTGGCAACTCCCGTTTTTATTCGTTTTCAAAACCCAAAGTCGATTCCCGTTTTGCCAAAAAAAATGGTTATGGCACCAACAACACAGACCATTCCTTTTGGTCAATCAAATAGGTAGTGCCTCTTAGCTACAAATACTTAATTCAAGAAACTTCTCCAGTTCTCAAATAATATTGACATCTTTTGATCAGAGTTTTAATATTTCTGATGTGCAGGATCCATATATGGCAAGCACAGAGCATACTCTATTATAACTCTATAATAGAACTCATGTATTCATCCCTTTCTAAAGGAAATTTAGAGAGAAAGAAAGGAAATTCAGAAGGCCATGAATAAAACATAGTGATATTTTATTAGGTAAAAGACTCGATGATTTTACAAGATAGAAAACATCCCCTTTTATAGATGAAGGGGATGAGAAACAACCAAAATAGCTACAGTGCTAATAATGATTAGACAAATAAAGGTAAACATAAAGGACGCAGAAAAGCTTCCAAAATAGTGTTCATGACTTTTCTTCAGGACTTATTTCTTCCTAACATAGGACTTAATTTAATTAAGGAAAAACTTCAATAAGAGATCTCAAACCTAAAAGAGGAGGAATTTTGTAGTTACTAAACCCTGCAACAAAAAATAGTTTAGCCCATTCTTCTTCTTGTCTCTCTTTTCCGCTCATTAAAACCATCATCAGCATATCGACGAAGAGCTGCGTTTCTGACGAGTTGAAGGCTTCACCATTCATTTTCTCATTCTTCGTCAATACCATATCTATTATCATCACCTTTCCTCCCTTCTTGTTTTGTCTTGAAATTGCCTCCTTACGTCGCTTCAAAATCTTCAAGCATGCATCATCATTCCAATCATGCAATATCCACTGTTTAATTAACACAAAAGCATAACCCATTCATTGGTCAAAATGATATGATTATCTCTATTGCACATTATTGTTAAAACAGAGATAATTGATAAAAGATTTAGCAAAAAACCTTTAGTAAAATTGCATCTGAAGCTGGAACTTCCTTAAACATGTCACCTGCAACATATCTCAAGTTCCCACTATCTTTTAAGTTAGCAACAACATGAGGAAGATCAAGCACAATACACTCCAAGTGTGGAAACGCATCAGCAATGGCCTTGCCCAATGTTCCGGTACCACCTCTAACCTCCACCAAAGAATTCAATCCCTCGAACACCTTTTTGCACTTGTCAATAAGAATGCTACTAACTGATAGAAAACAGTAGAGGAGAACAGAAGAAAATAACGTTGAAGTTATTATTCCATGCATGAAATTAATACAGCCAAACCCTCAGTATTTAATGCTAAGCATTAAGGGCTAACCAGAGTGCTAACAAACTAACAGACTAACTGCTGTTAACAGACTAACAGTTAACAAACTAACAGCTAACTGTTACATTCCTTAACATGCTCCCATCATCTCGTTCTCTACCCAACGTCATGCTTGGCAGCCACTTTTAGAGAGGACCGAAACTTAGTAAACAATGGTTCTGTTAAGGGCTTTGTAAGCACATCTGCTACTTGCTTCTGTGCTGGAACATGTCCTACACTTAGTTTGCCAGTAGCAATTTTCTCTCGAAAGAAGTATAAGTCTAACTCCACATGTTTGAACTTGGAGTGCATCACCGGATTTGAAGAGACCGCCACAGCTCCAGAGTTATCACACCACACCATAGATTTTTTAGACGGCAAGACATGAAGTTCAGAGAGTAAAGATTCAAGCCAAACTACCTCAGTTACTGTATGAGCAAGGGCTCTATACTCAGCCTCCGCAGTGGATCGAGAAACTATCTGTTGTTTTTTCGAACCCCAAGCTACAGGATTCCCACCAAGAAAAACACAAAATCCAGTGGTTGACCTCCGATCATCAATATCGTTTCCCCAACTAGCATCGGAATAGCCAACAACATCCAAGCTGGTGGAAGGAGTAAACTGAATACCATAGTCCAAAGTCCCTTGCAAGTATCGAAGAATTCGTTTTACTGCTTTATAATGTTGATCAAGAGGACGGTGCATGAACTGACATACCTTGTTCACCGAGAAAGTAATATCTGGCCTTGTGATTACCACATACTGTAAAGCTCCCACAATACGTCGATACGCTGATTCATTTTCAATCGAACAACCAGTGTGCTGGGATAACTTGGAAGAGGTGACCATCGGTGTAGGAGAGCTATTTGCCTGATCCGTATTAGCTTTCCTGAGAAGATCAAGTACATATTTGCGCTGACTTAGAAACAGCCCAGTAGATGTGGAAGATACTTCAATGCCAAGGAAATAGTTGAGAGAGCCTAAGTCCTTCAAAGAAAATTGAGTGTCAAGACTTGTAACAAATTGATCAATGCTAGCCCGATGACTACCAGTGATGATTATATCATCAACATATACCAAAACATACATAACCATACTGTCAGTCCTTTTAATGAAGAGAGAACTATCCGATTTGGCCAAGAGGAAATCAGAAGACAGTAAAAAGTCTCGTAGCTTAGAGAACCAAGCCCTAGGAGCTTGTTTAAGACCATAGAGTGCCTTCTTTAATTTGCACACCAGAGGCTTGTTACCGTGATGCTGCTCAAAACCAGGTGGTTGAAGCATATAAATCTCCTCGGATAGATCACCGTTGAGGAAAGCATTGTTGATATCGACCTGCCTTAGTTTCCAGCCAAACTGAACTGCCAATGCTAAAATAACTCGAATGGTCGTTGGCTTTACAACTGGACTGAACGTCTCCTGAAAATCAATTCTAGCTTCTTTAAGGTAACCTTTGACCACCAAGCGCCCTTGTAGCGAGCAATGGTGCCATCAGAATTCTTTTTGAGTTTGAAAACCCATTTGCAACCCACTGCTCTTCGGTTGGCAGGTAAAGGTACTAAATCCCAGGTTCCATTTTTGAGAAGAGCTGCATACTCTTGTTGAGCTGCAAGAGTCCACTCCTTGCTTGCAAAAGCCTCTTCGATCGAATTAGGTTCTCTTTCACGAAGTTTAGCAGAAAACACTCGAGGCTTAAATATGCCATTCTTGGATCTGGTTACCATACAATGAGTGTTAATATTAGGACCATGAGCCTCTGGTGAAGAAGGAACAGTAGGCTCCACTGCCCTTGGGAGAGAAGAAGTAGCATTATGCTCAACTGAAGGATTAGTGGACTCCAAATGATGAGAAGATGGTGATCGTAACATAATCCCTGACTCATGTTGAGGAGAAGAAACAATGATACGTGAAGAAGTAAGCCGAGAATAAGCAGAAGCAGGCAACACAACTGGCAGTGAAGCACGATGATGCTGTAGAACCGTCTGATTGTGAACAGGACCTCTAGGCAAATGGTCAGACAATTCAAAAGGAAAATAATCCTCATCAAACACCACATGCCTGGATATAAACACCCTTTGTTTATCATCAAGACACTTATAACCCTTGTGAGTAGGACTGTAACCAAGAAAAACACAAGGACTGGATCGAAACTGAAGCTTGTGACTGTTAAATGGTCGAAGATAGGGATAACATCGACAACCAAACACTCGGAGATGATTGTAGCTGGGCACCATTCTATGTAAAACCTCAAATGGAGACCTACGAGCTAGCACTGGAGTTGGGAGTCGATTAATGAGGTAAACACCACTTATGAAAGCATGAGCCTAAAAATTCATTGGCATGTGAGCTTGAGCTAGCAGGGTGAGTCCAGTATCAACCACATGTCGATGTTTCCTCTCAACCAAGCCGTTTTGCTCGGACGTGTGTGGACAAGAGAGTCGGTGTTGAATGCCAAGCCGAGAGAGAATCTTAGGAAACGAGCGAAACTCACCACCCCAGTCAGTTTGAAGAGCTTTAATCTTAACACCAAACTGAACTTCCACTAACTTTTGCAACTGAAGAAACTTTTCAAGAGCCTGAGACTTTCGGTTAAGTAGAAAAACCCAAGTGTACCTTGAGAAAGCATCCACAAACGAAATGTAATAAAAATAACCATCAGAAGCTGTGGGAGCAGGACCCCATAAGTCAAACACGAGAAGCTGAAAAGGAGCAGTATATTCAGTTGTAGAAGGAGAAAAAGGCAATTTATGGAGCTTGCCTATCTGACATGCAGAACAGACAGATTTCATTATTGAAAACTTTGAAGCAATGTTACATTGTTGAAGAACTGATAGAAGTTTTATTACAAGGGTGACCAAGGCGTTTGTGCCAAAGGTTAAAGCATTTATCATTAGAACCAGAATGCTCCAAGGACGCAACATGAACAGTAGCAGAAGAAGTAGACGTTGTAGTTCGAGGTGGAGAATCAGACAAATTAAATTGATATAAGCCTTTATGAGTGCGGCCCACCAGCAGTATTTTCCCTGTCTTGATATCCTTCACAAAGCAGTGAAAAGGATGAAATTCAAAGAAAACCTGGTTATCATTAGCAAATTGTGCCACAGATAATAGATTTTTGCAAATCTGTGGGACATGTAAAACTCTTTTCAAATGAAAAACCCGATTGGAGGTTGTAACAGTAGAAGAGCCAATGTGTGAAACAGGTATAGAACTACCATTACCCATGTAAAGTCGACTTTTACCTGTGTATTGAGTGGCCTCATGTAAATCATCCATACTGCTAGTGACATGATTAGACGCTCCAGAATTAGGATACCAAATCTTTGTAGGTTGAGAGCCTGGAAAGGTCGGGCTACTTGTAGCAGTAGTGTTGACTTGAGGTTTATGTGTAGGGGGTATCTGGCAAGCATAATGAGGACCCCCACAAGAAATATTTGTAACACCTGGAACTTGAGCTGAAACACCTTGAAATTGATGACAATAGGCCTGCATGGGTTGACTAGAAACTCCTTCAAAAGACTCGTCAAATCTGTAATAGCACTTTTGTACAACATGACCAACACGTCCACACAATTGGCACTGAGGTTTGCTATGAAAAGATCGCCTACCTCGACCCCTACCCCGACATGAACGAGATCCATTACCTCTATAGGGTGGTCAAGGACCTCTGTCAAAACGATTAGTATTTTGAACACCATGCTCACAATGATGAGCGACATTCGCCTGTAATGGTGTTTCCAGGACCAAATCTTGCTGTAGAGATTCACAATCCATTAACATTTCGGAGAGAAGCTCAAGAGATATTGGCATAGCAGAAGCAACGGCACGAACAGACTCAAATTCAAAAGATAAGCCAGCAAGAATAACACTAATCTGTTCTTGGACAGAAATAAGGTGACCAGCAGTCAGCAACTTATCACAAAGACTTTTTACCTTGTTCAAATATTCTTTAACAGTGAGTTGCCCTTTCTTTTGAGAGTATAAAGAATGGCGCAGAGTAGAAATGGACATGGTGGATTTCGCAGCAAACCTTTGAACGACTGAATTCCAAGCATCGAAACTGGAACGAGCATCAGTAAGGTATATGAGAATATCATCGCAAATTATGAACAATAGCCAAGAAGCCAAAAGTTTATCCTGTTGTTGATGAACCAAGAAATCAGGATTGACAACATGCACACCATTACCATCGACCACTATTTGTGGAGGAACACCAACTGTACCAAAAACAAAATCATGCAGCCCATATCCCTCAAGAATCAACAATATTTGCTGTTTCCACAAGAGAAAGTTGTGCTCTCCAAGCTTCACTGTATCATGCTTAGGAAACTGCTGGACTTTCTTCAAGAAACCATTAGTAATATCAGAAAAAGAGACATAAACGGAGGGATCATTACCGGAGACGTCGTCGGTCGCCATGGTAGGAAAAAAAATCAAAGCTCTGACACCATGATAGAAAACAGTAGAGGAGAACAGAAGAAAATAACATTGAAGTTATTATTCCATGCATGAAATTAATACAAACAAACCCTCAGTATTTAATGCTAAGCATTAAGGGCTAACCAGAGTGCTAACAAACTAACAGACTAACTGCTGTTAATAGACTAACAGTTAACAAACTAACAGCTAACTGTTACATTCCTTAACACTAACCAATCGAGCATCGCTAGCCATGCCTTCATTAAACAAACTGTTTAGCTTTTGGTCATGTCCGGCATAGTCCCATAATGTCTTTCCGTGTGTGGTATAAAAATGGTGTAAGATCATTATTTTGGAACCAGGTGCCTAAACAATGCCAAGGCTCTGTAAAAATAGGATCCAACATAGCTTTCAATAGAGGTGTTGCGCTTAAGGGATTATCCTTAAGTAGTAGACGAGAAGCATTCGTAAGAACATAACCATCTTCTTGAGCATCATTGCATAAATTTCGTTGTGCAAAGAAGCCCAAATGAACTAAAATACGCATGAACCTGTAGATGTTGCATGCCTTGGTAGGGTTGAGCATTGGTAGTGCAGCAACCAACTCAGTAATGGTCATGGGCTTGCCATGATTTTGAATAATATCTGGGATACCTAAATCAATTGCACATTTGAGAGACATGGAATTTATGAAATTGAAAATGTGGTTCCAAACGTGAGCTTGAGCTTGAAGTAGCTCATTAACATGCTCTCCGTTCGCATTCACCATATCCATCTTAGCCAAGGTTTTTCGGCCTTGCTCTGAACCCACGTAGCACTGGAATTTTCTATTTATAGACCTTGAAACATATCTGTAAGTATGACTTTGCTCTGAATCCCCACAGCACTGAGATTTTCTATTTATTGAATATTTTTATGTCCTTTCGTGGCCATTGGTTCCCATGCTGTAACGTCTCAATAATGGAGTTAAATCTGTTCATTATAATAATAGTAAATGGGCCCAACGATAAAGAAATATCATTAAAGATAGTGTAAAGGTTCCAATGTTGTCTTAATCAACGTTTAAAACAAAACAATTATGAAATTAAAGAAATATCATCTCTTAAATTATAATTGAAATTATTAGTGTAATATTTTTATTGTTGGAAAATAGATATTCATGTAGCCCTATAATTTTCAAGAATTCATTTTCTTGCAATTCTTGTACCCTTAAATATTTATAGACAACTTTAATTATATTTATTAGAGTTTTGTAACTTATAGTGGTTAAGGCCCTAAAAATAGAGGATATGTACAAGTCTTTTATATATCCTAAAGTTTTTTTTTTTGACAAAATCTCAAATTGGGCTTTATTCATCAGATATAGTGAAAAAAATAAACAAATCCAAAAGGCCCAATCATGTTAGGCCGGAAGGGAAAAAAAACTAACTAGAAACCGAACGAAAAAACCAAATAAAAACTAGACAAAGGAACTCTCTAGAATACCTATTTAAAATTCAAAAAATTGACACCTGCAACACCAATAAGCGGTCTTTTCGCCTGGCCAGACACGTCCCTTTCAGTCCTTATAGCATTAATGGCAATTGACCTTACCGAGGGGATACACTTAACTCTTGAATCAGTTTGTTTCATTGTGCAAGAAACCCCTCATTTCCTTTCCCATTTCTTCCTCTCAATCCGGCTCCCAAATGCTGTCATTCCTCATCTGAAGCTCTGCAAATCTTGGAACACTATTCAGCAGGTATAGTCCCTCGTTTCTCTTTAATGTCTCCGTTGCCAGTAAGTGTGTAAGTCTGTTTGATAATCTTGGAGTATATGCAAACTTTAAACTGCTACCCTTACTCTTCAACCTCTGAATATCATGAATGAAAGCCCCAATCTGTGATTTGTCAAGATCTATCGGATTACATTTCTTTATGATTGTCAATGAATCGCCTTCAATACTGATATTTCCTCTTCCCATGTCGAGTGCTATTTGAGTCGCTCGTCGGCATGCTATCGCTTCAGCAGCGAACGCAGATTCTACCCCTTTATGAACTTCTGTTGCAGAGATTAAAACTTGGCCAGAACTGTCCCTTGCGATAACCCCAGACGCCGAGCATCTATTCTTTGCATCAAAAGCCACGTTAAAATTAATTTTGACTTCCTGATCAGAAGGATGTCTCCATTTGATGTCCATAGCAATGGTATGTTGGGTTGATTTTTTAATACCATCAATCTCTTTGATATAACTAATAACAAAACAAGCAGTCTCCTGACCCGTTCTCCTTGTTTTATCATGTACACGAGAGTTGCGGTCACCCCAAATGGCCCAAAGTGTAACACAGAAAGTACGACACTGTGCCGGTGACAGAGAAAGCAACACCATGGTAAGCCAGTCACCAAACCCTTCCTGAGTGAATATTGACAAGTCCAGTTCTAATAGATTCCTCCATACCTCCTCTGAAATAGGGCACACTCTAAATAGATGGTTCATGGTTTCCCCTGCCACCCCACAGCGTGGACATAAACTATTAGCTGCAAGTCTACGAATCAACATGTTCACCTTTGTAGCCAAGTAGTTCCACGAGGATTCTCATATGAAGATTTTAATTTTTATTGGAAGATCTATTAGCCATAATTTTCTGTAAAAGTCACTATAGTTGCTTTGTAAAGCATAAGCTGTAGGATCCGCATTTTGTAATAGTTTATAGGAATTTCTGACAGAAAAGTCTCCTGATGGTTCACCCCTCCAAGCTAACAAATCATCATGAGGTTCTTGCGCCAACAAGATACGGAGGATCAGATCTGCTACTTCTTCTGGGAAGGTATTCAAAATCAACTCTTCATTCCATACTCTGTTATTACTGCTAATTAATTCTGCAACTCTATCACTCTGCAAATTATCAAATCTGGACATTAATCGAACATTAATGTTATTTGGAATCCATGTATCTTCACTAATTGAAATACCCTGACCCATTCCCACTCTCCACATCAAACCCTTCTGCAAAGTATCCTTAGTTGCCCAAATACTCCGCCACACATAGGAACACGAATTCCCCAAACGAGAATTAAGAAAATTACTATTGGGAAAATACTTCGCTTTAAAAACTTATGCAACTAATGAATCTGGATAGATTAACAATCTCCAACCCTGTTTTGCTAATAAAGAAAGATTGAATTGAGCCATATTTCTGAAACCCAATCCTCCTTCATCTTTAGGCCTACATAAAAACTTCTACTGACACCAATGTATAGCTCGTTTACCAGCCCCTTTTTGCCACCAGAAATGTGCTATTCTGCTTTCGATCATCTCACACAAAGCCTTAGGAAACAGAAAGCAAGACATTGCATAGGTAGGTATTGCCTGCAAAACTGATTTGATGAAAATTTCTTTACCTCCTTGGGATAACAGCCGTGAGCTCCAAGCCTCAATTCTTACTGCAATTCTATCAACTAAATTCTGAAACGCTTCTTTCTTTCGTCTACTAACCATGTTTGGAAGGCCTAAATATCTCTCCGAACTTTCTGAACTCTGAACTCCTAAAAAAGACGATACCGCTACTTTCGATTCCTCAGCCATATTTGCACTAAAGAAAACTGTAGATTTATCGAAGTTAACACATTGGCCAGAACAGTATGCGTACTCCTGCAATATTCCTTTAAGAACCCTAGCTCCCCTTTCGGGAGCTTCTCCAAATAGAATGCAGTCATCTGCAAATAACAAGTGTGAAATCGCTGGCCCGCTCCTACTAGCCCTCGTCCCTTTAACTAAACCATTTTGCTTTGCCATCCTCATCAATGCTGATAACCCCTCACTACAAATGAGAAATAAAAACGGGCTGAGTGGATCCCCCTGCCTGAGGCCTCTAGAAGGTTGAAAAGAGCTTCCCCTATTTCCATTGATAATAACTGCATACGAGACTCTAGTAATGCACTTCATTATCAACTCAACCCAGTTTGCAGAAAAACCCAATGATACGAATGCACCTATAACGGAACTAAACTGAGACACCCTCGAGCTGCCCAATGGACCAATTACGCGTAGCCGTGCTAAACGACTTAAGGATGCCACATCAGTTTTAGTGGCACAAATCTGGAACGAAGAAAGAAAGGACTTCAAGAACACACCGAATATTTACAATTTATTTAAAGCCAATTATACTAGCTACCAAACAATCACATGAGCTCGTTATTAGCTTATTCTTAGCTCATTTTAATTATTTTATTGCTAGGTGCCTTTTCAAAAACCTAAAGGTTAAGGGACAAGGTTACTGGTGCCTTTTCAAAAACTTAAGGGTTAAAAGGTTGTTATGTGCCTCTTTAAAAACTCAAAGGTTAAGGGTTAAAGGTTGCTGGTGCCCTTTCAAAAACTTAAGGGTTAAGAGGCAAGATTAGAAGACTATTTGGCTAGCCTTTGTTCAGCCTATAAAAAGGCTATGTAATTCTCATTTGACATAATTCAGACTTTAAGAAAATTTTATGAACTTTTGTTCATTTGAGTGAGTTCATCTCCTCTTCATTTTCGTACAAGTTTCATTAGACTTATCAAGCTTGCTTGTGGCGTCTTCGACTTGTTTGAACTTATCACCAAATTCCCTTTGGTGTGGCATTCATCAACCTATCTTCATCTTTCCACCTTAAACATTATAGAATCCGGGGTGACACTCTTTAGTGTCGAATCGCTTCTTGTTTAAGTTCGTTTATCCACCCTCATCAAAATTATCCTTTATCTATTTTTTTATTCTATTTATCCATTTTTCATTTCTTTTCATTAAACCGAACCATTTCTTATTTTTATTCGCTTAAAACTTCCGCAAACGTATCCATATTTTCCAATTATTTTCCAAAGGCTTGATTCCTCCTCGTAGACGATTGGGCAACCCGCATACGTTTCGACTCATCTCGAGCCGACCCGTATCATCTGGTATTAGAGCTACAAAACGAGGAGTTCCGACAATCATCGTGAAGCCGGAATTAGGTTCGTAAGTTAAAAAAAATTTAAAAAAAATCAATTTTTTTTTAAGTTGTGATTTTTGTATTTCATTATAGCATATTTGAAGTTAAAAAAAAACGAGAGATATAAAAAAAATTGAGGTTAAAAAAAATTCAAATAAAAAAAAGAGAAGTTAAAAAAAAAAGAGGTGTGAAGTTTGCAAGTTTTGCTTTACTTTCATATTTCTACCCCCGATCTTAAAAAAAAAAATTCTACTAGCATTCAAGTTCTCATCATTTCACCCTAACGCCACACATACCAATTTTTTTTTTTTTAGCCTCTCCTATACCTGTAAATCATTTAACCCTTGTAACCAACTTGAAGACGACCCTTAAGCCGCAATAAGTCTTTTGAAACAAAATACGAATTTGTGAGACTAGATTGAGCGGTAAAAAGGCAAGAGAGATTTCATTAAAAGAAAAAAGCCGAAAATTGAGTTAAAAAAAACGATCATGAGTGTTCAATATTTATTTTCTTTGTGAGTGATCAAGTGAGGTTTGTGGTGAGGTTTTTTTAATCTTGTTCAATATGTCTAGGAGTCCCGAACGACGAGTAGTGAGCGACGAAGCGTCAGATGCTGGAGGTGGTGGGAGAAGATTGCAACCACAAAGGAATGTTCCCAGAGGTAGAGGTTCTAGTTTAGAAATGCAAGTTGCATTACGAGAAGTCACACGCTTGCTCCATTCTATCACCGAACATTTAGACCAAAGAGATGAACAGGGACAACGAGCAAACACTCCTCCAATTTTGAGAAGGGAACAAGAACGACCTTGGCTACATGACAACGACTTATACGAACCAAGTGAAGTTGACAGCAATCAAACTTCCAGACAGAATGAACGAAGAACAGGTCCACGAGCACATGATCAAAGAGATCGGAGGCGGGAAGACGATGATCTCAAGAACATCAAGTTGACCATTCCTCCTTTTCAAGGCAAGTCAGATCCTGAAGCCTATTTGGAATGAGAAAAGAAGATCGAACTTGTGTTCGATTGTCACAACTACTCCAAAAATAAAAAGGTTAAATTAGCCGCCATAGAGTTTTCCGACTATGTTATGATATGGTGGGATCAGTTAACTACAAACTGGAGGCGAAACGGGGAACGTCCAATTTCCACTTGGACCGAGATGAAAGCAGCCATGAGACGATGATTCATTCCCTCTTACTACCATCGGGAGTTACATAAAAAAATCCAACACCTTACTCAAGGATCGAAGAGCATCGAAGATTATTATAAAGAGATGGAGGTAGCAATGATCCGAGCCGATATACAAGAAGAACGAGAAGCTACCATGGCTCGATTTTTAGCTGGGCTTAACCGTGAGATAGCAGATGTTGTAGAATTACAACACTATGTTGAAATGGAAGATATGGTCCACATGGCCATTAAGGTAGAAAAGCAATTGAGGCAGAAAGGAGCATTCCGAAGTTACTCCAACGCTAAACCTTCTAAATGGGGCCAAAGCTCGAGCAAGGGACTCCCCGCGAACAACTCGAAGGACTCTACTTTCACCCCTAAGACCAACAAACCTTTGGCCGAAACAAACAAAGGCAAGGCTCCAGAAAGTTCTAATGCAAGATCAAGGGACATAAAATGCTTCAAATGCCTTAGTAGAGGACACATCGCAAGTCAATGCTCGAATAGACGAACTATGGTGATGCGAATTAACGGTGAGATAGAAACGGAAGACGAAGAAGAATATGAATCCAAATCCAATTCCAAGGCTGATGAGGACTTAGAACAACCTGTGGACGGCGAATTACTCGTCGTGAAGCGAAGCCTCAACCTTCAAGGTGTAGGAAAAGAGGAGCAACGAGAAAATATTTTTCATTCAAGATGCCAAGTGCAAGGTAAGGTTTGTAGCTTTATCATTGACGGAGGGAGTTGTACGAACGTAGCAAGTACTCTTATGGTGGAAAAGTTAGGCTTGACAACCACCAACCATCCAGCTCCGTATAAGCTTCAATGGCTTAATGATGGCTGAGAGCTTAAAGTTACAAAGCAAGTGTTATTATCCTTTAGCATCGGGAAATACTCCGATGAAGTGTTGTGTGACGTAGTGCCGATGCACGCGAGCCACTTACTCTTGGGACGTCCATGGCAATACGACCGCTGAGTGATGCACGATGGCTACACCAATCGATATTCCTTCAAGCATCATGGAAGGAATGTAACACTTGCACCCCTTACTCCAAAGCAAGTGTTTGATGATCAACAGAAACTCAAGCTCTCTATTGACCAAGCAAAAGAAAAAGGAAAGGAGACAAAAGAAAAAGTCAAAAAAAATGAGAGAGTGAAAATTAAAAACACTGATGAGAGAGAAGAAAAACAAGAGTTAAAAGAAAAAGAGAGTGGTAAGATGAGTGTTTTTGCGAGAGCAAGTGATATACGAAGAGCATTATGTCTTAGACAACCGATGTATGTCCTACTGTGCAAGGAATCATTCTTGAACACTAACGACTTACCCGAAAATCTTCCTTCTTCTATGTTGTCTCTGATTCAGGAATTTGAGGACATCTTTCCGGAGGAGATACCAAGTGGTTTACCGCCCATTCGAGGCATAGAACACCAAATTGACTTGGTTTTGGGAGCTGCTCTACCCAATCGACTTGCGTATCGGAGCAATCCCGGGGAAACAAAGGAGCTCCAAAAGCAAATCACTGAATTACTAGACAAGGGATATATCCGAGAAAGTCTTAGTCCCTGTGCGGTACCGGTATTACTAGTGCCAAAGAAAGATGGTTTGTGGCGTATGTGTGTCGACTGTCGTGCCATCAACAAGATTACCGTCAAATATCGACACCCGATACCCCGACTCGACGACATGCTCGACGAGTTAAGCGGAGCACGAATCTTCACAAAGATTGATATCAAAAGTGGCTATCATCAAATTAGAATGTGAGAAGATGATGAATGGAAGACGGCCTTCAAGACAAAGTTAGGTTTGTACGAATGGTTGGTAATGCCATTCGGACTTACCAACGCTGAAACACCCCAAACCCGGCCCACGAGCTTTGACCAGATTTGGTATGTTCCTCAAGTAAACCGGTTTTCAAATTCTTTTGTTACTTAGAGAAAAACTTGTGTGATTTTAAAAAAAATATTGTTTGGGTTGGGCTTGTGTTGAAAACAAACTGGATTTTTATATTAGAAAACTTTTTTTTAATTTTAAGTAATAAACATATCGAGTATATTTTAAAATAAAATACTTAGTCTTTAACCTAATCAAAATTTGTAACACAATAAAACAACAAGTAGAAATAAAAATCGTTCATCATGGCCTTATGGCCTTATTACATCAAATAGTTTCCAAAATATTTCAAAGTACTAAAATAAATTCAAGAGTCCATAAAAATATAAACTTCATGTTGAGCATGGCCACCACAAGTACTGCCGTCCCGGCCCATCACTGTTCATCACCTGAAACATGGTCCCACAACGGGGTGAGTCAAACAGACTCAATGTGTACACGACACTAAATCATAATAGAATCAGGCATACAATAGTTACACATTCAAAACATAAAATACAAGTTATGATGCATTCCCAAACCCAAACCTAATTGTCCATCCGCTACACACCCCCGTACCTGCCAGTCACACCGTGGGGACTACTAAGTCGACCCTCCTTCCGCTACACTCCAAATTGCTGTCTTAGGTCACCGCATTCGTGGTCTTAGGTCACCACGTTCAGATTACTGTGGTCTTAGGTCACCACTTTCAGATTACTGTGTTCTTAGGTCACCACTTTTCACTTCCCCTTTCAAACAAACCCATATGCCCATAACATATTATGTAATTACATGCCCAAGTTCACATTCTTATCATATTCTCATGTTACGAATAACATTTTTCATATTCCTAGTAGAAGTAGGAAACGTACCTGAGTACTTAGTACCATATCATGGTACCTTAGCCACTTTCATATTCTTAATATCACATATATTATTTAACACAGCCATAAAACGTATTATGAAATAGTGTGGGGTACACACCTGATTCGCTTAACAGATTCCTTGAGATCCCGAGATCTGATCTACTGCCTTAGATCTCAAGTTCCTACAATTGATTAATCACTTTTTACCTTAATAAAAAGCCATTCGGCCAAAATTCCAAATCCTAGTAGGATTAGTATTCTTACCTTGTTGCCGGTTGGATCACCAACAAATCCCGAAACTGTTCCTTGTTTCCCTAGGAATGTCGAAATCCTTAAAACCTTACGTTAGACTTAATCTTAATCATCAAAACATAAATCAAGGCCTTTGGCCGAATATTCACATGTCTTACCTTAATCTTAGAAATCCCGAATACTCCTCCTTTTACTCGTCTACTCTGATAATCCCGAAAGATCCTTCCATATTCGGCAACCAAAATATGTATGGGGTTAGATTATCTCTCAGCTAATCTAAAAGAAAAGAATGGAAATCAAACTTGCTCTTACCTTTGAAGAAATCGACAGCACCTATGCTTGAAGCCTTTCCAAGATTCGGCTTTTGAATGGATTGGTAAGGAGAAATAGGAAGAAAAGAAAGATGAAGAGATTAGCTTGCTTTACTAGGGTTTTTGGTTTTAACAAAATAGCAGAGAAAAGAGAGAATTGGCTAGGAAAATTTCGGCAGAGAGAGGGGAATGTCTTAGGGAATTTTCGGCAGAGAGAAGAGAAGGAAGAAAGAATTGATGAGTAGCCCTATTTTCCTCCTTTTATAGCCGAACTACTACTCAGAATCCCTTACTTGGCCACCACTCTTCTTTATTTGATAGCTTTATCTCTTTAATTTAAAATAATTAAAGAAATATCCTTTATTATCTCTTATCTCTTAATAAAAATAATACTAATAATAATCCTCTTTTATCTCTTCCTTATCTATCAAAATAAAAGAAATAAATCCATATTTATCCATCTATTATCTCTTCAAAAAAAATCCAATTTAAATCCCTTATTTATCCCATTAATTGCCGAAATTTAAAGGGAATAAAACTCCCTTTTTCTAGAAGCCTTGCCGTCCACTCCTCTGCTTCTGGAAGCAAAAATAAAACTCCTTTTATTTGCTTCCCAAGTGACTCGAACCCAGGCCCAACACCTTGCATGTGGCGCCATTTCCAGAGGCCCTAAGTGGCATCTCCAGGCTACTTTTCCAAGCCTGTTTGTGTGTCAAATTTCACAAACTTTTTTTTTAAAGCCACCTTGCCTTAATTTCCTCTTTTAAACTTTAAAACTCGACATTTCTAAGTCATTTCTAAGTTTCCAAAAATTTTCGTTCGGCTCTGTAAACTTGACATTTCCTTACATTTCCAAGTTTCCAGAAATGTTCACTTTCCTCTTTTAAACTTAACATTTCCATACATTTTCAGGACATTTCCCTACATTTCCAAGACAAGACATTTCCTTACATTTCCTTACATTTCCTTGCATTTCCTTACATTTCCATACATTTCCTTATTTCTAGAATTCACATAACACCTTCATAATTCATAAAACATGCCATTTTACCACATGGTTCCTTGTGTCATGCTTCACACGGAGTTTCTTTTAAAGCCTCATTTACCTAGCTCCCCTTTTTACTTAAAAACCAATAATTTTTCAAAGCTTTCTTCTTCCATCCTAGAATTCTAAAAACCCTTAATACACTTCCAACACTGCTAAAACCTACTAACTCATGAATTAGGCACGAAAGCATAACCCCTAATCTAGGATGTTACAAACGCCCCAAGTACTTTCATGCGTCTTATGAATCATGTCTTATGAGCTTTTATTGGAAAATCATGTATTGTTTATTTTGATGATATTTTAGTGTACAGTAAATCCTTGGAGGAACATGTGCAACACTTGCGTGCGATCTTGGAAACGTTACGAAAAGAGTTATTGTACGCTAATCTTAAGAAGTGTTCTTTTTGCACTGACAAAGTTGTTTTTCTAGGTTATGTTGTGCGTGCAAATGGCCTGGAAGTAGATCAAGAGAAAATCCGCGCCATCCAAGAATGGCCACGTCCTACGACGATCAGCCAAGTCCGGAGTTTTCATGGATTGGCTAGTTTCTATCAACGATTCGTTCTCAATTTCAGCACGATAGCTGCTCCTTTAACGAATGTAATCAAGAAGACTTCAACCTTCCATTGGTCTGATGAACAAGAACGGTCCTTTAATACGATTAAAGAATGTCTTGTAAAAGCCCCATTATTAGCCCTTCCTGATTTTACTAGAACTTTTGAAATTGAGTGTGATGCTTCAGGTGTAGGGATTGGAGCCGTTCTAACACAAAATGGAAGACCGGTGGCATATTTTAGCGAGAAATTAAACGGAGCTGCCCTTAACTATCTAGTGTATGATAAAGAGATGTACGGCCTGATTAGATCGCTCGAAACCTGGCAACATTACTTAAGACCAAAAGAGTTTGTTATTCATTCTGATCATGAAGCACTCAAATACATTAAAGGTTAACATAAGCTCAACAAAAGACACGCGAAGTGGATCGAATACTTAGAGTCATTCCCGTACATAATTAAATACAAAAAGGGTAAAGAAAATGTAGTAGCTAATGCATTGTCACGAAGGTACACTTTATTGACTACCCTTGACTCTAAACTGCTTGGTTTTCATCACATCAAGGAATTGTATTCTAATGATGCTGATTTTGGAAATGTCTATAATGCTTGCGAGAGTGGTGCTTTTGATAAGTTTTACAGGCATGAAGGATTCCTTTTCAAGGAAAACAAATTATGCATACCGCAAGGCTCTATGCGAGACATGCTTGTGTTAGAGGCACATAGTGGTGGCCTTATGGGTCACTTTGGAAGAGACAAAACATTGTCCACTCTTCAAGAACATTTTTTCTGGCCAGGAATGTGAAAGGATATTGAACGGATCTGCAATCGTTGCATAACCTGCAAACAAGCTAAATCACAGGTTCAGCCTCATGGTTTATACACGCCCCTTCCTATTCCAGACACTCCTTGGATCGACATCTCCATGGATTTTATCCTTGGCTTACCGAGATCTAAAATGGGGAAGGACTCAATTTTTGTTGTAGTTGATCGTTTTTCTAAAATGTCTCATTTTATTCCTTGCTCTAAAACTGACGATGCTGTTATATTGCAAACTTATTTTTTAAGGAAATCGTTCGATTGCATGGAGTTCCAAGAACGACTGTATCAGATCGGGACGTAAAATTCTTAAGCCATTTTTGGCGAACTCTGTGGGGAAAGCTAGGGGCGAAATTGCTATTTTCAACCACTTGTCATCCTCAAACGGATGGACAAACCGAGGTGGTGAACTGAGTCCTATCGACCTTGTTGCGAGCATTGGTGCAAAAAAATCTGAAGACGTGGGAAGATTGTCTGCCCCACATTGAATTCGCTTATAACCGAGCTGTTCATTCCACAACTAAATTTTCTCCCTTCGAGATTGTTTACGGGTTTAACCCTTTCACTCCTCTGGATTTATTACCATTGCCTTCTGACAAATTTATCCATTCTGATGCCAAAAAAAGGCGGAATATGTAAAGGAACTACATAGAAAGGTGCGCGAGAATATTGAAGCAAGAACCGAGCAATACGTCCAACGAGCCAACAAAGGTCGTAGACACATTCTCTTTGAACCAGGAGACTGGGTTTGGGTTCACATGCGAAAAGAAAGGTTTCCCGCGCAAAGGCGATCCAAACTTCTCCCAAGGGGGGACGGTCCATTTCAAGTCCTTGGACGAATAAATGACAACTCGTACAAATTGGACTTACCAGGTGACTATAACGTGAGCGTGAGTTTTAATATCTCTGATCTGTCTCCTTTTGATATAGGTGATGATTCGAGGACGAATCAACTTAAAGAGGGAGGGAATGATACGAATGCACCTATAACGGAACTAAACCGAGACACCCTCGAGCTGCCCAATGGACCAATTACGCGTAGCCGTGCTAAACGACTTAAGGATGCCACTTCAGTTTTAGTGGCACAAATCTGAAACGAAGAAAGAAAGGACTTCAAGAACACACCGAATATTTACAATTTATTTAAAGCCAATTATACTAGCTACCAAACAATCACATGAGCTAGTTATTAGCTCATTCTTAGCTCATTTTAATTATTTTATTGCTAGGTGCCTTTTCAAAAACCTAAAGGTTAAGGGACAAGGTTACTGGTGCCTTTTCAAAAACTTAAGGGTTAAAAGGTTGTTAGGTGCCTCCTCAAAAACTCAAGGGTTAAGGGTTAAAGGTTGCTGGTGCCCTTTCAAAAACTTAAGGGTTAAGAGGCAAGATTAGAAGACTATTTGGCTAGCCTTTGTTCAGCCTATAAAAAGGCTATATAATTCTCATTTGACATAATTCAGACTTTAAGAAAATTTTATGAACTTTTGTTCATTTGAGTGAGTTCATCTCCTCTTCATTTTCGTACAAGTTTCGTTAGACTTATCAAGCTTGCTTGTGGCGTCTTCGACTTGTTTGAACTTATCACCAAATTCCCTTTGGTGTGGCATTCATCAACCTATCTTCATCTTTCCACCTTAAACATTATAGAATCCGGGGTGGCACTCTTTAGTGTCGAATCGCTTCTTGTTTAAGTTCGTTTATCCACCCCCATCAAAATTATCCTTTATCTATTTTTTTATTCTATTTATCCATTTTTCATTTCTTTTCATCAAACCGAACCATTTCTTATTTTTATTCACTTAAAACTTCCGCAAACGCATCCATATTTTCCAATTATTTTCCAAAGGCTTGATTCCTCCTCGTAGACGATTAGGCAACCCGCATACGTTTCGACTCATCCCGAGCCGACCCGTATCACCCTCTTTCTCATCACTTGCATAACAAAGCCCCATTCCACCCTGTCATATGCTTTGCTCATATCCAGTTTAACCACCATATAACCCGTTTTTCCAGTTCATTTTTGGCGAAAAGTATGCAGCAATTCATAAGCCAAAAGCACGTTATCTGAAATCAAGCGACCTGGAATAAATGCGCTCTGAGCTTTATCAATCCAGCCCCCTATGACATCTTGCAATCTATTGGCAATTGTTTTCGTCACAAGTTTGTACATAATAGTACAAAGACTTATAGGCCTAAAATTAGCAAGGGTTATAGGATGTGAAACTTTTGGAATAAGCACAATATTCGTCGTATTTGCTGATTCAATCTCTTTCCCATGATTCAAAATTCCTAAGCAGTACTTCAGCACCTCTTTTCCAACAATATGCCAATATTTTTGAAAAAATAAAGTTGGAAATCCATCCGAACCTGGTGCCTTCAAAGGTCCCATCCCCTTTAATGCTGCGTAGACTTCATCTTCCGTAAAAGGTGATTGTAAATTGTCATTAATCTCTTGAGAAATACATCTTTCAATTCCATCCAGCACATTTTTTGGATCAGCAACACCCTCTGATGCGAAAAGATTTTCAAAATAAATCTTTGCAGCCTCCTGCAACCCTATTTCATCAGTGATTTCTGTACCATCATCCGACACCAATTTAGTAATTGAATTTGCCTTCTTTCGATTTGTTGCGCTTTTGTGAAAATAGGCCGTATTTCTATCTCCAAATTGAAGCCAATTAACTCAAGATCTTTGTTCCCAGTACCTCTCATCTTTGTCAATCTCCAAATTCAAATGAATTTTCGTATCAATAAATTTTGCCAAAGTTTCCTCATCCCTATCATCCATCAACAAAGCCTCAAGATCTCTTGTTAGTTTCTTCTTCAATTCCCCTTTCTTTCGCTTTAGCGCATTTGCCCACTTTCTCAACCCAACCTGTAAAATCTGTAATTTCTGCATTAGAGGTTCTGACGTCGATTCCCAAATTTCCTTAAGCACTCCTTCAAATGACTCCTCTATGGTCCACCAAGCCTCAAAATGGAATCTATGGTTACGTTTGAAGGGATTCTCACTAACTGTAGTAATGAGTAAAGGACAATGATCTGAAGTAGAGAACGGAAGATGCTGAATACGACCCATCGGAAAAAAAAGTTGTCCATTTATCATTTGCAACCCCACGATCAAGTCTTTCTCATATATTCGTTTCTGGAAGATTTCCCTTTCCCATGTAAACCAAGTTCCCGAATATCCAATATCTATTAGACCACATTCTTCTAATTATCCCTGAAAGTGTCCATTCGTCTCTGATCTCTTGGCAAACCCCCTTTTTTCTCAAAAGAGTACATAATCTCATTAAAATCACCTGCAACAAGCCAAGGGTATTCTCTATCCTGGCTTAACCGTCTAAGTAGATTCCAAACATGACTCTGATCTCTAACATATGGCGATCCATAGAATCCGGTAAACCTCCATTCCCCCTGAATACCATCCTCCTTTATCAACACGTCAATATGCCATGTAGAGTAACTCCTCAACGTAACTTCAATGCCAACTTTCCAAGCTAAACAGAGACCTCCTCTAGACCCTTCTGCTTCGACATCAATACCATTAATAAAACCGCAACTTCTCCTTACCCTCTCCATGCGTTTCAACTCCAATTTCGTCTCCATTAAGAAGACCAAAATGAGGATGATGGTGCTTCAGTAAATGCCGCAGCCTCCGAACTGCCCGTGGGCTCCCCAACCCACGAGCATTCCAACAAATGTGTTTCATTGTGCCCGGTCAGCTGACTCACTGCCAACCGCCGGTTCTAAATAATTGGAAACAATGCTAATTTCCCCATCCACACACATGGTTTCTACAGATTCTACTGTACTTCCTAAGGTGCTAGTACGCTTCAATTTTTTCCTACCATCACCACTTAATTCCTCCATGTTTTAGTCCTTCTCTCCAATTAGAGATTTCCTCTTGGACCCAGCACAAACAGATTGGGAATAATCTTTCTTATTTGTTGGAGTGAGTCTTTTCCAGCTTGATTTATTTGAGGTTTTAAGACAACCCTCCCCTATACTAGGACTCGTCTTTGACTGCTTCATTCCCAACCCGCTAAGGCTCTCCTCTTTTTCCTGCAAACCATCAACCCAACTATCCAACACTTTCCCCCCAGTAACCGACCATCCCCACCAATACCATCATTATTCTCCTCCCTCTCAAAAAGTGTTCTAGGCTTTCCTATGTAATTGCGCTGTGTTCCCAATCTTTTTTTAAAAGCATTAAATTTCATACTCTCTTTTCCCACCATTCTTGATTCTGCTTTCAATGCTATTGAATATGGAGGATCCTCTCTAATGCTATTTTTTTTCTACAGGATTAAACGCCCGACAGTCATTAAGGCCATGATCCATTCTTCCACAGCCAAAGCAAAACAATGGTAATTTTTCAAACTTAAAAGGAATCCAGGACTTAACATAGTTATCACTAGAAATGAAAATACCTCTGCGAAAGGGTTTCTGCACATCCAAATTAACCCGAACTTGGCAATAATCGTCATTAACTTCAGATCTAAGCATACCTCCAAATGTACTACCAATTGCATGCATCAAATCCTTCTTATCATACTCTGGTGCACATGGCCTAATCCTAATCCAGCATGGCGATGTAATTAACTGAATCTGATCCCGTTCTGTTGGGCTGTTTAATCTATCAAAGAGAATGAGATGCTTACGAAATAACCATGGGCGCCCTTCCATAATAGATTCCAGATCTTCTTCTGCATCAAACACAATAGAGAATAAATTCTGCCCAGCCACTCTAATTTCAAACTTTTTCTTAGTCTTCCATATGCTTTTTAACTGTGCCCTAAAGCTTTCTGGATTAAATGATTTCCTCGTCCAGACGGAACAAATCAAAGTCCGTTTAGTATCAGGCACCACCAAAGATCACTTAATGGACAATTGAATAAGCTCTTCTACTAACAACGAGATCTCCTCGCTGGTTTCCCTCTCCACACCACCATTCTCTGCCATCCCAAGCCACAGTAGTTACTGTTTTCTCTAGGATTCTATTAAGGAGCACTCTTGGCTTTCAAGGAAAACCCTTAGTATATGTTTATTTTTTAATTATATATCCCAAAGTTAAAGTTAAGTAATCATTTCATTTTTGGGACGACCACTTTCTTTTTACTACAAAGAATGCTCATAGTCTCGGCCAATTTATCAAGAAATACTCTTTTTTTAAAAAAAATTTACAAAAATGGACCTACATTTTAATTATTTACTGGAATGGACCGTTTTCTCCGAAAGCGCGTCCACATCAATGCGATATCAGGGGATGTGCCAGCAAAACGCGTCCCTGAGGGCGAGCTTTGTGCTGAAGTAGCAAAACACTCCCCCAGGGACGCGTTTTGCCCGTGTTTTTTTGCCCAAAAGAAACTATTCTCGAATTAAATTTTTAAAACGGGTCATTTTTTAGATATTATCAAAATAGACTAAAATTTTTAAAAATTTACGAGAATAAACCTTTATAAAGGCTCAAAGTGACAGCACTATTTTTTTTAATGGTGTCACCAATTAATATGGAAATATAACTTACAAAACAGATCTTTATATTGACCCAAAGTCTTATTTCCCTTGTTTTCTTAAGCAATGTAGGATATGAGATATGTGTATTTATAGACTTATGAATAGGTTTGCAGCTTGTTCCTAAACAATGTGGGATTCCTTCCTCTTTTAACTAACAACATGAGAATAAATGCTACACTATATTTGATATTTTTTACTTAGAGTTTAAATTTTTTTACAAAAAGTTAACATTTGTTACATTATAAATAAAGCTTTTAAACTCTATAAGTAAAAAAAAAAAATATAAAATATAAAATGAGTATGGTAAAACATTAAAAAATAAATATTTAAAATTACTAATAGTTGAGTGATCATTTTGTAAGTTTTTATAATTCGATAGCTAAAAAATATAGTTAAGTGACTACTAATGTAATTTAATCTAGATATAAAATATGAAAAATAATTATTATATTTTATGTATATTATATATTTCTATAAATCAAACTTATTTAACATAATTATATACTATGTTTAAATAGATTATCTATCTAGTCAAAATATATCTGAAATAAATTTATCGGCATTCATTAGGTGATGAAAATTAAATTAAAATTAGATTTAAAAAAATTAATTAGTATAGTAAAATATTAAAAATAAATAAATATTTAAAAGATATATCAATTTTTTAAAATTACAAAAAAATACTATTTGAGTACCAAATACTCACCAGTTATTTATTAATCAAACATTCATAATGTAAAATAAAATAAATAATAAAAAATTAAAAGTATAAATTCTAAATTTAAATAAAGGAAAATTATTTTAAAATTAGAATTCCATGGATATTAACTTCAAACATTTAAAATTGAATAGAAGATTATTGCATGTACAAGTTTCATATGTGTAATTTATTCTCTTTTTTTAATAGTACTTTTGTATATGTTAACAATTCTAAAATACAACAAGATTAAATATCTCAAAAGATAATTTTATAATATGAGAAAATGTTAACAAAATATAAAAAAATAGAAATTTAAGTAAAAAATATCAAATATAGTGTAGCATAAAGTTTATTCTATTAATAAAATCATGAAAAATTCGAACCTAATAAAAAGATTAACAATTAATTTTTACCAAATCATCCCCTAAAATTTGAATTCAACATTAAAATGTAAACACCATTACCTTTGGATACCAAATACATAACATTATTTCAAATACAAGTACTAAATTGAAGCATAAAATAACACATGTACCACATTAGAGAAAAATATCGAACTCGAATACCAAATAATATATTAAACCTTTATTTTAAAATATTTTAATTTTATAATTAATGTAAGTAATCATTATCATAAAAATATAAAATAGTCTAAAAAGATTACATTTGTTTACAATGTTTAAAATATAAACATGTTGACAATATTTATCCTTGAAAAAATATATAAATAAAAGGATAATATTTAATGTAGTATGGGTGGATGAGCTCTATACACCAACCATCACAATTCACCACATCATTAATGAAAGAAAATCAAAACTTTAAAAGACTATTTAATAAATACTTAAAAAATTATTTAAAGTTAATTATAATTTTTTCATCTCCCTTACTATAGAGAAATTATTAGACATACCATTCTCCCACAGCAACTATGGCTGTATCTAATGGTATATAAAAATATTTTTCCAAGTTATTACCAGGTAATAGTTTTTCCAAAATAATTGCAGCTTACCAGAGCTCTCACCTTTTGTCCATCATCCCCATAGTGCTTTTATCGGAAAAAAATGGGTATGGATTTTTTTTGTTTCCTTGAAGATTAAAAGTATTTAATGGCATATAAAAATATCAAAAAGTCATCAGTTTCTATCCTACCAAATGCAACCTAAAAGCAAAGTATACAATATTTCTTGCAGATATATCCTTATCTTTAAAACAGAACAGATTTCGGTGGAACCACAAACTCCACATAATAGCAAGCCCTTTGTCCATAGTATTATTCTGCAATGATAAAAGGTGCTCAATAAACAACGGAACAGTGGAGTTTACGATATCAAAACCTGCTAAACACCAAGCTTTTGCCGCTTTTGGTCATCTCAGACGAGCTTTGCATAGGAGAAAACCCTTCAAACATCGCCAAGTGAAGTTAATTTTCAGGAGCAGCTGACTTTTTCCAAATACGGGACCAGGGGCTCTCCACAAAACGACTAAGATAACCATGATCACTACCCACAGCAAGCCGATTCCCCGTCTTAACAGAGTACACCCCGTCAGCAGTAAAATGCCAAACGAGGCTATCCGCAACTTTGTTTTGTGCAATAGGCTGCTGATATAAACGAGCCGCATCACTTGGAGATAGCACACCGTCAATAAGATTCCGATCCCATGACAACCCATCGACGCTAAACAAATCACAAACCTTTGATTCTTCCATTCTTTCGAGTGGAATTGAATCGACAAAGAAATTATTAGCACCCCTAAGCCTAGGATCTTTAAAAACAACAATCGAATTTCCGTCAGCAACATGCCATCGAACCCCTTTCAAAAGAAAATTTTTGGTTGCAATAATACTCTTCCAAATGAGTGAAGGATTACTCCCTTCTTCTGCATCTAGAAAGTCGCACTGTGGAAAATATTTAGCCTTGAAAACCCGATCCGGAAGAGAGTTCGAACTAGAAATAAACCGTCAGCCCTGCTTAGCAACCATAGCAAGATTAAACCAGTGCAAGTTATGGAAACCTAGACCATCAAATCGTTTCGGAACATATAAATTCTTCCAAGATACCCAATGAAGTTTCCTGTGCTCATTACTCCCCCAAACCCACAAGAAAAGAATTAAGCTTCCTGAACTTCGTCATTTAGGGAGAAAGAGGGAGAAATCGAGATAGAATGAGGAAGATCGGTGGGGGATTTTGGTTTGGGAATTTTGGGAAACCGATAATAGGGAAATTTTGGGATTTAGGTTTTGGGGAAATTATAATAGGGATAGTGAACTTAGCTGAAATTTTGTGGCGTTTTATTAAAAAACACCAGTATAGTTTATGTTTTGTGGCATTTTTATTAGAAACGCCACTATAGCTTATTTTTTGCGGCGTCTACTATTACATAAATTTAATTTTTTTTCTATTTTCAACTTATATTTTTTTATGTTTTTTCTTCTAAAATTTGTGTGTTGAGATTATTATTTTTTTGAATTTTTATTTTTATTATATTTTGAGTATTGAACTTTTTAACTAAAATATTAAATATTAAAATTTTAAGTTTTTAAGTTTTTAATTTTTTATTATTAAATTTTAAAAATTTAATTACCATTATCAACTCTTTTAGGAATTTCTTTTTCCTTTTCTTTTTACATCAATATTATTCTTTTAAGTATGCTCGGCATTAGTTGTTTAGATTTTTATATAAATGGCATTTAATTATATGTATACACCTAAATTTTGATATAGATACATATCTCAGAATTATATATGAATTTTGGTTTAATGTGTAATTCTAAATGTGAAATTCTAATTGTGGTTTAAATGTATAGTTGAAATTTCGATTTTGATTTAATCATACACATTATTTTAAAATATAAATACATCAATATATTTTTATATTGAATAAATATAAATTTTTATGTATGAAATATATAAATAAAAAATGATGTTAATTATATCAATAATTATGTTTTTACAAGATCTGGATCAAATTAAAGTTCATGTATACAATTGCACACTAAACCATTGTTCATGTATGCTTTTGGGATTTAACCCATTTTGATATATATATTTTTAAAATAATAATTTACATTTATCTTATTTTGATTTATATTCTAAAAAATCCAAGATTAGTCCCTAAATCATAAACCCTAAACCCTAAATATTATACCCTAAACCAGTACAAACACAAAAACCTAAACCTCAAACTCAAAACCCCAAAACATAAATTTTAAACCATAAAACTCGAACCCTAAACTCTAAACTGCAAACCTTAAACCATAATCCGAGACCAACTATTTGGGAATTAATGTGGCCAATGTTAGTGTAGTACAAAACATATATTTTAATAGCTAACACATTAACCATAAATCCCTCATGAGGGATTTCGGTCCGAGATTTTGGGTCATATAGCTAACACCTTAAACCCTAAACCCTAAAATTCTAAACTTAAGCCATAAACCCTAAACTCAAAAACCTAACACATTAACCATTTCCCCCAAACCCCTAACCTTAAACCCATAAACCATAAACCATAAACCTTAAACCCATTAACCATTTCCCCCTAAACCCCTAACCCTAAACCTTAACCCCTAATCACTAACATTTAAACCTTAATACCGGTAAACACTAAGATATTAAACACTATACAATAAACCCAAACAACAAACTTTAAAACACTAAACCCATACACCAAAATAACAAACCCTAAACCATGAAATTAACATATTAAACATTAAACCCTAAATCAATTTTAATAGCTTAATTTGTAACTTAAATGAAAACTTCTAAATTGTTTAGTTAGCAATTTGTAACTTTTCATAATTAAGTAACTAAAATGGAACTTTCTCATTGCTTATAAGTGAATGTATCAAAATAAAATATAATTCAAAGCAATAATAAGAAAAAAAAAATGAAAAACTTTTAGCAGCGATTGTGAAAAAGCGCCGCTAATGCTCAGGTCTTTAGCGGCATTTTTCCAAAAGCGCCGCTAATGCTCAGGTCTTTAGCGGTGTTTTTCTAAAAGCGCCACTAATGCTCAAGTCTTTAGCAGCGTTTTTCTAAAAGCGCCGCTAATGCTCAGATCTTTACCAAAACGCCGCTATTTCTCCTTTTTAGCGGCGTTTTGGTAATAAACGCCGCTATTGCTTAACTTTTTGCGGCGTTTTCTTTCAAACGCTGCTAATGTATCATATTTGCGGCGTTTTTCATTAAAACGCCACTAAAAACGCCGCTAAAGTCTGTTTTGGAGTAGTGTGAAGTGAATGTAGCATTACATAATCAATCTTAAAAAGGACAAAATTATAATTGCGGTTATAAGCATGGTTTTTAATGAGCTATTATGGGTATAATAATCACTATAATTATAGTGATTATAATAATAATTTTCTCTCCTATAAAGTGGAATGATAAATTTAAATAAGAGAATCACTAAAGTTTTCCAAATAGCCCTTCAAAGAGAACAAAAATATATATGTGATACTCAAAAATCATTTGATACATGCATATTGATTGAGTATTTTGCCAAGGTTTGATAAAATAAAATAAGAAGAAAGGGAACAATGTATATACACATTTTTTGATCATTTTTTATCATTGAAATCAATTTGGATATTTGAAAATTTCGACATATTCCCTGAAGCGAATATTGCACATAATTTTATAGAAATTATATTTCTTTTGTTGAGTTAATGACATTATGAACCTCTCATTGATTTAGGCATTTTAGAAGTAAATGTCTTAGTGGATACAAAATAAAAGGAATGACAATAAAATTATAAATTGTCACAATTTATATTGACATTATAATCCTATTAGTTGTGGAAAAGTATAAGGCTAAAATAAAGATGATGCTAATAAAAATTATGATAAATATGAATGCATCGTGTACATGCCTGTAGCATGTCTAAAACATTAAATTTTGCAAAGTCTTATAAAAAAAAAGAGAGACTCCATATTGCATGATAATAAAATTTGAATTAAAATTAAGCTATAAGAGTTGGAGGTTAGAAAATTTTAATTTTAAACCTCTATAGCTACAAGTTTAATATCTTATTGTGACCTTATAATATTTTGTACTTTATTGTGTTATGGTATATAAAAAATTATCTAATTGCATGCTTGTTAAAGTGATTGAGTGACATGAATTTATTTTTGCTATGTTTAATATTTATATTATTTATACTTATGGGAAAGGATTGTATGAAACAGTAACGCCACGTCATCTGTATCCCTTTCCAATAGATTTATGCCACATCAGCATTCTTATCCTGAATTTCAACATTTTAATTTGGATTTGATTTTTTTCAGGATAAAAATGTTGAAATTCAGGATAAGAAGGCTGATGTGGCATAAACCTATTGGAAAGGGATACAGATGATGTGGCGTTACTGTTTCATACAATCCTTTCTCTTATACTTATTCCTTATACAAATATACATCTTCTTTTATATGAATATGTAAGGATTGACCCAATTAAGTAACAAAGTAAAAAATAGCGGAAGAAATTGAGAAATTAAGCACACAAATTTAACATGGAAAAACCATTCTGAAAAGGATAAAAAACTACGGGTAAAAGTAATTTACTATAATGGCAAAAGAACGAAGAGTATAAAACATGGAGATAAAAACTAAACCTCAAAACCCAAAAACAAAGGACCCTTAAAACGTAAACACAAAATTCTCCAAAATTAATACGAACCGGCTCAGGATGAGTCGAAACGTATGCGGGTTGCCCAATCGTCTACGAGGAGGAATCAAGCCTTCATAAAAATTAATCGGAAAATATGGATGAGTTGCGGAAGCTTTAAGTGAATAAAGTAGGAAATGGTTCGGTTTGATGGAAAAGAATAATAATGGATAAATAAAATAAAAAAATAGATAAAAGATAATTTTAATGGAGGTGGATAAACGAACTTAAACAAGAAGCGATTCAACACTAAAGAGTGTCACCCCGGGTTCTATAATGTTTAAGGTGGATAAATGGTAATCGATGATGAAAATGGAAATACGAACTTAACTTAAGAAAGATTCAACACTATATAACAGTGTCTCCCTATTTCTTATATCGTTAAGGTGGAAAGATGAAGATAGGTTGATGAACGCCACACCAAACGAAATTTGGTGATAAGTTCAAACAAGTCGAAGACGCCACAAGCAAAGCTTGATAAGTCTAACGAAACTTGTACGAAAACAAAGAGGAGATAAACTCACTCAAATGAACAAATTTCATGAAATTTCATTAAAATGTGAATTGTCTTACAACTGAAAGAAACAGACTATTTATAAACACTTAATAACTCACAAAAAGGAAAACAATGCCGTCCAACATTCCCAATTGCTTTATGTTCATGCTTCCATTATTTTTAAAGAAATACCAAGGCTCCATAATGTTCATTAAAAATTCCATGCCTTGTTATGCTTTGCCGTCCAACACCTTTAATTTAGCACATGTTGCATCCATGCTCCCAATAGCTTTTATCTCCATTTGGCTGTCCATACTCCTCACATGTTTATATTTTTAATTCTTCATGCTTTATGGATTCCTTATCTTATTACAATTCACACACTATCCAAGCTTCCATTATTCCCATGCCATAATATTTTATTCACCCATGGCCGTTCATCACTAGTTTCATGATGCCTTCAATTTCATTTGTTTATTCAAGACAAGCTTGCCGTCCATCCCTTTAATCATGGTCATAATTCTTCCATTTTCTCACTTGTTTACTATGTTTGCCATTTGATGCTCCACTCACAAACTCATGCTTGCATTTTAAATCACAATATTCCTTCTTGGATGCCATCCCATGTTTCCCACAAACTTCAACTTTAATTCTTAATTTCCACCATGTGGCCATAAACATCAAAGCCCCCACTCCATGCCGTCCATTTACCTCAAGTGCCGTATAACTCAATTCCAATTTATTTTGCATGACCATTCAACATTGTAACACCCCAAACCCGGCCCACAAGCCTTGACCGGATCTGGTATGTCACGGAGTAAAAAATTTTTGAAACGTTTTTGAAATTTCGTGTTTACAGTGGAAATCTGAAAATATTGCGGAATTTGTAAAACAACGTTTGCTAAAACTAAGATGGTTTGGTTTGATAACCACGATGGGGTTGAAAACTTTTTCTTTTCCTTTGAAACCATTTGATCATTTAGATTTTTAGAAGTATCGGGGTTATTGATAACTTGGTAAAATTTTGCTACCCGATGGTAACATCTTTGAAAACGCGTACGAGTATTAATTTTGAAAACGTTGCTTTTACCGATTCGCTTAACAATTCATAAGTTCGTTAGAAATAAGGTAAAAACTACTACTTAATCATACGAATAATAATAGAAATAATAAGCGGCCATATTACAACCCAATCGAATTTAGCAAATAGTAAACCTTAATGGTACGAAATAAAAACTTCAAACCGAGAAACAAGCATGGCCACCTCGAGTCCTCTCCGGCTCTGTCTCCGCGATCGACTCACCTGAAAAGATAGGGAAAGGGGTGAGTCATCAAGACTCAGTGCATAGCTATAACACATGTCCCCACATATGGGCTTGGCCCATATTCACACAGTCCATACACATGAATATGTAATTATGAAATGAGTATGCAATTATGAAACCCAACCTAGCCATCCATACTCCATTTTCTACCCCGTGTGGTACCAAACCACTGGTGGTGCCAAACCACTGGTGACTCGAAGTCACAATATCCGTCAATACGTGTGGTGCCAAACCACTGGTGGTGCCAAACCACTGGTGACTCGAAGTCACAATATCCGTCAATATGTGTGGTGCCAAACCACTGGTGACGTAAAGTCACAATATCCGTCAATACGTGTGGTGCCAAACCACTGGTGACCGAGGTCACAAATGTGATACCAAATCACTGGAGGTGCCAAACCTCTGGTGTCCGAAGACACAAATCGAATGATGGGGCCAACCCATCGTGTGATACCAAATCACTGGCGTCGATCCCGTATCTCATAGTGGGGCCAACCCACGGTGGTACTAAGCCACAGGGACGAGACGCTATGAGGTGCCAAACCTCTGGAGGTACCAAACCTCTGGTGACCGTAGTCACAATGTGTTACCAAAACACTGGTGCCCGTCGACACGAATATCACTGCCCCCTCCACTCAATTAATCCCACCATCATCATGCTTACATAAAAAGTATCATGATCCCATATATCATGCATTTGTATATAGCATAACATTTTACAGCATATGATGGCATACACAACATATATCATAGATCGAGTATTAGGGGACTTACCCGAAAACCAAGCTTATGCCCACAAGGCAAAGATACTACGTGATAAGTAATAAAATATCATTATAACAACAATTTATACTAATAAAGTGTGTAAGAGCTTACACACCTGATTAAACGATCACCCACCTTGGGTATCCAACATCTTAGCCCTTATTTCGGCTAACATGCACAACATGTATATTTACAATAACATACATAAACCAGCAAGAGAACAGTGCGATAACTACGCACCTGATCACGAACAACATTGTGCCCTCAATCCCGAAGCTATCCTTAAGCGATACTACGGCTATTTGCCTACGTTGTTGCTCGGAGGCTGGCCCACATCCCGGTGGCCAATCTCGCACCGCCGAGACAGATCGTTTCTTAAACTTCGGAATAGGGACCTTCCCTTTTCCTTCTTGACTGGTATTTGCCTCCATCAACACTTAATAAGCATAACACATTAGTTACTAAGCTATAACCACAAATCAACCCAATCTAAACCTATCAAAAGCCCATGCCAAAGCGATCTCGAATCCCGAAAGCTTACTTACCGATGTAAACTTGAATCCCGGTTGCTCCTACAACCTGTCGAAATCCTGAAATAATGCCGCATTAATCTCGGCCCTTGACCAACAAGTATTAGAAAGTGTCTTTAGCCGAATACTACTCTTACCCTCTGCAACCGAATCTTAAAAGATCCTTAGTGCTTCTTCCCTTGGCTACACACAACAGAGCACATCATTATAGTCTTATACATATTCGGCCACCCCCAGAACCAGGGTCAACATTTGGTTATCATCACAACCCAAAATATAGCTTTTAGCCGAAAATAATACTTCCTTACCTTGCTTATTGATCCCGAAACACCATTTGTTTCTGTCGATTAGCTCCCAAAGGTATTGATAGTCCTACTAAAACAAGGTTAGGGTTGGCTAATACACAAACTTATGAACAAAGGCCCTTAGCCAAAACTACAACCTATTTACCTTGATGTATCCAATCCCGAGAGAACCCTTACTCCTTTAAGGCTATCTCCTTTGACTACACAAGAACAAAACATTAAATCAGGGCCTTAATAAGGTTCGGCCAAATCCCAAATACCAAGGCCAAATACTGATTTCGGCATGCTAAAGAATAAGAGCTCAACCGAAATTGTTTTAAGGGAGGATTTACTCACCAAAAGATTCGGCTGTGGTACAAGTGTTAATGAATCGTGCAGCCAACAACAAGGCAAGCAATACTTGTTAGCCGAAACACTCTTTAGCTCTTTTAAAAAAAATTCAATACTCAAACTCTTATAGTCCCCATTTCGGCCAAGATTAAACTGAAAGGAAAGGAAGAAAGAACAATCAAGTATTCGGCACCATCCTTGCTAACCTCAAAACCGAGTATACACCAAAAAGGCAACAAGGAAAAATCGGCCATGCGAGCAACATTTGCTAGCCGAAAAGTTCTTTAGCTCCTCCAAGACCGAAGCTTTAAACTTGCTCTTTCACTCTTTCTCTTGGTCAAGAACAAGAAAAGAAAACAGACAAGGCAATGGCTACCTCCCTTGCAACTTGAAAATCGGCCTTGCATGAAATGGAAAGAAGGGAGAAACAATAAGGAGCATTCGGCCATGTTTTTCCCCCACAAGGCCGGCCATGCTCTTCCCAAAACAATAAAAATGTAGCTCATCACTTTGGAATAAACAATTTATTGTTTATTTCATCTTCCATTACCTTATAAAATATTACACCATACACTAATAATAATAATAATAAAATAATAAATAAATAAATAAAATAAGGGCAGCTGGTACCAAGCATGCGTCCCACGGTCATGCTTTGCTTTTGCTAATTTCAACCATAAATTTCCATTGTTCTAAGCAAATAATAAAAAAAATAATAATAGAAATAATGGTTCATTCCCATGCTCCTGCAGCTACAAACTTCAAAACAAACAAAAGAAATAAAACAAATAAAATAAATAATAGAAGCAATTAAATAAAAGAAATAATGTCTTATGTTCTAAAAAAAAAATAAAACCATAAGCAGCAATTCTTATGCTGCGCGCGTGCATGCATTAAACAATTAATGCCCATGCAGCCAATTCACGTGGCCAGCAGCAAAAGAAGGAAACCCCCCCCTCAGCAGCCTCCAAGGCTCGAACACACGACCTGGGGGACCAACGACCACATAGCGCCCCAGGCCATTCGGCCTAGGCGCTGTTTTGTAGCAAAAACGCGCAATAAAATTCTTTAAGCCCTCTCTAACCCCCCATGCTAACTTGCAAAAATAAATATCAAAAATTCGCCTCCCGCGCCTTGAACTCACGACCTTCACCTAGCGCCCTTACACGCAGCGCCTCTACCACTCCGCCCACCTGCCTATCATGACCATAGAGCCCCAACATTTATTCATAAAGCCTTCATACTCAGGCCCATAACCGCATAAAAATAAAACATGTAGGATGCTGCTCCCGGCGCTCGAACCTGCGCCTAACACTCCTCCAGCGCCTAAGTGCCTCACGAGCACCACCTGGACCAACTGCTTTTTGTGCCAAAACACGCCCCAAAATAATTTAAGGCCCTCTACCCCATAGCGCCATACTCCAAAAATTAAAACCCTTTTTGCTGCCACTTGGTCTCGAACCCAGGCCCCCAAGGGCGCTACTTCCAGCCCCCAAATGCAGCGCATGAACCATTATGCCAGATCCTTTCTTGTGCCACAAAGTACCAAAAATTAATCTTAAGGCCTCCCTTGGCCCAATTCCGTTTTCACACCAAAAATCCAAAATTTTTTCCAAGTCTTCCCCTTTCATCCAAACCTTCTTAAAACCTCTAAAACTCATCCTAGCGCTCCAAAAACCTTCTAACACTTGATTTATACCCGATATGCACAGCCCCTAAACCAGGGTGTCACAATTCTACCCTCCTTAAAATAATTTCGTCCTCGAAATTACTTGGCTAGACTAACGGTCCACGTCCTAACTCTCCAATCTTACACTATCGCTGCGCACTCTGATTCTATAAAATTAGCACATCCTTCATATATATTATCTCGAGATTCATATTCAAAGTTCCATACTCCACTAGCATACAACCACGAACTATCTTACCTTCTAAGCACAGTTTCTAAGTTCACATCCAAAGTTCAAGCACTTCACCAATAGTACAAGTATGAACCGATCTTATAAAATCCATATAATAAAAGATATTCCATAACAAGAAACTCACCTACTATCACATCCTCGGGCCTCGCATCCAAGCCTTTAACATCTTAGCTTGAAATTCCACGTCCTTGACTTCGCGCCCTATCCATCACTTGAGGACAGTCCTTAATCAAGTGAGACTTAGATTTACACCTAAAACATCTTCAATCCCGGTTCCAACACTCGCCATCATAATATCTTCCACACTGAGCACACGGACAGCTCTGATTTCCCGTAGCTGGCTTAATCACACGAGCAAAATTTCAATCCTTAGTCTTTTCCGAAGACCCTCAGATGATTCGGACGATCCAAAAATTTCTCCTACCTCGGTTCCTATTCTTATTTCTGTTTGCCTCATCGAGTCCTTAATCCACTTAGCTATCTTAGCTTTTTCGACTAACACCGCGAACTCCCGTTCCTGACGAGGAGCTAACAATAATCTCAGGTCGTCTCTTAATCTGTGCTCGATCCGGACACATCGTTCATGCTCCGTAGCTACCACTCATCGAGCATATAGGCTCAACCTTAGGAATTCCGCTTCGTATTCCGCCACGGACTTGTTCCCTTGAACCAGCCCTAAAACGCCTTCCTCTGAGCATCAAAGTAGTGAGTACCGACATACTTCTTCTGGTATGCCGTCTTGACATACTCCCAAGTGGGGTCCTTAGCTGTGACACTCTCTCGAACCATGAGCCACCATTGATACACCTCGTCGCGAAGTAGCGCCACCATACCTTTCACTTTTCCCTCCGGCTCAGATCAAGCTCGTCCATAATTTGCTCGATTGCTTTCAACCAATATTCAACCGTACTTGGTGCCACGCCGGATACACCACGGAACACCTCCGTTCCGTTGGCTCGAAGTTGCTCGGGAACAGATTTTCGAGCTCCTATACTTCTCTCTCTCCAACCACCATCTCAAAAAGGCTGGTGGTGGAGGTGATACCTCATTATCAGACCCCTAACCCGATCTAACGGGTTCCGACACGGCCATTTTGTCTCGATCATGTCCTCTAGGACTCATCTCTTCCGCGCAATCTGACTTAAAAGTTTTATGCAATAGAAAATGTGTTCCACTGATTAATCGCGGACAATTTTATGAACTAAAATATTTAGAAGTGGTTCTTTCGATCACACAAAGGTTCAGTTCAAGTTCGCTACTCTAATACAGAGAGTCGTATTCATGCTCATAAACAGAGACATATTCATATCACCTCAATGGTCAGAGGTACTTACCCGTGCGGATCGGTGCCGGAGACTCGGTGCCATGCTGTTTGAAACAAACCATTTCCATAATATTCCACAAAAGACTATCAAGAAAACATTTTTGGGCCTTGGGCCCCCACAGCCGAGTTTTGAACCGGGCTCTGATACCAACTTGTAACACCCCAAACCCGGCCCACAAGCCTTGACCGGATCTGGTATGTCACGGAGTAAAAAATTTTTGAAACGTTTTTGAAATTTCGTGTTTACAGTGGAAATCTGAAAATATTGCAGAATTTGTAAAACAACGTTTGCTAAAACTAAGATGGTTTGGTTTGATAACCACGATGGGGTTGAAAACTTTTTCTTTTCCTTTGAAACCATTTGATCATTTAGATTTTTAGAAGTATCGGGGTTATTGATAACTTGGTAAAATTTTGCTACCCGATGGTAACATCTTTGAAAACGCGTACGAGTATTAATTTTGAAAACGTTGCTTTTACCGATTCGCTTAACAATTCATAAGTTCGTTAGAAATAAGGTAAAAACTACTACTTAATCATACGAATAATAATAGAAATAATAAGCGGCCATATTACAACCCAATCGAATTTAGCAAATAGTAAACCTTAATGGTACGAAATAAAAACTTCAAACCGAGAAACAAGCATGGCCACCTCGAGTCCTCTCCGGCTCTGTCTCCGCGATCGACTCACCTGAAAAGATAGGGAAAGGGGTGAGTCACCAAGACTCAGTGCATAGCTATAACACGTCCCCACATATGGGCTTGGCCCATATTCACACAGTCCATACACATGAATATGTAATTATGAAATGAGTATGCAATTATGAAACCCAACCTAGCCATCCATACTCCATTTTCTACCCCGTGTGGTACCAAACCACTGGTGGTGCCAAACCACTGGTGACTCGAAGTCACAATATCCGTCAATACGTGTGGTGCCAAACCACTGGTGGTGCCAAACCACTGGTGACTCGAAGTCACAATATCCGTCAATATGTGTGGTGCCAAACCACTGGTGACGTAAAGTCACAATATCCGTCAATACGTGTGGTGCCAAACCACTGGTGACCGAGGTCACAAATGTGATACCAAATCACTGGAGGTGCCAAACCTCTGGTGTCCGAAGACACAAATCGAATGATGGGGCCAACCCATCGTGTGATACCAAATCACTGGCGTCGATCCCGTATCTCATAGTGGGGCCAACCCACGGTGGTACTAAGCCACAGGGACGAGACGCTATGAGATGCCAAACCTCTGGAGGTACCAAACCTCTGGTGACCGTAGTCACAATGTGTTACCAAAACACTGGTGCCCGTCGACACGAATATCACTGCCCCCTCCACTCAATTAATCCCACCATCATCATGCTTACATAAAAAGTATCATGATCCCATATATCATGCATTTGTATATAGCATAACATTTTACAGCATATGATGGCATACACAACATATATCATAGATCGAGTATTAGGGGACTTACCCGAAAACCAAGCTTATGCCCACAAGGCAAAGATACTACGTGATAAGTAATAAAATATCATTATAACAACAATTTATACTAATAAAGTGTGTAAGAGCTTACACACCTGATTAAACGATCACCCACCTTGGGTATCCAACATCTTAGCCCTTATTTCGGCTAACATGCACAACATGTATATTTACAATAACATACATAAACCAGCAAGAGAACAGTGCGATAACTACGCACCTGATCACGAACAACATTGTGCCCTCAATCCCGAAGCTATCCTTAAGCGATACTACGGCTATTTGCCTACGTTGTTGCTCGGAGGCTGGCCCACATCCCGGTGGCCAATCTCGCACCGCCGAGACAGATCGTTTCTTAAACTTCGGAATAGGGACCTTCCCTTTTCCTTCTTGACTGGTATTTGCCTCCATCAACACTTAATAAGCATAACACATTAGTTACTAAGCTATAACCACAAATCAACCCAATCTAAACCTATCAAAAGCCCATGCCAAAGCGATCTCGAATCCCGAAAGCTTACTTACCGATGTAAACTTGAATCCCGGTTGCTCCTACAACCTGTCGAAATCCTGAAATAATGCCGCATTAATCTCGGCCCTTGACCAACAAGTATTAGAAAGTGTCTTTAGCCGAATACTACTCTTACCCTCTGCAACCGAATCTTAAAAGATCCTTAGTGCTTCTTCCCTTGGCTACACACAACAGAGCACATCATTATAGTCTTATACATATTCGGCCACCCCCAGAACCAGGGTCAACATTTGGTTATCATCACAACCCAAAATATAGCTTTTAGCCGAAAATAATACTTCCTTACCTTGCTTATTGATCCCGAAACACCATTTGTTTCTGTCGATTAGCTCCCAAAGGTATTGATAGTCCTACTAAAACAAGGTTAGGGTTGGCTAATACACAAACTTATGAACAAAGGCCCTTAGCCAAAACTACAACCTATTTACCTTGATGTATCCAATCCCGAGAGAACCCTTACTCCTTTAAGGCTATCTCCTTTGACTACACAAGAACAAAACATTAAATCAGGGCCTTAATAAGGTTCGGCCAAATCCCAAATACCAAGGCCAAATACTGATTTCGGCATGCTAAAGAATAAGAGCTCAACCGAAATTGTTTTAAGGGAGGATTTACTCACCAAAAGATTCGGCTGTGGTACAAGTGTTAATGAATCGTGCAGCCAACAACAAGGCAAGCAATACTTGCTAGCCGAAACACTCTTTAGCTCTTTTAAAAAAAATTCAATACTCAAACTCTTATAGTCCCCATTTCGGCCAAGATTAAACTGAAAGGAAAGGAAGAAAGAACAATCAAGTATTCGGCACCATCCTTGCTAACCTCAAAACCGAGTATACACCAAAAAGGCAACAAGGAAAAATCGGCCATGCGAGCAACATTTGCTAGCCGAAAAGTTCTTTAGCTCCTCCAAGACCGAAGCTTTAAACTTGCTCTTTCACTCTTTCTCTTGGTCAAGAACAAGAAAAGAAAACAGACAAGGCAATGGCTACCTCCCTTGCAACTTGAAAATCGGCCTTGCATGAAATGGAAAGAAGGGAGAAACAATAAGGAGCATTCGGCCATGTTTTTCCCCCACAAGGCTGGCCATGCTCTTCCCAAAACAATAAAAATGTAGCTCATCACTTTGGAATAAACAATTTATTGTTTATTTCATCTTCCATTACCTTATAAAATATTACACCATACACTAATAATAATAATAATAAAATAATAAATAAATAAATAAAATAAGGGCAGCTGGTACCAAGCATGCGTCCCACGGTCATGCTTTGCTTTTGCTAATTTCAACCATAAATTTCCATTGTTCTAAGCAAATAATAAAAAAAATAATAATAGAAATAATGGTTCATTCCCATGCTCCTGCAGCTACAAACTTCAAAACAAACAAAAGAAATAAAACAAATAAAATAAATAATAGAAGCAATTAAATAAAAGAAATAATGTCCTATGTTCTAAAAAAAAATAAAACCATAAGCAGCAATTCTTATGCTGCGCGCGTGCATGCATTAAACAATTAATGCCCATGCAGCCAATTCACGTGGCCAGCAGCAAAAGAAGGAAAAACCCCCCCCTCAGCAGCCTCCAAGGCTCGAACACACGACCTGGGGGACCAACGACCACATAGCGCCCCAGGCCATTCGGCCTAGGCGCTGTTTTGTAGCAAAAACGCGCAATAAAATTCTTTAAGCCCTCTCTAACCCCCCATGCTAACTTGCAAAAATAAATATCAAAAATTCGCCTCCCGCGCCTTGAACTCACGACCTTCACCTAGCGCCCTTACACGCAGCGCCTCTACCACTCCGCCCACCTGCCTATCATGACCATAGAGCCCCAACATTTATTCATAAAGCCTTCATACTCAGGCCCATAACCGCATAAAAATAAAACATGTAGGATGCTGCTCCCGGCGCTCGAACCTGCGCCTAACACTCCTCCAGCGCCTAAGTGCCTCACGAGCACCACCTGGACCAACTGCTTTTTGTGCCAAAACACGCCCCAAAATAATTTAAGGCCCTCTACCCCGTAGCGCCATACTCCAAAAATTAAAACCCTTTTTGCTGCCACTTGGTCTCGAACCCAGGCCCCCAAGGGCGCTACTTCCAGCCCCCAAATGCAGCGCATGAACCATTATGCCAGATCCTTTCTTGTGCCACAAAGTACCAAAAATTAATCTTAAGGCCTCCCTTGGCCCAATTCCGTTTTCACACCAAAAATCCAAAATTTTTTTCCAAGTCTTCCCCTTTCATCCAAACCTTCTTAAAACCTCTAAAACTCATCCTAGCGCTCCAAAAACCTTCTAACACTTGATTTATACCCGATATGCACAGCCCCTAAACCAGGGTGTCACAAACATGAATTATGAAACCATGCTTTGATTTATTTATTCCATCTTGTGCTCAGATTTCTCATTTTTTTTATCCACCCATGATTCTTTGTTGGCCCTTTATTGCTGTCCAAATTAAAGCTTGGTGCAACACTTTAATTAAAATAAAATAAAATGTTCCAACCATGCTTTTCATGCCGTCCTCGGCAATTAAACATGCAGTAGATTAATCAATCCATTAGCTCCTTAATTTAGCACAATAAAATAGGAGAATTAGACTTCATTTCGGCAGCCACTTAGGATACTTAACACCATAATTTTGACACTAACTAGACAACAACATTTAATTCAAGTGTGTGTTCAGCCAAAAAAAATATTAATATAACTTAGACATACTATTTGACACATAAATTAAACTAAACAAATTTAATAAAGTCTTAAACAAGACATATTAAATTTGACTATGAATAACACGAACACATTAAAACATGACTAAATTATTAACTTAAACTAAATTAATTAAATTTTATTCAAGCAATTTAATTAACTTAAACAAAGACTAATTTTTTGTTCCAGCAATTAAAATTAATAAGCTAAATTTAAAGGCTTTATTTTGCACTTGGGCCCCTCGAGTTTCGGCCAATCTCGGTGGCATCGAGTTGTGTCGTAACATGATGCGGCCGGGTTCGTATCAAAAAGTGTTATGAGTTCTAATCTTTTTTAATGGGTATATGTTCTAAGGTTGTAAAAGTGTCTATTTATAGGCTAAATTCGTAGGTCAAATAATAAAAAAAATATGGACTTATCAGAATTCAACTGAAACAGATAAATAGAGTTTAACTAGGAGATTACCTCTCAAATTTGACTGAATTATGAGGCATACTCAACAAATATCCGCCTTGACTCGTATTTCCACAACATCATCTTTGCTAAAGCCTGCCACAGGCTTATCTTGAACTATGTAGGGAATTAACTAATTCGATTCTATGCTTAGAAGCTGGAAGACTTTTAGCCTTTGACTTGCGCATTGCCAAATCAAAACTAACTCGAGTCTGACTTTCACGAACCGAGTGCCCTAACTTTTCAAAACCTGCAAGAGAACCTTTCTTCAACGAAACGATCATACCTTTTTCCTTCCTATGACCAACTTGCCTTTGCTCCAAATGAGTTGACTTCGACTCTGTAACGGATGATGAACGTTCGGTTTCATCAGTCACTATAGAACCTTCCAGAATATAACGACTGCCGGTCTTTTTACCTTTTAACAAAACAAGAGCCCCACGAGACACCTTAATGTTGCTCGACTGAATGTTGATTCTATAGCCTTTTGAGTCTAAAATACTCTAAGAGATGAGATTCCTTCGTAAGTCAAGTACATACCTGACATCTGAGAGTGTCCTAATTGTCCAATCATGCATCCTAATTTTAACAGTATCAATATCGATTACCTTACTGGATGAACCGTTTCCCATGCGCACAACTCCACCCTCAATTGAATTGTATGTGGAGAACCATTCTCAGTTGGGACACATGTGGAAAGAACATCCCAAATCTAGGATCCACTCGGACGTAAGCTCGGAGCTATCACTCATTGACACTAATAAGAAATCATCACCGCTTTCGTCGGCCAAATTAGCACCAGCTACATCTTCCTTATTACTCTCAACAGCCCTTTTATTTCGCAGTTTATAACAATCTGCTTTGGCGTTACCTAACTTTTTACAATAGCGACACCTTTTGTCTTGCTTCTTTGATGTTACCAAAATGGAAGCTTGCGTATCTGCCTTGTTATCCGAGCCAAACTCATTGTCGAGTTTAATCTGAACAACTTTTTCCTATTTTTATAATATTAATAATTTATTCAACTCTTGAATGCAAAAGGGAAGTCATACTTATCATGGAAGGAAAAATCTAAAATTGTTTTATTATTCCCCAATTATAAAAAAAAATGAAATTATAAGGGATAGATATAAAGTTTAACATGCTCTTAAAAAATTAATTTTGCTATGTATTTCATTAATTGAAACAATACATCTTAATATATTTTATTAATTAATATGAATATATTTTTTTAAAATATATTTAATTTTAATAATTTTTAATTATATTTAATAAAATATTATTTTAATTTATAATAAACTATTTAATATAGATATAATTTCAATACTTTTATTATTTTAATTCATAATATTGTATTTAATGTAATATTTAATATAAATATTATTTTTCAAAAGTATATACTTTCTATATTGTACACCTATTTCCATGTGGTACTTGTACTCTATAATTTATATTTTCTTTTAATGTTATTCTTCATTTTAGGTTTAAATGATGTTTATTTCTAGCCAAGATTTCATACGACCATCATCAAAATATATCCATTTGATTTTTGGGTAAATTATAAAAATAGTCACTTTTGTTTACCTTATATTACATTTTAGTCATTTATATTTGAAATGTTACATTTTAGTCACTTAGACATTCAAGTTGGCATTTAAAACTCATTTGGACTGCCACGTAGGACTGCTGTTAGGGAGGTAACGTAGTTTAACGGTAGAGTGACCACTTCGTAACAAAACGATAACGTAAGTGACTAAAACGTAATATTTCAAATATAAATGACTAAAATGTAATCTGAGACAAATAAAAGTGACTATTTTTATAATTTATCTTTGATTTTTTATTAAATTTCTCAATTATATACTAAAAAGTTAAATTAAATTGGATTGAATTAAGATATCAGAAACACTATTTCGTGTCTATGTAAATTTAAAGTGTTTTAGGCCACAAACAAATCTCTATCATGTCTTATTAAAAAAAGTCAATAAATATTAGATGAAAGTAGGTAATTGGATTCTTTATTCTGCCACTAGTGAGAATTTTATACAGGATTCAAGAAATAAGAACTTATAGGTTGTAGCAGGTATGCTATGCCAACAACACAGACCATTCCTTTTGGTCAATCAAACAGGTACTGCCTCTTAGCTACAAATACTTAATTCAAAAAACTATTGCAATTCTCAAATAATATTGACTTCTTTTGATAGTTTTAATATTTCTGATGTGCAGGATCCATATATGGCAAGCACAAAGCATACTCTATTATATCTCTATAATAGAACTCATGTATTCATCCCTTTCTAAAGGAAATTTAGAGAGAAAGAAAGAAAATTTAGAAGGCCTTGGATAAAACACACTGATATTTTATTAGGTAAAAAACTCGATGATTTTACAAGATAGAAAAAAAATTCCCTTTTTATAGATGAAGGGGATGAGAAACAACCAAAATAGCTACAGTGCTAATCATGATTAGACAAATAAAGGTAAACATAAAGGACGCAGCCAAGCTTCCAAAATAGTGTTCATGACTTTTGCTCAGGACTTATTTCTTCCTAGCATAGGACTTAATTTAATTAAGGAAAAACTTCAATAAGAGATCTCAAACCTAAAAGAGGAGTAATTTTGTAGTTACTAAACCCTGCAGCAAAAAATAGTTTAGCCCATTCTTCTTCTTGTCTCTCTTTTCCGGTCAGCAAAACCATCAACGCCATATCGATGCAGAGCTGCGTTTCCGTCGAGTTGAAGGCTTCACCATTCATTTTCTCATTCTTCGTCAATACCATTTCTATTATCATCACCTTTCCTCCCTTCTTGTTTTGTCTTGAAATTGCCTCCTTACATCGCTTCAAAATCTTCAAGCATTCATCATCATTCCAATCATGCAATATCCACTGTTTAATTAACACAAAAGCATAACCCATTCATTGATCAAAATGATAGATTATATCTATTGCACATTATTGTTAAAACAGAGATAATTGATAAAAGATTTAGCAAAAAACCTTTAGTAAAATTGCATCTGAAGCTGGAACTTCCTTAAACATGTCACCTGCAACATATTTCAAGTTCCCACTATCTTGTAAGTTAGCAACAACATGAGGAAGATCAAGCACAATACACTCCAAGTGTGGAAACGCGTCAGCAATGGCCTTGCCCAATGTTCCGGTACCACCTCCAACATCCACCAAAGAATTCAATCCCTCGAACACCTTTTTGCCCTTGTCAATAAGAATGCTACTAACCAATCGAGCATCGCTAGCCATGCCTTCATTAAACAAACTGTTTAGCTTTTGGTCATGTCCGGCATAGTCCCATAATGTCTTTCCGTGTGTGGTATAAAATGGTGTATGATCATTATTTTGGAACCAGGTGCCTAAACAATGCCCAGGCTCTGTAAAAATAGGATCCAGCATAACTTTCAAAAAAGGTGTTACGCTTAAGGGATTATCCTCAAGTAGCAGACGAGAAGCATTCGTAAGAACATAACCATCTTCTTGAGCATCATCGCATAAATTTCGTTGTGCAAAGAAGCCCGAATGAACTAAAATACGCATGAGCCGGTAGATGTTGCATGCCTTGGTAGGGTTGAGCATTAGCAGTGCAGCAACCAACTCAGTAATGGTCATGGGCTTGCCATGATTTTGAATAATATCTGGGATACCTAAATCAATTGCACATTTGAGAGACATGGAATTTATGAAATTGAAAATGTGGTTCCAAACGTGAGCTTGAGCTTGAAGTAGCTCATTAACATGCTCTTCGTTCGCATTCACCATATCCATCTTAGCCAAGGTCTTTCGGCCTTGCTCTGAACCCACGTAGCACTGGAATTTGCTATTTATAGACCGTGAAACATATCTGTAAGTATGACTTTGCCCTGAATCCGAACAGCACTGAAATTTTCTATTTATTGAATATTTTTATGCCCTTTCGTGGCCATTGGTTCCCATGCTGTAACGTCTCAATAATGGAGTTAAATCTGTTCATTGTAATAATAGTAAATGAGCCCAACGATAAAGAAATATCATTAAAGAAACTGCAAAGGCGAATTGATCTTCCATCCAATGTTGTCTTAATCAACGTTTAAAACAAAACAATTATTTTCACCAAAAAAAAAAAAAACAAAACAATTATGAAATTAAAGAAATATCATTTCTCTTAAATTATAATTGATATTATTAGTATAATATTTTTATTGTTGGAAAATAGATGTTCATGTAGCCCTATAATTACCAAGAATTCATTTTCTTGAAACTCTTGTACCCCTAAATATTTGTAGAGAACCTTAATTATATTTATTAGAATTTTGTAACTTATGGTGGTTGAGGCCCTAAAAATAGAGGATATGTATAAGTCTTTTATATATTCCAAAGTTAAAGTTGAATAATCATTTCATTTTTCTATTCTTCTCTCTTGTTAATTCATTCTATATTTCTTTTTGTTTTATAATACATTATCAGCACAATTTTATTAACGAGTAATATGTTCTTAGTTTGTGTCAAAATTTTTTTGGGCTCTAAGCATTGGAATTTAATTGTTTGGTTCAAAAAATCATGTGTGGTTGCTCAAGATTTGTTTGGGGACGACCACTTTTTTTCACTATAAAGAATGCTCATAGTCTTTACTTCTCATCCACAATTACCTAAGTAAGTCTAATATATATATATTGAAATTTGATTCAATTTCTATTAAGAAGTTAAATTTATATAATTCTCTATTTGCATCTCTATGAATTTATCAACCCCTTCTTGAGTTTAATTGTTGGGATTTCTATGTGGAGGCCGTATATGTTTTTTTATAAAATTGACTGGTTTAGTTTTAATTTTGATTAAAATATATTATTGTTCTTATAGCTTCTTATCTATTGTAAATGTGTATTATATGCAATGATTAGTTTGGAGTTTAAATTTATACATGCTTGAAAACTGTATAATGAATTATTTTGCTACAACTTGACTAAGAAAGCGTGTAAAAGATTCTTTAAAATTATGAATTAGTTTTTAAAGAAAATTATGATAAAGAAATTTATCATTACATATATTTCATTCCTTGAAGTGAATGTAGCATTACATAATCAATCTTAAAAAGGACAAAATTATAATTGCGGTTATAAGCATGGTCTTTAATGAGCTATTATGGGTATAATAATCACTATAATTATAGTGATTATAATAATTCTTTTCTCTCCTATAAGTTGAATGATAAATTTAATTAAGAGAATCACTAAAGTTTTCCAAATAGCCCTTCAAAGAGAACAAAAATATTTATGTGATACTCAAAAATCATTTGATACATGCATATTGATTGAGTATTTTGCCAAGGTTTGATAAAATAAAATAAAAAGAAAGGGAACAATGTATATACACATTTTTTTATCATTTTTATCATTGAAATCAATTTGGATATTTGAAAATTTTGACATATTCCCTGAAGCGAATATTGCACATAATTTTATAGAAATTATATTTCTTTTGTTGAGTTAATGACATTATGAACCTCTCATTGATTTAGACATTTTAGAAGTAAATGTCTTAGTGGATACAAAATAAAAGGAATGACAATAAAATTATAAATTGTCACAATTTATATTGACATTATAATCCTATTAGTTGTGGAAAAGTATAAGGCTAAAATAAAAATGATGCTAATAAAAATTATGATAAATATGAATGCATCGTGTACATGCCTGTAGCATGTCTAAAATATTAAATTTTGCAAAGTCTTATAAAAAAAAAAGAGAGACTCCATATTGCGTGATAATAAAATTTGAATTAAAATTATGCTATAAGAGTTGGAGGTTAAAAAATTTTAACTTTAAACCTCTATAGCTGCAAGTTTAATATCTTATTGTGACCTTATAATATTTTGTACTTTATTGTGTTATGGTATATAAAAAAATTATCTAACTGCATGCTTGTTAAAGTGATTGAGTGACATGAATTTATTTTTGCTATGTTTATTATTTATATTATTTTTATTTATGGGAAACGATTGTATGAAACAGTGATGCCACGTCATCTGTATCCCTTTCCAATAGATTTATGCCACATCAGCATTCTTATCCTGAATTTCAACATTTTAATTTGGATTTGATTTTTTTCAGGATAAAAATGTTGAAATTCAGGATAAGAATGCTGATGTGGCATAAACCTATTGGAAAGGGATACAGATGACGTGGCGTTTCTGTTTCATACAATCCTTTCTCTTATACTTATTCCTTATACAAATATACATCTTCTTTTATATGAATATGTAGGGATTGACCCGATTAAGTAACAAAGTAAAAAATAGCGGAAGAGATTGAGAAATTAAGCACAGAAATTTAACATGGAAAAACCATTCTGAAAAGGATAAAAAACTACGGGCAAAAGTAATTTTACTATAATGTCAAAAGAACGAAGAGTATAAAAGATGGAGATAAAAACTAAACCTCAAAACCCAAAAACAAAGGACCCTTAAAACGTAAACACAAAATTCTCCAAAAGTGTTATGAGTTCTAATCTTTTTTAATGGGTATATGTTCTAAGGTTGTAAAAGTGTCTATTTATAGGCTAAATTCGTAGGTCAAATAATAAAAAAAAATATGGACTTATCAGAATTCAACTGAAACAGATAAATAGAGTTTAACTGGGAGATTACCTCTCAAATTTGACTGAATTATGAGGCATACTCAACAAATATCCACCTTGACTCGTATTTCCACAACATCATCTTTGCTAAAGCCTGCCACAGGCTTATCTTGAACTATGTAGGGAATTAACTAAGTCGATTCTATGCTTAGAAGCTGGAAGACTTTTAGCCTTCGACTTGCGCACTGCCAAATCAAAACTAACTCGGGGTTTGACTTTCAAGAACAGAGTGCCCTAACTTTTCAAAACCTGTAAGAGAACCTTTTTTCAACGAAACGATCATACCTTTTTCCTTCCTATGACCAAGTTGCCTCCACTCCAAATGAGTTGACTTCAACTCTGTAACGGATGAGGAACGTTCAGTTTCATCAGTCACTATAGATCCTTCCAGAATATAAAGACTGTCGATCCTTTTACCTTTTAACAAAACAAGAGCCCCACGAGACACCTTAATGTTGCTCGACTGAATGTTGATTCTATAGCATTTTGAGTCTAAAATACTCTAAGAGATGAGATTCTTTCGTAAATCAGGTACATACTTGACATCTGAGAGTGTCCTAATTGTCCAATCATGCATCCTAATTTTAACAGTATCAATATCGATTACCTTACTGGATGATCCGTTTCCCATGCGCACAACTCCACCTTCAATTGAACTGTATGTGGAGAACCATTCTCAGTTGGGACACATGTGGAAAGAACATCCCAAATCTAGGACCTACTCGGATGTAAGCTCGGAGCTATCACTCATTGACACTAATAAGAAATCATCACCGCTTTCGTCGGCCAAATTAGCACCAGTTATATCTTCCTTATTACTCTCAACAGCCCTTTTATTTCGCAGTTTATAACAATCTGCTTTGGCGTTACCTAACTTTTTACAATAGCGACACCTTTTGTCATGCTTCTTTGATGTTACTAAAATGGAAGCTTGCGTATCTGCCTTGTTATCCGAACCAAACTCATTGTCGAGTTTAATCTGAACAACTTTTTCCTATTTTTATAATATTAATAATATATTCAACTCTTGAACGCAAAAGGGAAGTCATACTTATCATGGAAGGAAAAATCTAAAATTGTTTTATTATTCCCCCAATTATAAAAAAAAAATGAAATTATAAGGGATAGATATAAAGTTTAATATGCTCTTAAAAAAATTAATTTTGCTATGTATTTCATTAATTAAAACAATACATCTTAATATATTTTATTAATTAATATGAATACAATTTTGTTAAAATATATTTAATTTTAATAATTTTTAATTATCATTTAATAAAAATATTATTTTAATTTATAATAAACTATTTAATATAAATATAATTTCAATACTTTTATTATTTTAATTCATAATATTGTATTTAATGTAATATTTAATATAAATATTATTTTCAAAAGTATATACTTTCTATATTGTACACCTATTTCCATGTGGTACTTGTACTCTATAATTTATATTTTCTTTTAATGTTATTCTTCATTTTAGGTTTAAATGATGTTTATTTCTAGCCAAGATTTCATACTACTATCATCAAAATCTATCTATAAGAGATATCCATTTGATTTTTGAGTAAATTATAAAAATAGTCACTTTTGTTTACCTTATATTACATTTTAGTCATTTATATTTGAAATGTTACGTTTAAGTCATTTAGACATCCAAGTTGGCATTTAAAGCTCATTTGGACTGCCACGTAGGACTGTTGTTAGGGAGGTAACGTAGTTTAACGGTAGAGTGACCATTTCGTAACAAAACGATAACGTAAGTGACTAAAACATAATATTTCAAATATAAATGACTAAAATGTAATCCGAGACAAATAAAAATGACTATTTTTATAATTTATCTTTGATTTTCTATTAAATTTCTCAATTATATACTAAAAAGTTAAATTAAATTAGATTGAATTAGGATATCAGTAACACTATTTCGTTTCTATGTAAATTTAAAGTGTTTTAGGCCACAAACAAATCTCTATCATGTCTTATTAAAAAAAAATCAATAAATATTAGATGAAAGTAGGTATAATTGGATTGTTTATTGTGCCACTACTAGTGAGAATTTTAGACAGGATTCAAGAAATAAGAACTTGTAGCAGGTATGCTATGCCAACAACACAGACCATTCCTTTTGGTCAATCAAACAGGTACTACCTCTTAGCTACAAATACTTAATTCAAGAAACTTCTCTAATTCTTAAATAATATTGACATCTTTTGATCAGAGTTTTAATATTTTTGATATGCAGATCCATATATAGCAAGCACAGAGCATACTCTATTATAACTCTATAATAGAACTCATTTATTCATCCCTTTCTAAAGGAAATTTAGAGAGAAAGAAAGGAAATTTAGAAGGCCATAAATAAAACAGTGATATTTTATTAGGTAAAAGACTCGATGATTTTACAAGATAGAAAACATCCCTTTCTATAGATGAAGGGCATGAGAAACAACCAAAATAGCTACAGTGCTAACACATGATTAGACAAATAAAGGTAAACATAAAGGACGCAGACAAGCTTCCAAAATAGTGTTCATGACTTTTCTTCAGGACTTATTTCTTCTTAACATAGGACTTAATTTAATTAAGGAAAAACTTCAATAAGAGATCTCAAACCTAAAAGAGGAGTAATTTTGTAGTTACTAAACCCTGCAGCAAAAAATAGTTTAGCCCATTCTTCTTCTTGTCTCTCTTTTCCGCTCATTAAAACCATCATCAGCATATCGAAGAAGAGCTGCGTTTCTGTCGAGTTGAAGGCTTCACCATTCATTTTCTCATTCTTCGTCAATACCATATCTATTATCATCACCTTTCCTCCCTTCTTGTTTTGTCTTGAAATTGCCTCCTTACATCGCTTCAAAATCTTCAAGCATGCATCATCATGCCAATCATGCAATATCCACTGTTTAATTAACACAAAAGCATAACCCATTCATTGATCAAAATGATATGATTATATCTATTGCACATTATTGTTAAAACAGAGATAATTGATAAAAGATTTAGCAAAAAACCTTTAGTAAAATTGCATCTGAAGCTGGAACTTCCTTAAACATGTCACCTGCAACATATTTCAAGTTCCCACTATCTTGTAAGTTAGCAACAACATGAGGAAGATCAAGCACAATACACTCCAAGTGTGGAAACGCGTCAGCAATGGCCTTGCCCAATGTTCCGGTACCACCTCCAACATCCACCAAAGAGTTCAATCCCTCGAACGCCTTTTTGCCCTTGTCAATAAGAATGCTACTAACCAATCGAGCATCGCTAGCCATGCATTCATTAAACAAACTGTTTAGCTTTTGGTCATGTCCGGCATAGTCCCATATTGTCTTTCCGTGTGTGGTATAAAATGGTGTAAGATCATTATTTTGGAACCAGGTGCCTAAACAATGCCAAGGCTCTGTAAAAATAGGATCCAACATAGCTTTCAAAATAGGTGTTGCGCTTAAGGGATTATCCTTAAGTAGCAGACGAGAAGCATTCGTAAGAACATAACCATCCTCTTGAGCATCATTGCATAAATTTCGTTGTGCAAAGAAGCCCGAATGAACTAAAATACGCATGAGCCGGTAGATGTTGCATGCCTTGGTAGGGTTGAGCATTGGCAGTGCAGCAACCAACTCAGTAATGGTCATGGGCTTGCCATGATTTTGAATAATATCTAGGATACCTAAATCAATTGCACATTTGAGAGACATGGAATTTATGAAATTGAAAATGTGGTTCCAAACGTGAGCTTGAGCTTGAAGTAGCTCATTAACATGCTCTTCGTTCGCATTCACCATATCCATCTTAGCCAAGGTTTTTCGGCCTTGCTCTGAACCCACGTAGCACTGGAATTTGCTATTTATAGACCGTGAAACATATCTGTAAGTATGACTTTGCTCTGAATCCCCACAGCACTGAGATTTTCTATTTGTTGAATATTTTTATGCCCTTTCGTGGCCATTGGTTCCCATGCTGTAACGTCTCAATAATGGAGTTAAATCTGTTCATTGTAATAATAGTAAATGGGCCCAACGATAAAGAAATATCATTAAAGATACTGTAAAGGTTCCAATGTTGTCTTAATCAACGTTTAAAACAAAACAATTATGAAATTAAAGAAATATCATCTCTTAATTATAATTGATATTATTAGTATAATATTTTTATTGTTGGAAAATAGATATTCATGTAGCCCTATAATTTTCAAGAATTCATTTTCTTGCAATTCCTGTACCTTAAATATTTATAGACAACCTTAATTATATTTATTAGAGTTTTGTAACTTATGATGGGCCCTAAAAATAGAGGATATGTACAACTCTTTTATATATCCCAAAGTTAAAGTTGAGTAATCATTTCATTTTTTGGACGACCACTTTTTTTTTACTACAAAAAATGCTCATAGTCTCGGCCAATTTACCAAGAAATACTCTTTTTTTTTAAAAAAAAATTACGAAAATGGACCTACATTTTAATTATTTACTGGAATGGGCCGTTTTCTCCGAAAGTGCGTCTACATCAACGCGATATTAGGGGATGTGCCAGCAAAACGCGTCCCTGAGGGCGCGCTTTGTGCTGACGCCCGTGTTTTTTTGCCCAAAAAAAACTATTCTCGAATTAAATTTTTAAAAAAGGTCATTTTTTTAGATATTATCAAAATAGACCAAAATTTTTAAAAATTTACGAGAATAAACTTTTATAAAGGCTCAAAGTGACAACACTATTTTTTTTTTAAAGGTGTCACCAATTAATATGGAAATATAACTTAGAAAACAGATCTTTATATTGACCCAAAGTCGTATTTCCCTTGTTTTCTTAAGCAATGTAGGATATGAGATATGTATATTTATAGACTTATGAATAGGTTTACAGCTTGTTCCTAAACAATGTGGGATTCCTTCCTCATTTAACTAACAACATGAGATTAAATGCTACACTATATTTGATATTTTTTTACTTAGAGTGTAACACCCCTTACCCGAGACCTTTGCCGGAGTCGAGTATGTGGCATTACTAGACTTGACTACTAGTTCGGGGCATAAGAATTTAAAGCTGTCCAACTGCGTCATGCTGACGAAATTGACCATAACTCGAGTTACAAAACTCGAAATTTAGATCCGTAAATTTTCCTTGAAACTAGACTCATATATATATATACCATAATTTTTCCAGAATTTTTCATGTGGCCAAATAGTACAGTTTATTCATCAAAGTTTCCCCTATTTCACTGTTGATGATTCTGACCTATCATTACAAAAACTCAGTTATCTCATTGTACAAAATTTCAATAATGTTCTTGTTTATTCCAATCAAAAATAGACTCATTAAGGATTCTAAGCATATCAACTATGCTCCCTGATTATTTTTGTACGATGTTTAACAATTTTTCCAAGACAGGACAGGGAATCACGAATTCATTCAGAACAAGTCTCACTAAAATTTAAATATCTCATAATATAAAATTCCTTTGCCTACTCTGTTTCTTTCATATCAAAATAGACACAATAAGCTTTAATTCTATATCTTATTCACTTTCTAATTCCATTTCTCCTATTTTTGGTGATTTTTCAAATTCACGTCACTACTGCTAACCAAAAACTGTTTCCTTGCAAAAATATGGTTAACTAGTTTATAACATCTTTACCAAATTAATAACCAAATTCACTCATACTCTTATCTATCCATATGTCACAACCGAATCAACCAATTGCACACAATAGATATCATGAATACCCTTCAATCAAGACATATTGCAAAATAACCAAATGAACGTAAGCCATAATCAATAAAACCGTAGTAAAGCATTGAAGTTAGGCCATTTTCGCATGGCTTAATTTATACAAAACCAAAATCTAACATTTCAAATTTCAATCTAGCCTATACATGCCATAGGTTTAAAAATTCAACTTATAAAATACCGAAAACAGTCGATAGTGTGATAGACTTTGACGATGCTCCCGAGCTCGTAACTTGATTCCAAAATCTAATAAACAATGCAAACAAGCTCATACAGTAAGCTATCATAGCTTAGTAAGTTATAAGCAATTACATAACAACAAGGCATTCTATCATTATATTAGTAAGGCCAATTTAAAATAATCACAATCGAGGTTTAAAACTATAACTATAATTTATATCACCATTTCTAAACCTTCACATTTCATAGCCTTACGGCCAAACACACACACATTCAATAATAGATTTCACATCGATCTATAAATCACTTTTTCATATCAAGACCAATACATATACATTTGTTCAAGTATATACATATTAACTACTAAATTTTCTTTCTTACTTTTCAATCCATATAATTCACATACATTCTCCAATTGTATCACATATAACTAGTAACAAATATCAATTTACTAATTTACCTTATCTCCAATAACCAATAGACTTACACATACCTGAACATCGAACTCATTTACCGAATTTAAGTTCCACATCATCAAAAATCTATTTAAACATATACTTATAATAATTCACCGGCATAAAGCCTGCTAGGCATAAAGCCCGATATCTTTCACTGGCACAAAGCCTGCTAGGCATAAAGCCCGATATTATCCACCGGCACAAAGCCTGCTAGGCTTAAAGCCCGAATATCATTTCCTCAGTCACATAAACATATATAATTTCACTATCAATATTATCTATACCCAATTAAAACATCTATTATTCATAGTTCATTCTTCCATCTCAACCCATCATATTCGGCAACCATTAATGCACGTATAAATATATATACATATCAAGGATAACTCTTATCAATTATCAACCGCCAACACATTCGGGTAACATACAATATATGAACCTAACCACTGAATTCAATACAACCAAAATTCTTCGCTATTTATTTTCACATATACTATCACCCAATGTAAATATATATATACACAAACTTTTATCCATCTCAAATAATCAAGCTTAAATATTCATATATATAAAACTTAAACCACAATTGTATATATATCAATTCACTTATTTTATTTCTATGATCAACATCACATTCAATTATATCATTGCCATATATATGCATCACATTCGGTTATATTCATTTCTCAATTCAATGTCACATTCGGTTCTACTTTATACATATATAAATAATACATTTGGCTACATAAAAAATCAGTATACATACTTCCATTAAATTTTAGTACATCAATATAGATAAATTCCATATAACCTGATTGCTTAAAAACTTACCTCGGACAATGTAAAATGGAACGGGGCGACTAGTCGACAACTTTCGTTCTTCCCCAATCCGAGTCCGATTTCTTTTGTTCTTGATCTATATAAATTTCGAAAATAGCCTGTTTAAATAACATTACATTCCTTTTTAGCTCAAAACGCCTAATTGAACAATTTAATACAATCTTTCACTCATTCAAAATATGACAATTCACACATTGAGCTAAGGTCGAATGTTCATTCAAAATATGACAATTCACACATTGAGCTAAGGTCGAATGTTCCTTAATTCCATTCAAGCCCTCAAACACCATTCAATTTAACTATAACACATAATTATATAATTTACCAATTTGCCCCTAGAATTTACATCTTTTTCAATTTATTCCCCAAAGCATAAAATACAAAAGACATGAAATTTGGATTAATTTCTCAAGGGCCGAATTTTCCTCATCTTTATCCAAGTCTATACAAACTATTGACTTCGAATTTCATACGTCCACTTTTTATTTTTATTTTTTTATTTTTACAATATAATCACCTTACTTCAATTAATCTAAATTTCTTACTTAAAACATGATAAATTCAAACATATACTAAACATTCTTTCATTCAAACACAACAAATCAAAAGCACTCATCCATGGCCGAATCTAGCATATGCTTCAAATTCAAAATTTCCTACATGGGTTTGATAGTACTCAAAATAATGAACTCAAAAATGTAAAAATCTTTCAAAAACCATGCTCAATACTAACCTTAAAGTGACATGCAAATGGCCGAATGAAGGAAAGCTTGAGTTCCTTTTTCTTTCTCCTTGTTTCGTGAGGAATATGAAGAAAATGGGAGAAATAAACATGTTTTCTTTTTATCATCTTTGTTTATTATTATCAACCAATATCTATTAAAAATAACATATAAAATATACTATTATAAAAATAAGCCATGATGCATGCCGTCCACTACAATTAAAATATAGGTCAATTTGCAACTTTAATTCCAATCAAAAGAAATCCTATTCAATTTAACCCTAAATTCCACAATAGCTATTATTTTTTTTATACTCTTATTCAACTTAATCCTTTACTTAAAATTAGTCACTCAATCACACAATTTAATCTACGATATATTTAATATATGCATAACCATATAACATAAACATCAAATTAATAATAAAAAAATATTTTCTAATTCGGATTCATGGTTTCGAAACCACCGTTCCGATTAGGGTCGTAATTGGGCTGTTACAACTCTTCCCCCCTTAAGGATTTTCGTCCTCGAAAATCTTACCGTTGAATAAATTTGGGTATCGTTCTTTCATCGAAGCCTCAAGTTCCCAAGTTGCTTCCTCGACCCCATGCTTATACCACAGTACTTTCACCAACGAGAGTTTCTTATTACACAACTCTTTCACTTCGTGAGCCAAAATACGAATCGGTTCTTCCTATTAGGTCAAATCAGACTGAATCTCAATTTCTGACGGAAAAATCACATGAAAAGGATCGGATCTATATCTTCGAGGCATCGAAACATGGAAAACGTTGTTGATCTTTTCTAACTCAAGTGCAACATCAACCTGTATACAACCGGCCCGATACGCTCAATAATCTCATACAGTCTAATAAATCTCAGACTCAGCTTGCCCTTACGACCGAATCTAAGTATCTTTTTCCACGGCGATACTTTCAAGAACACTCGATTACCCTCTTGAAAGTCTATATTTTTTCGTTTCAAATCCGCGTACGACTTCTGACGATGTGGCTTGTAAACTTTCTCGTATCACATTTACTTTCTGTTCAGTCTCCCTGATTAACTCAACCCGTATATCTTGCTTTCACTCAGCTCGGTCCAATATATAGGTGTACGATATTTACGACCGTACAAAGCTTCATAAGGTGCTTCTTTTTTTTTTGTACGGAAATCCAATCAGAGGTAGATGTCGTTCCTACGTACCTTCGAACTCAAGAATACAACATTTCAACATATCCTTCAGTATTTGAATGACTCGTTTAGACTGACTACTTGTCTGTGGATGGAAAGCTGTGCTGAAATATAATTTCGTACCTAAAGCATCATGCAGTTTCTTCCAAAACCCCGATGTAAACCTCGGATCTTTATTCGAATTAATAGATATAGGTACACCATGTAATCTTTCAAATTGAGAAACATACAATTCAACCAACTTATCAAACGAGTAGACTGTACATAACTAAAACAAAATAAACCGATTTAGCCATTTAATCGACAATAACCCAAATTGCATCTTTATTACTCAGTGTCAACAAAAAAAACCAAATACACAATGACTCTATGCCCTTTCCATTCAGGTATCATTACCCGCTGAAGCAACCCAGAAGGTACCTGATGCTCGACTTTTTACTTGTTAACAGATTAAGCATTTCAATGAAAAGTCAGAAATATCTCATTTCATACCATACCACCAGTAAAATTGTTTTATATCATTATGCATATTTATACTACCTGAGTGAACAGATAATCAACTGTTGTGGGCTTTATTCAAAATCATCTGAATCAACATCTGAATTCCTCGGAACACATATTTGGTTTTTAAACTTCAGACAAATTTTAGCATCAACTTCGAAACTCTGAATCAACCTTCAAATCACATTGGACCTGCTTTGCTAACAAATCATTATCAACTTTTTGAGTATCACTAATTTTGCTGAATAAATAACGGTCTTACTTTTAATTCAACTATTATTAAACTATCATCAGACATAGCCATATACGCATTCATTGCACACCAAGCAAACAGTGATTTTCAGCTTAACACATCAGTAACAACATTAGCTTTTCTCGGATGGTAGTCAATCACAAGCTCATAGTCCTTTAACAATTCTAACCATAAGGAATCACAGGATATCTCTGTATGCTCCATTATTATACTTCAACCCGTCCATTGACACATAAATGAGGTTCGTAAACTCTTCATTCAATTTATGCTAAATCAGAACTAATATTTTAATGGATAATGTCTTCGTGCAAAAGAAAACTTCAACAATTGAACTAACTTTAATTTTCATCATCTGAAGCTACACTGAATATCAGAAAATTACAACCCATATAAAATGATATCAATTTCGATGATATTCCAAAATGTCCAAAAAGAACAATATCACTCGTAAATACTGAAATCCACAGTAGTAGAAGCAATATAATCTTCACATATTTTCAACAGAATAAGAGCCAGCAAAAACATAATATTAGCATTATACAGATTTCACCATCGTCTTTCATATCCGCACAAAGGAATAAATACCAAAGAAAAACATAACAATGTCGAATATAACCCCAAACAAACCAACGATACTTTCGTCTATTAATATGTTTAGCCAATGTTCTTTTATGATAAAAATTCCTTCTGAAATCAAACAATCACATATACTTCTGAGAATCAATATACTCATAGAATGTCCAAAAGGAATCATAATAACTGCCCGACTATAACCACCACACCCAGGCCTCAATACAATTCAAACATTATTTCAACTGTCTAATTCTGCCATTAGAAATTTTCACATTATCCCTTCTCTAACAGAAATCAATTTAGAAAAGCTTTTAACTAATATTTTCCTTAGTTAACATACCCGAATAAGTCATTTGATCGAAGATAACTTCTTCTTTAACAGCGACGTCACATAATTTGAATAATCTGCAGAACTATCCAATGTCTCCTTTAATACTGTCTTCATTTGCTGATTCAATCTCTTTTCTGGCCACATCATTAATCTTTAGAACACGGACTTCTGTAATTCCACACTCTTGAGCTTATTCGACCCAGATCTTACAGATTTCACAACAACATTTCGCTAATAAGGGGGGTGAGGGTAATAAAGCCTCAATTTTAACTTACATATATATATACAACACACACTTTCACCAATAGTCAATTCATTAATACTTTCATATTGTCCAAACGTTTAAATAAACATTTTCTTTTAATCAACTTTATTCGTAGCACTTAATTCATATCCCAACTCAAATCATTAATTTACGATCAAAACATTTCAGATAGAAATCACAACTCACATATCATAATCTATGTGCTCATATAATTATAACATTTATCAACATCAATATATCATACTCTTTGATCCATACCTTTATGAGTTTTAAACTCATCATCAACACATTTCCATTCAAACATTCGAGTACACATTCTGTACTATCAAAATTAGCTCAGTTGAAACTTATCTGTCTCATCAAAAAAAAAATTCGTCAGAGTCAGGAGATATCACACTATCGCAGGTTAAATATGGCATGTATAGCTAGACTCCCACGCGCTACTTTAGTCCGAGAACCGACTAAACCGTAGCTCTGATACCAATCAAATGTAACACCCCTTACCCGAGACCTTTGCCGGAGTCGAGTATGTGGCATTACTAGACTTGACTACTAGTTCGGGGCATAAGAATTTAAAGCTGTCCAACTGCGTCATGCTGACGAAATTGACCATAACTCGAGTTACAAAACTCGAAATTTAGATCCGTAAATTTTCCTTGAAACTAGACTCATATATATATATATATATACCATAATTTTTCCAGAATTTTTCATGTGGCCAATTAGTACAGTTTATTCATCAAAGTTTCCCCTATTTCACTGTTGATGATTCTGACCTATCATTACAAAACCTCAGTTATCTCATTGTACAAAATTTAAATAATGTTCTTGTTTATTCCAATCAAAAATAGACTCATTAAGGATTCTAAGCATATCAACTATGCTCCCTGATTATTTTTGTACAATTTTTAACAATTTTTCCAAGACAGGACAGGGAATCACGAATTCATTCAGAACAAGTCTCACTAAAATTTAAATATCTCATAATATAAAATTCCTTTGCCTACTCTGTTTCTTTCATATCAAAATAGACACAATAAGCTTTAATTCTATATCTTATTCACTTTCTAATTCCATTTCTCCTATTTTTGGTGATTTTTCAAAATCACGTCACTACTGCTAACCAAAAACTGTTTCATTGCAAAAATATGGTTAACTAGTTTATAACATCTTTACCAAATTAATAACCAAATTCACTCATACTCTTATCTATCCATATGTCACAACCGAATCAACCAATTGCACACAATAGATATCATGAATACCCTTCAATCAAGACATATAGCAAAATAACCAAATGAACGTAAGCCATAATCAATAAAACCGTAGTAAAGCATTGAAGTTAGGCCATTTTCGCATGGCTTAATTTATACAAAACCAAAATCTAACATTTCAAATTTCAATCTAGCCTATACATGCCATAGGTTTAAAAATTCAACTTATAAAATACCGAAAACAGTCGATAGTGTGATAGACTTTGACGATGCTCCCGAGCTCGTAACTTGATTCCAAAATCTAATAAACAATGCAAACAATCTCATACAGTAAGCTATCATAGCTTAGTAAGTTATAAGCAATTACATAACAACAATGCATTCTATCATTATATTAGTAAGGCCAATTTAAAATAATCACAATCGAGGTTTAAAACTATAACTATAATTTATATCACCATTTCTAAACCTTCACATTTCATAGCCTTACGGCCAAACACACACACATTCAATAATAGATTTCACATCGATCTATAAATCACTTTTTCATATCAAGACCAATACATATACATTTGTTCAAGTATATACATATTAACTACTAAATTTTCTTTCTTACTTTTCAATCCATATAATTCACATACATTCTCCAATTGTATCACATATAACTAGTAACAAATATCAATTTACTAATTTACCTTATCTCCAATAACCAATAGACTTACACATACCTGAACATCGAACTCATTTACCGAATTTAAGTTCCACATCATCAAAAATCTATTTAAACATATACTTATAATAATTCACCGGCATAAAGCCTGCTAGGCATAAAGCCCGATATCTTTCACTGGCACAAAGCCTGTTAGGCATAAAGCCCGATATTATCCACCGGCACAAAGCTTGCTAGGCTTAAAGCCCGAATACTTTCACTGGCACAAAGCCTGCTAGGCTTAAAGCCCGATATTATCCACCGGCACAAAGCCTGCTAGGCTTAAAGCCCGAATACTTTCACTCGCACAAAGCCTGCTAGGCATAAAGCCCGATATTATCCACCGGCACAAAGCCTGCTAGGCTTAAAGCCCGAATATCATTTCCTCAGTCACATAAACATATATAATTTCACTATCAATATTATCTATACCCAATTAAAACATCTATTATTCATAGTTCATTCTTCCATCTCAACCCATCATATTCGGCAACCATTAATGCACGTATAAATATATATACATATCAAGGATAACTCTTATCAATTATCAACCGCCAACACATTCGGGTAACATACAATATATGAACCTAACCACTGAATTCAATACAACCAAAATTCTTCGCTATTTATTTTCACATATACTATCACCCAATGTAAATATATATATATACACATACTTTTATCCATCTCAAATAATCAAGCTTAAATATTCATATATATAAAACTTAAACCACAATTGTATATATATCAATTCACTTATTTTATTTCTATGATCAACATCACATTCAATTATATCATTGCCATATATATGCATCACATTCGGTTATATTCATTTCTCAATTCAATGTCACATTCGGTTCTACTTTATACATATATAAATAATACATTTGGCTACATAAAAAATCAGTATACATACTTCCATTAAATTTTAGTACATCAATATAGATAAATTCCATATAACCTGATTGCTTAAAAACTTACCTCGGACAATGTAAAATGGAACGGGGCGACTAGTCGACAACTTTCGTTCTTCCCCAATCCGAGTCCGATTTCTTTTGTTCTTGATCTATATAAATTTCGAAAATAGCCTATTTAAATAACATTACATTCCTTTTTAGCTCAAAACACCTAATTGAACAATTTAATACAATCTTTCACTCATTCAAAATATGACAATTCACACATTGAGCTAAGGTCGAATGTTCCTTAATTCCATTCAAGCCCTCAAACACCATTCAATTTAACTATAACACATAATTATATAATTTACCAATTTGCCCCTAGAATTTACATCTTTTTCAATTTATTCCCCAAAGCATAAAATACAAAAGACATGAAATTTGGATTAATTTCTCAAGGGCCGAATTTTCCTCATCTTTATCCAAGTCTATACAAACTATTGACTTCGAATTTCATACGTCCACTTTTTATTTTTATTTTTTTATTTTTACAATATAATCACCTTACTTCAATTAATCTAAATTTCTTACTTAAAACATGATAAATTCAAACATATACTAAACATTCTTTCATTCAAACACAACAAATCAAAAGCACTCATCCATGGCCGAATCTAGCATATGCTTCAAATTCAAAATTTCCTACATGGGTTTGATAGTACTCAAAATAATGAACTCAAAAATGTAAAAATCTTTCAAAAACCATGCTCAATACTAACCTTAAAGTGACATGCAAATGGCGGAATGAAGGAAAGCTTGAGTTCCTTTTTCTTTCTCCTTGTTTCGTGAGGAATATGAAGAAAATGGGAGAAATAAACATGTTTTCTTTTTATCATCTTTGTTTATTATTATCAACCAATATCTATTAAAAATAACATATAAAATATACTATTATAAAAATAAGCCATGATGCATGCCGTCCACTACAATTAAAATATAGGTCAATTTGCAACTTTAATTCCAATCAAAAGAAATCCTATTCAATTTAACCCTAAATTCCACAATAGCTATTATTTTTTTTATACTTATTCAACTTAATCCTTTACTTAAAATTAGTCACTCAATCACACAATTTAATCTACGATATTTAATATATGCATAACCATATAACATAAACATCAAATTAATAATAAAAAATATTTTCTAATTCGGATTCATGGTTTCGAAACCACCGTTCCGATTAGGGTCGTAATTGGGCTGTTACATAGAGTTTAATTTTTTTTTACAAAAAGTTAACATTTGTTACATTATAAATAAAACTTTTAAACTCTACAAGTAAAAAAAAATAAAATATAAAATGAGTATGGTAACATATTAAAAAATAAATATTTAAAATTTACTAATCGTTGAGTGATCATTTTGTAAGTTTTTATAATTCGATAGCTAAAAAATATAGTTAAGTGACTACTAATGTAATTTAATCTAGATATAAAATATGAAAAATAATTATTATATTTTATGTATATATATATTTCTATAAAATAAACTTATTTAACATAATTATATACTATGTTTAAATAGATTATCTATCTAGTCAAAATATATTTGAAATAAATTTATCGGCATTCATTAGGTGATGAAAATTAAATTTAAATTAGATATAAAAAATTTAATTAGTATAGTAAAATATTAAAAATAAATAAATATTTAAAAAGATATATCAATTTTTTAAAATTAAAAAAAAATACTATTTGAGTACCAAATACTCACCATTTATTTATTAATCAAACATTCATAATATAATATAAAATAAATAATAAAAAAATTAAAAGTATAAATTCTAAATTTAAATAATGGAAAATTATTTTAAAAATTAGAATTGCATGGATATTAACTTCAAACATTTAAAATTGAATAGAAGATTATTGCATGTACAAGTTTCATATGTGCAATTTATTCTCTTTTTTTTAATAGTACTTTTGTATATGTTAACAATTCTAAAATGCAACAAGATTAAATATCTCAAAAGATAATTTTATAATATGAGAAAATGTTAACAAAATATAAAAAATAGAAATTTAAGTAAAAAAAATATCAAATATAGTGTAGCATTTAATCTCATGTTGTTAGTTAAAAAAGGAAGGAATCCACACTGTTTAGGAACAAGCTGCTAACCTATTCGTGAGTCTATAAATACACATATCTCATATTCCACATTCCTCAAGGGAAATGAGACTTTGGGTCTATATAAAGATTTGCTTTATAAGTTATATTTCCATATTAAATGGTGGCACCTCTAAAAAAATGGTATTGTCACTTTGAGCCTTTATAAAGGTTTATTCTCGTAAAATTTTAAAAAAATTGGTCTATTTTTATATTATCTAAAAAATGACATTTTTTGAAAATTTAACTTGAGAATAGGTTTTTTTTGGAAAAAAATACGGGCAAAACGCTCCCCCAGGGACGCGTTTTGCTGGCATGTCCCCTGACATCACGCTGACGTGGATGCGCTTTCGGGAAAACGGCCCATTTCGGCAAATAATTAAAAAGTAGGTCAATTTTCGTAAATTTAAAAAAAAGGTATTTATTAGGAAATTGGCCCATACTCTCTACTTCTCATCCACAATTACCTAAGTAAGTCTATATATATATATATATATATATATATATATATATATTTGAAATTTGATTCAATTTCTATTTAGAAGTTAAATTTATATAATTCTCTATTTGCATCTCTATGAATTTATCAATTCCTTCTTGAGTTTAATTGTTGGGATTTCTATGTAGAGGTATATGTTTTTTTTATAGAATTGATTGGTTTAGTTTTAATTTTGATTAAAATATATTATTGTTCTTATAGCTTCTTATCTATTGTAAATGTGTATTATATGCAATAATTAGTTTGTAATTTAAATTTATACATGTTTGAAAACTGTATAATGAATCTTTTTTGCTACAATGTGACTAAGAAAGCGTGTAAAAGATTCTTTAAAATTATGAATTAGTTTTGAAAGAAAATTATGATAAAAAAAATTTATCATTACATATATTTCATTTCCTGAAGTGAATGTAGCATTACATAATCAATCTTAAAAAGGACAAAATTATAATTGCAGTTATAAGCATGGTCTTCAATGAGCTATTATGGGTATAATAATCACTATATGATTATAATAATAATTTTCTCTCCTTTAAAGTGGAATGATAAATTTAAATAAGAGAATTACTAAAGTTTTCCAACTAGCCCTTCAAAGAGAACAAAAATATTTATGTGATACTCAAAAATCATTTGATACATGCACATTGATTGAGTATTTTGCCAAGGTTTGATAAAATAAAAGAAAAAGAAAGGGAACAATGTATATACACCTTTTTTAATATTTTTTTATCATTGAAATCAATTTGGATATTTGAAAATTTTGACATATTATAAAAATTATATTTCTTTTTTTGAGTTAATGACATTATGGACCTCTCATTGATTTAGACATTTTAGAAGTAAATGTCTTAGTGGATACAAAATAAAAGGAATGACAATAAAATTATAAATTGTCACAATTTATATTGACATTATAATCCTATTAGTTGTGGAAAAATATAAGGCTAAAATAAAGATGATGTTAATAAAAATTATGATAAATATGAATGCATCGTGTACATGCCTGTAGCATGTCTAAAACATTAAATTTTGCAAAGTCTTATAAAAAAAAGAGAGACTCCATATTGCATGATAATAAATATGCTATAAGAGTTGGAGATTAGAAAATTTTAATTTTAAACCTCTATAGCTACAAGTTTAATATCTTATTGTGACCTTATAATATTTTGTACTTTATTGTGTTATGATATATAAAAAATTATCTAAGTGCATGCTTGTTAAAGTGATTGAGTAATGACATGAATTTATTTTTTCTATGTTTAATATATATTATTTATACTTATTCCTTATACAAATATACATCTTCTTTATATGAATATGTAGGGATTGACCCGATTAAGCAACAAAGAAAAAAATAGCGAAAGAAATTGAAAAATTAAGCACATAAATTTAACATGGAAAAACCCCTCTGAAAAGGATTAAAAACTAAGGACAAAAGTAATTTTACTATAATGGCAAAAGAACGAAGAGTATAAAAGATGGAGATAAAAACTAAACCTCAAAACCCAAAAACAAAGGACCCTCCAAACGTAAACACAAAATTCTCCAAAAGTGTTATGAGTTCTAATATTTTTTAATGGGTATATGTTTTAAGGCTGTAAAAGTGCCTATTTATAGGCTAAATTCGTAGGTCAAATAATAAAAAATAAAATCTGGACTTATCAGAACTCAACTAAAACAGATAAATAGAGTTAAACTGGGAGATTACCTCTCAAATTTGACTGAAATATGAGGCATACTCAACAAATATCCACCTTGACTCGTATTTCTACAACATCATCTTTGCTAAAGCCTGCCACAGGCCTATCTCGAACTATGTAGGGAATTAACTAAGTCGATTCTATGCTTAAAAGCTGGAAGACTTTTAGCCTTCGACTTGCGCACTACCAAATCAAAACTAACTCGAGTCTGACTTTCACGAACGGAGTGCCCTAACTTTTCAAAACCTGCAAGAGAACCTTTCTTCAACGAAACGATCATACCTTTTCCTTCCTATGACCAAGTTGCCTCCGCTCCAAACGAGTTGACTTCGACTCTGTAATGGATGAGGAACGTTCGATTTCATCAGTCACTATAGAACCTTCCAGAATATAAAGACTGTCGGTCTTTTTACCTTTTATCAAAATAAGAGCCCCACGAGACACCTTAATGTTGCTCGACTCAATGTTGATTCTGTAGCCTTTAGAGTCTGAAATACTCTAAGAGATGAGATTCTTTCATAAATCAGGTACATACCTGACATCTGAGAGTGTTCTAATTGTCTAATCATGCATCCTAATTTTAACAATATCAATATCGATTACCTTATTGGATGAATCGTTTCCCATGCGCACAACTCCACCTTCAATTGAACTGTATGGGGGGAACCATTCTCAGTTGGGACACATGTGGAAAGAACATCCCAAATCTAGGATCCACTCAGACGTAAGCTTGGAGCTATCGCTCATTGAGACTAATAAGAAATCATCACCGCTTTTGTTGGCCACATTAGCACCAGCTACATCTTCCTTGTTACTCTCAACAGCCCTTTTATTTCGTAGTTTATAACAATATGCTTTGGCGTTGCCTAACTTTTTACAATAGCATCACCTTTTGTCTTACTTCTTTGATGCTACCAAAATGGAAGCTTGCCTATCTGCCTTGCTATCTGAACCAAACTCATTGTCGAGTTTGTATTTACTCAACAAATGACCCTTTACATCCTCGAACGAGAGTTTGTCTCTACCATAAATCAAGGTATCCCTGAAAGACTTGTATGAAGAGGGTAAATAGTACAATAATAGCATAGCCTGATCTTCATCGTTAATCTTAATCTTATCATTATTTAAATAATTCAAAAGAGTAATAAATTGACTAATGTGATCTCTAAGAAGCTCACCTTTGTTCATGCGAAACGTAAATAGATGTTTCAACACTAAACGGTTAACCAAAGACTTAGTCATATAAAGAGTTTCTAACCTTTTCCACAAGACGGATGGGGTTTTATCCATCAATACCTCCTGCAATACCCTATTCACGAGGCACAACTGGATTGTAGACAGGGTGTTTTCATCAAACTTTTCCCATTTTGTCTGATCTAGATTCTCAGGTTTTTTTCCCGGTAATGACATTTTTCAGGCCGATCTGAACTAGAATTTTTATCATTCGAACTTGCCACAGATTGGTATTTGTGCCACTATCAAACTTCTCAACGTCAAACCTTGTTGTTGCCATCTCTGAATGGGCTAATCTATGAAAATTGAACTAACTCTGATGCCATAATTTGTTGGCGGTCGACCCGTATAAACAACGAGATAAAAAAGTAGAGAAGAACAAACCCAAATAATTTACATGGAAAACCCTCAATGAGGGAAAAACTATGGGCAAATGAGGTTTTGAATTTTCACTAAATGAGTAAACAACAAGAGTACAATATGGGAAAAAATAAATGTTAAACCAAGCTTTATTTGATAATTTTTTTGATATAAAAAATTGTAATGTTTTTGAAGAAAAGTTAAAATTGAACAAAATTAACAAAATGATTTGTTTAAAATTGAAGCCTAAGGGATAAAATTTTGTATATCTACTTTAAACTCTTAGAAATTTTTTGAAACAACTTTAAAATCAAGTTAAAAATGATTTTCACTTAGTAAAAAGACTTTTAACAAATCAAATAATTTTCAAACAAGTCAAAATTGCTCTAGGCCAAAAAGTATCAATACCTTTTTGGCCAAGTATCGATATTTTTTAAATTATCAATACCCCATCTTAAAAGCAATACCAAAATGGTATTTTGTTTTTCACAAACCCTACTAAGTCTCGATACCTTTTGGTCAAGTACCGATATTGATACCCCCTCTTAAAAATAATACCAAAATAGCATTCTATTTCTCACAACACCTACAAAGTATCGATATCTTTTCATAAAGTGTAACATCCCAAATTTTGGGGCTAAAAGATTTGGGTTTTGTGGTTAGGGTTAGAGAGGATGGTGTGCTATTGTGTTTAATAGCTCGTTTAAGTGACAGAATAGGCCTGCTGGTCTGGTGGTTGAGTGAGTGTTAGTATACCTTAAGGTTCTGGGTTCGAGTCTTTGGGTGCGCATTTTTGAGAGCCTGTTATTTTGTTTTGTTTTTAGTTAATATTTATAGTTATTTATTTTTATTTTGATTTTTTTCTATTTTGGGTGTTGGACGTTTCTCCTTTCTTATCTCTAGGTTTTCTTTTTCTTCCTTTCGAAGTTCTTCTTTATTTTCTTTTTCAAAATGGGATTGCTTGTGGATTTTGGAGAATTGTTTCCTCGTCGACAAGTTAGAGTCTGAACGTCTTAGATCACAAATCAGGTGTGGGATTCAAACTTAATTCAAAATACTTGCGTTTTGTCGATTTTACTATGGTATTTGAGAATGTTTTTGTGTGTTTTGATAAATAGGCAATTGAGGCTCGTTTTGTCTGGAATATTTAGAAATTTAGTGTGTTTTGATTGAAGGTCAATTTATTGATAGAAAAAGCTCAATTTTTAGGCTGATTATGGGTGTTTTTGTGGTCAAACGACCGTGTGCCGGTTCACACGGCCGTGTGGAGTTAGGAATTAGGATTTTCAGGTAAAATTTGGTACCACACGGCCTAGCCATATAACTGTGTGGCTAATTTGGGGATTTTTTTTATCTTCACACGGCCGTGTCCCCTGGGCACACAGGTGTGTTTGTTTTTGAATTAGAGATTTAGTGTTTTGGTGCCACACGACCATATTGCTAATTTGGGGATTTAGGGATCCCACACGGGCATGTGAAACCCTCACACAATCGTGTCTGCCCTGAACTCTATTTTAGCACAAGTGGATAGTGAGTTACACAGCCTGTTCACACGGCCATATGCCTCTCTTTACACGGGCGTGTGCCTCAGCCACACGGCCGTGCGCCCTTCTTCACACGGGTGTTTGACCTTCCATACGGCCTAGGCATTTTCACATAGCCAATCAAATTTTAGCTTTTGTGTATGTGTTTTTGGTCTGAAAATGACGTGTATTCTGACCCTTGGATAAGCTTTAGTAAGGGTGTTTAAGTCTCGACGTCTGTGACCATTTACTCTGCTTATGTGTTGTTTGTGATTGATGTCTGATTCGGAACCCAGGTAACTGGGTGTGTGTGTGTGCATATCTGTTCTGTTTGACTGTCTGTTAATGTGTCATTGTTCTATGAGATTGTGTGCATACATGCGCTTGCATAAAGTAAAGTTTTGGGTAGGATCGCGAAGAGAATGGAGACTGATTCTATTTGATCTAGTAGTTCTACTGCAACTTATTCGTACAACGATTTATCACACTGTACTACATGTGCGTCAGCTTTGCTGCGTACTATTATCTAATCTAGTAGTTTAAACTGCAACATGTCTGTACAGTGGATTACCGCATTACACTGTACTGCATATACGGTAATTTTGCTGTGTATTAATATCTAAGTGGCTTACTCCACATATATGGTGTGTAAGGTTGGATGGGTCTTTGAGGTCCTATGTGGTGCGTTTTGGTTGGTTGAGCTTAAATAGTTCTTATGAGGTGTGATCAGAGGATGGAGAGGTGTGTTGGTTGGATGGGTGGGATTTAGTATTTGACTGCATTTATGTGCATCTATTTGTCCATACTCTGTTTGTTTGAACCATACTTGTGTTGTGTATTCTGGGTGTGCTCTGACTGTTACGTGTGTTGAGGTGTTGGTTCTATATAGTATCTGTTTCTGCATATATCTGTAAATAAATTCTGCTACTTATTTGTCATATGGAGTTCTCTTCTGTAAGTATGTTGTTACTCGTTTGAACTCACACTAAGTTCAAGAAGCTCACCCCTTCTTAGTGTTTCCTTTTCAGGTACTTTTCTAGTTTCTGACACTGGACTAAGGACGTGGAAGTCTCAGACAGCCTCAGGGAAAAATAAAGTTATCAGTTGCTGTTTTTAGTTTCTGTTTTGTTATTTGGTTTTCAAACTGTAAGGTTTTGTAAAAACTATGGTACAAGTTTTGCTTTTGATTTATCTCGTAAATCCTATTTTGATTCATAAATAAAACTTAGCTTAGATTTTTCTGATTGAAGACTAAATGGTTAAATGTTTTCAATTCGTAAAGAAATAAATATTTTCGAAAATGGAATTTAAGACAATATGCTTTTGTTGTAAAATTTTCTCATGATCACTTCGGTGATCAATGTAACATCCGGGATTTGGTCTAAACTTCTAGGTCGAGTTTAGGGTGTTACATAAAGTTTTGATAAAATTGTTTTGGTATTGATAGTTAAACTCCAACGGCCACTGAATTTAGCATTTATTGCAAAAATTATCGAAACCTTTTTATATGGTATCGATACTCGATGTTGCAGGTGAATAAAATGCTCTGGTTTTTACACTTCCAACTGCTCTATTCATGGCACCAACAACCACAATAATTGGAAATCAATTTGGAGGTATAAACACCAACTTCTAAAGATCCTACAACAACAAGAAAACACTTTCAAGTAAAAATCATCAATCAAACTGTAATGCCTCAAAATTTTAATTTTTGTTTTGTGAATGTGTGACAAATATTTTTTTTCTTTAGTGGTTAAGTGTTCTAGGTGTGTGTGTGAGAGGTCCCAAGTTCAAGTCATGACTTGGGAAAATTTTGGTATTTTTATATATAAAGCCTTAACCTTGCTTAAAGGGTTTAAGTTTAATTGTTTGTAGGCCTATATCAGAATGAGCCTACTGGTTTAGTGGTTAAGTTGGGTGTTGGTAAGTTGGAGGTCCTATGTTCTAATCAAGGTGTAAGCAAGAAAATTTATTTTTACCTCGATTGACTAGGAGTGTTTGAGTGAAGTCGAAATTCTACTAATGGTAGAGGTAGTGGACGGTTTTGGGAGTGTTTTGTGGGATTAGTGGAGTGAAATTAGGGATTTGGGGGTTATTTGAGATATTTTTAGATTTTTTTGTATTCTCTTCCTATTTTTGGCCCTATCTTTCTCTTTTCCCAATTTTTTCCTGATATTTTGTTTCTCCTACACTTATTGCCGAAACTTTGTTCTCCCCTCATCCTTTCCTTCTTTTGTTTCTTTACTATTCGATTCTTTTGTGCATCGTGGACTACACGCATTCAGTAAGTTTAGTTTTTGTTAAAACTTAACTTTGTTGTGGTCAAGTGTTAAGAAGGGTTTCATTTGGTGTTTAGGGGTTAATCGAAGGGCTGAAATTGGTCATCGACGTTTTAAGTGTGTGGAATTCTTGTTCTTGCTCGAGGGTAAGGTTTTGTTGGAAAAGGTTGAGTACCTCATTATAAGTTTCGTTAAAGTTTCATTGGTATCATTAAAATCAAGTTTGGATTACGAATTTTTAGGTTCTGGGTTGCTCATGGTTGCTTTAGCATCAATTTGATACCAGGTGTGCACCCAAAAATGTAAAAAATAAGGTTTCAACAAAAGCCGAAAACCCCATGTCAACGCCACACGAGCGTGTGGTCACCCGTGTGACATAACACGGGCGTGCGATCCACACTACCAAGGCAATTTTGGGTCGTATGGGCCACACGGGCAGGCCACATGGGCGTGTGAGCCCATTTTTTTGTAATGTTTGTTAAGGTTGCACGAGTCACCCAAGACGACTGTGAACCTTCCGTAGGGTCGGTAAGCATTACTTAGACCCTCATCTGTATGGAATTGATTGTGTGAATTATGTACTGAGCATGTTATATGTAAGCATGTATATTGATCTGTATGTGTATCTGAGAGACCTGTGAAAGCATGACATTCTATTATATGTTGCATTACATTGGGGTAGGATGATATTATCTGGAGGAAGTGTACTAGAAGGCTCTTAAGCCTAATATCTGGCAGCTCGGCTGCAAATTACTGTTTATGTGTCGCATTCGGTACTATCTGGAGTGTAGGGATAGGTGGGTTAATTTAATCCCCACATGAAGTGTAGGGTTGGACGGAGATGGTGTGTAGAGGCTGGTTGGGTAAGACTTTCCTACTGAATATTTATGACTGATACTGATACTATGATGGGCTAAGACCCTACTACATACTTAATACTGTACTGAGGTGGGCTAAGGCCCAAACTGTTACTGATACTAGAAAGGGCTTAGGCCCAAGATTGTTTTGGTTGTGCACTGTGCTTGCTATTGGTTGTTTCTGAAGGATTACACATTAAGTTTACGTAAACTCACCCTTTTGTTTAAGGTGCACAGGTAATCCCCAGACCTAGATAGAGCGGTGCGGCAGAGGACTCGATGATGACCACGATTCTGGACTGTCTTGGTTTTAATTTATGACTATTGGTTTTATTTTTATCCTATTTTTACTGGTTATTTTTTGGGTTGTAATTGGAATTTTGGAATTTGGTTTGGTTTTGGGTTTTAAATATCTTTACTTTATAGATTACAACTGCTAGTAGTAGGAAACATCGATTTTCAAAAAAAAACAAATGATTTCAAAAAATGCACGATTGTTTTAACTATTTAAAAAGCTTCTGCATCGAATAAAGTTTTGAAACTATCGACTAAATGAGTAACACGATTTTGGAACTAATAAAGATATTAAGATAAGTAATTCAAAAGAAATGGTTTTACCGCGACGGTATGGTTTTTAAACACCCTATCATGTGACATCGCGAGATCCGGCCGTAGCGTCTAGGCTAGGTTTGGGGTGTTACACAAACAACCTTTGAGCTTACTATTTCCATATTCTTTTTACATACACTTGTGAGCATTACTTCTATTCTTTTGCTCAAGTGTATTTCATTGTATTTGAGCTTAATTTGCAAACATTTTGATCTTTGAAGGATTTTTTCTTTGTTTTCTTATTTGTATTTCCTTGATAGGGTTTGTGTCATAAGATTTGGGGTAGAAATCTTAAGAAAGTTGTAGGGTTAAACCTTCTCCTCAAAAGTTATCAAATTAGTGAATTTAGGAAAATCCATTGTTGTGGAAAGTTAAGGTAGTGGAGTAGACAATTGGGGCCGAACAGCTCTAAATTATCATGTTGATCTTTTAAATTTCTCTAGCTTTCACATTTTTTTTTAAAAAGCCAATTCACCCACTCTTGATAATTTCGGTTTGATTTATTGAGCTAACAATAAAGTTAAATGTACAACCTGTACATTACCTAAAAACCGAAAATACAAAGGTCAAAATTTAACGAGTAAACCGATAAACAAAACCATAAATCTCATAGGACACTCATAAAAGGGGTATAAAATACTCTTCACAATTACCGCGGAACTCTCACCAAAATTCATATGCGACTACATCTTGTCGCGCTAAAAGAAAAGTCCTCACTGATTGGTGTATCAAAACAAGGATACAAGACCCTTTTACATAGGCTAAAATTAGAGTTCTATACTAAAATATCCCTGAAATAATCAATGTTTAACTGGAAAAAGATAGCAGAGTTTAACTGGGAGAAGAATACGAGGCAAACCCCATAGAATAAATAGATTTTTTAAGGATCCAAAATTTTTATCATCCATGTTGAAAAGAATTGAAAAATTACATATTATTTAAAATAAGTTACGCATTCATTAATGTATTACACCATATTGTAAAATCTCTTGAAGAGTTAATGTTGCACCTCCTTATTACGCAAAATACTGTAAAACATAATATTATTATTTTTAGATTGAGAAGATGTATATATTGAAGGAAATATTTATGTGTTTTACATTAAAATCATGTACAAAAATGACATAAGATACTTATGTATTTGTATTACAAAATACTCCCTGAAGGAATACATTACATTTATATGATTGACACGTGACATAGTGATGAAACATTCACTATTATTGGTATAATTGATTAGACCATCCTAGATCATATATGATGTGAAAATTAATTGAGAATTCATATGGACATCCATTAAACAACTAGAAGATTATTTAATTTAAAATAACTCTCATGTGTTGCTTGTTCTCAATGAAAATTTATTATTAGAAACTCACTGGCTAAAGTTGAGATTTAATATATTGCATTTCTAAAATGAATATGGGCTCATTCATCCACCATGTGGATGATTTTGATATCATATGATATCGATAGATGCTTCTACAAATAATCAGATATGTGATATCAACTCGTAACATGTCATTTTCTAGATTGTTTATTTAAATAACTAATATCATATTATGCAATTAAGACAATTCATTTTGCTAATGCTGGTGATTTTACGTCCCAAGTTTTCAATGATTATTTGGGATAAAAATTGGACGTCATGTAGCTTATGTTCACATACAAAACAGTTTAGATAAATCATTTCTCAAATGCCTCCAACTAATAGCTATATCACTACTTATGAGAACAAAACTCCCTGTTGCAGCTTGAGGATATGTTATTTTGCAAACGTAGCACTTTTGCGTATCAGGCCAATAAATTATAATAAATACTCCCCATGAAGATTGACCTTTGATCAGGAGTCAAATATTTCCCATCTTAAAATTTTTGAATGTGCGATATATGTTCCAATTGCTCCACCACAACGTACAAAGATGAGTGAGTCCTCACAGGAGTTTGGAAATGTACAATGATATAAATCTCCTTCTATTAATAAATATTTTTGAGATATTAATTGGAGATTTAGTTGCCACATAAGTTGTCAATTATTATGATATATTTTCCCCAACATTAGGGGAGAGAATAAAAAGTTGGATGAATAAAATACTTAGAATGAATTCTCAGTATCTAAGATACTCATACAAAGCAATGTGAACCAGAAGTTCACTAGATAATTCATTTTATAAATAAACTGTTAGATTCATTTACTGACCTAAAGAGAATTACAAAACTTCACATACCAACTGAAAACACTCTAATACGAATTGATGTCCCATACGGCAAACTTTTAGTGCAAAAGAAAGTAATCCACGCTTGAAGTGTGGAAGACCAGTTGATGCCAAAGATAAAAATCCTTGTAAAAAGGAAGGTGCAAATATTCAATATGGTCATATTGTGGAGGAAAGTGTCTAAGAAGAGGCCAAATATATAACTAATAAAAAAAACAACCCAGAAGAGGTTCAGGTACCTGAAAATAATGATAACGAAAAGATCTCGATAAGTTATGTTTGTCACTTCCATTGCTGGAGCAACTATGATCAGTTCATAATTAAAGTATACAATTTATATGATAAAATCCAACAAATATACATTCCTTAAACATACCAAAGTAAATCTAAGTTTCAGTTATATATGTATCTAATAACCTACAACACTTAATTATAACATCATTTAGTTACCACAAAACTTAACCTATTAGATACATGCCAGATGTAAATTAAATTGGAAACAAACGGACATTGCTAAGACCGAGATTGGGGTTTGGATGTTGAGGATGATGCTTGAAAAACTCGAATCAATCTAACCTGCGCACAGAGAGAACAAATTGTACATTGAGTAAAATACTCAATGGTATATCTAGAATATAAGTCTGTAATATTAGCACTAACAATTCTACACAAAGTAAACATGTATGTTGATATATGCATACGTATCATATACGTATAACTTGGAGTTGCTAAGCTTTCCATTTTCAATATAAACACATCAAGTGTACAACTAACAACAATTCTTCCCACTTCAATACATTCTGTATAAACATGTCATTATGCTTATTATAATAACATTTTAATCACATCAAAATCAAAACATGCATTCAATACGATATTCAATCATTATTGGGTCTTACACAAGCTTACAAAAGCCAATTCTGTTATGAGGTCGAACCAAGACTAAACTGTAAAATTTTCAAAAGTGGGTATTGTGATATCGGAGACAGTATCCAAACTTCCCAACCTAAAGACCAATTTGCATAGATTTCAAAAGTGGGTATCGCAATACCCAGGGCCTATTATAGTGATACCGAAGATAGACTACTAGGTCCCTCATTTTGGAAAAATTGTACACTTCCAAAACTTACAAAGTAAACTCATTTGCCTTCACACATTCAAGCACACATAACATTTAGTTATTATAGACAAGATTTTAGCACCAAACAAGCATTCCCAAAACATTAACTAATCTAACTTATAGTCTTAACAATTATAACTCAAGCAATTCATTTAACACCTAAGCATTCTTGTCTATAACAACTAAAATCATCAACATTACCTAATGCATTTTTGTTAATTCATTCATACCATTACTCAAATCATAAACACATAACACTTATAGCCATTTCAATCATTCCTTTAACCAAGCTATATCATAGCAACCACATATGAGCTTAGTTACCAATTTGCTACCATACATGATGTAACACCCCAAACCCGGCCTAGAAGTCTAGACTGAATCTGGGATGCCACATTGATCACCGAAGTGATCGTAGGTGAATTTTTGCAAAACAAGTTAACATGTTAAATCGTACCATTTAATCGTTTATAATTCGGTCAGAAAGATTTCAGTTAAAATATATGTTTATATAAATAGAATAAAAGTGTATAAAACTTAAAAGAGAATTTGTACCATAGCTTTATAAAATCTTACAGTTCAAAATGAAACAAATACCAAGATAGTATCATTAAAAAAAAGTTCATGATTGTTGTTCACAAGCTTGTCCGAGACCTCCGTGTACTGCGTCCAGCATCCAAAATTCTGAAATGTACCTGTAAGGGGAAACAGAAGAGGGGGTGAGCTACTTAAGCTCAGTGTGAGATCAAAACCAATTAACTACAAAATCAGACACAAAAAACCAATAGTAGTCTTAAAATAGAACATACTTACAGAGTTGTACAGAAACAGTTGGTACGTTCGAAATGGACGTACCGGCAGACAACAATATTTAGAGCATTTTGAAATCACACTCAATTACACAATCGCAAATACTACTCAGTCCATTAACAAAACTCTCAACAGTCACTAGTCTCAATTCAATCAGTCAGATACAATTAGAGTTTAACAATTTCAGTGTCATAAATGCTTTTCAGTCGAACAGTAAAACAGGCAATTGCACTCACAAAACAGTCAATAAGATGCATATGAATGCAGTTGAGTTAAAGAAAACCCACCCATCCAGCCAATACATCTCTTCGTCCCCCATCACTCCTCAATAGAGCTATTAAGCTCGTCCAACCAATCACTCCATATAGGACCTCGAAAAGCCCATCCAACTCTACACTCCATATGATGCCATCCCGGGTTGCCCGGCAACGATAGCCATCAACATTGCCCACGACACTCTAGGTATTAGGACTGCCCTCGACCCTCTGGGTATTAGGGCTAACAATATGCAGATTGACTGCCAGTCACGTATGTTACACAGCAAAGCTAGCGTATAAGCTATATTGTGCAATGCGGTAAACTGCAATACAGACATGAAGTATGAACTGCCAGATTAGATAGTGGTACGTAGCGTAGCTAACATACATGCGGTATAGTGTAATGCGAAAATCCGCTATACCGTTAGGTTGCAGTGAAACTGCCAGTTCAGTCAATGGTACGTAGCGTAGCTAACATACATACGGTACAGTGCAATGGGGTAATCCGCTATACCATTATTAGTAAAGTCCATGACCCTCAGGGTATTGGGGCCGTCCTCGACCCTCTGGGCATTAGGGGCTATTAGTAACCAGAGGAACAACTGCCAGTTCAGTCAATCTTCATTCTCTTCAAAATCCCACCCAAAAATAGTATATGCATATGTATGTATGCAATCAGATGTACACGATCAGAATACCAGTTTTAGACAGTTAATCAGAAGCGGACACTCACATCCAATCAGTCAGGTACAGAATCAGATATGTGTACACTCATAACTCGAGTTCAGTATCTAGCTTATCGCACAACCAATCACAAATAACACACACATCAAGCCTAGGTCAGAGTCATAATTACCCTCAGTAAAGCTCAGTCAAGGGTTGGAACACACAGAGTTGTGATTACACTTAAATTTGACCTAAAACCATTATTTGGCGAGATAGGGCCACACGCCTATGTGCTCCGGCCGTATGGAGCAATCCAAGCCTTGTGGGGGTCCAAACATCCGTGTGAAGGGTAGGACACGGCCACGGCCGTGTGAAGCAGGGACACGGTCGTGTAAACAGGCCGTGTAACTTACTGTCCAATTTCGCTAAAATCAAGTGCAGGGCAAACACGTAACATAACATCCTTTAACTCAATTTCTATTAATAGCTTACCTTAATACTATATAATGCAATATATCATGAATATGCATTAAGTATAATTAGTTTCATGTTATAGAAATACAAACCAAAAGCTCGCACCACTTATCGTTGACTTTCGTCTTTCCTTTCCCTTTCGACGATCCTGCATTGTTTTTATATTTGCAATTAATAATTCAATGGTGGTATAATATCAAATTTTATCCAAATCATATTCAATTACAAGGCCATACATATTTTTGTAAATTATTCAATTTAATCCTCTATCTAAAAAATTAGTCAAATTCATACAAATACGATTCGATCAGTCATAATCAAATATCAATTCATTAAATATCCCAAATTGAAATATATTTAATTTATCATTAAATTTATCATTTCTTTACAGTTTAGTCCATATCTCACTTTTTTGTATTGAATTGTAAACAATTAAAATCACTATCAAACATATTCAAGTCCATAATTCAAGTATACATCAACTTAAATATAATCATACCATATGAACTTACCTAGTAAAATAGCATATGAACTTACCTAGTTAAATAAGCAAACAAGATGACACTTTAAGGACTATTCAATAATTTTGTCTTTTCCCCGATTATTTTCGATTTAGGCCAATTTCCAATCCATACAATTATTCAATTCAATTTATCAATCCCACACATATTATATCATCCTGTTATGTGCATATATTAATTCAATTTTATTATCTAGATGCCCCTAATTTTTTTCATTTTATTCAATTTAGTCTCTAAATTTGAATTTGCAATAACTTTCAAATTTGAGCTTCGATTTTGAAATGATCTCAATTAAATCCCTATATGGCCCTGTATCATCAATAATTGTAGAAATAGTACACCAATTTCAAAATTTATGCATTTTAGTCCCTATTTTCAAAAACTAGCAATTAAACTTTACAACCTAGTCCCTTTCCACTTCTAAGCTTAAAGTATATCAATTTAGCACCTAAATCTTTTATTTCTCAACTATAGAAACTTTCAAAACTTTAACAGTTTAACAAATTGAGACATAGGCTAGCTAGATTAAGTTTTCACAATCTCAAAAACATAAGAATTACAGAAAAATGACTAAATTGAACTAACCAATTTTGAGGTTGAAATTTGAACTCCTAGAGGCCTAACGCTTCTTCTTCTTCTTTGAAAATACCGGGGGTGATGTTTGGGAAAGGTAATGCTTTCTCTTTTTTTTTTTTCACCCAAATGTTTTATTACTTTGTTTTATTTATTTTATGTTTTATTCAATTAATTAAAATTTATAATATTAATCATCACTAATCCATCCACTGCCATCAACCATTATTAGTATAGTGGTTTAATTTCCACTTAAGTCTCTTGCATATGTTCTGATTAAATATACTTTAGCAATTGAACTTTTACCACTATTACAATTTAGTCCTTAAACCTTAATTAAAAACTAATTCAACAAAAATGGTTATCCAAAATTCAATTCACTTATAATATAACTTCGTAATTATTTAATATAAATATTCGGGTTTGGTTTACGAAAATAAGGTCTCTGTACCTCATTTTTCAATACCGTTAAGTCTAGGGTCGAAACTCTTGTACATTGACTAACTATCCAATTAACAAAATTAAATAACCAAATTTTATTCCACTTCATATTAAGCTAATTAATATTAAATAATAATATTTACAAACTCGAACATCAAAAATAGGATTTTGAAACCACTGATTTTAGAGTGGTTATAATGTTACTTCAGAAAAAAAAAGATGGAACCAAAAAAAATATAGATGTCAACAACAATTTTGCTTATAATATTGTTATTGAAATAGCAAAAGAAAACGAGGATCCTGAGCCTAAATCTATAAAGGAATATAGAAATAGAAAAGATTGGCTATAATGGAAAGACACAATTAAAGCATAATTGAATTCACTTTCTAAATGTAAGATTTATTATTATTATTATCTATAGTCCAAACACCTAAAGATGTAAATTCGTAGGATATAAATGGGTATTTGTGAGAAAATGAAATGAGAAAAATGAAGTCGTAAGATATAAAGCATGACTTGTAGCACAAGGATTTTCACAAAGGCCCAACATTGATTACGAAGAGAAATATTCTCCTGTGGTGGATGTAATCACGTTTAAATATCTTATTAGTCTAGTAGTACGTGAGACACATGACTTGCGTTTAATGGATGTTGTTACATACTATTTGTATGGTACACTTGATAGTAAAATTTATATGAAAATCCCTGAAAGTTTTAAAATCCCAGAAGGATAATGTAACACCCCAAACCCGGCCCATACACCACGACCGAATCTAGCATGTCACTAAGAAGATTTAGTAAAACATGTCGCATTTTTGGAAAAGAACATTTGTCGAGTTTAAACATTTATACCAGGAAACTTAATAATTTGATAATATATAAGATATAAATTTTATATGATACCTTTATGAATTAAAAACGGAAATTTAGTACATGCCTTAGTTTCAATTTTAATCAAATAATTCATGTGTCTGAAAGTAAAGCCCAAAAACCGAAAATATAAAGCTAATGGCCCGTGGCCTTATTACAATGAATAATAAACGAAGTTAACTAAAAGTATTAGGAATAAATAATTTCAATAAAGCCTTTTTTATAAATCAATTAAACTCCTGCATGGCCACCTTGCGCTCCTCTCCAGCCCGGTCCAACGCACTAAGTGTTCCCTGAAAAATGTTAAATAATAGGGTGAGTCGCAAGACTCAGTGTGCAACCCTCATGCACCATCAGATTGGGCCTTATCCCCATAGAACAGATGTCAGAACATGAAATAACAGAATTTATGCAAAGCCCAACCCAATCCTAGGTTTCCATCCGCTACACACCACCCTTACCTGCCAGTCACACCATTGGGGATTTCTACAATCAACCCACACCGCTACACACCATCGATGGCAGTCATACTGCAGTTAGCTACTCATCGTCAGATCATGGCAATAGCCACTACAACAGATCATGGCAAAAAGCCACTACAACAGATCATGGCAAGAGCCACTACAACAGATCATGGCAAAAGCCACTACAACAGATCATGGCAAATAGCCACTGCAACAGATCATGGCAAAAAGCCACTACAACAGAACACTTCCCCTATCATCAATCACCCAACCCCGTGCAATCACAGAAACATATCATTAGCAAAAACATTCACTTATGAATGACAGAGATCACTGACATGGGGACTCGCTTTTACCCTCATCGGGTTTCCAACCGTTATGCCGGGATTTCGACATTTAACAGAGTATAAGTAGATCTAATAACACATATTAGCAGACAATCTAAATGGTGTGAGAAGTGTTACACACCTGATTAATGTGTAGTACTACTCTCTATGTCGATATCCTCACTAATAAGATCTAATGCCCGTTGTCTACAACTTTGCTCAAAAGCCGGAAATCACGAAGATAAGGCCTCTCCTTAAAATCCCGAAAGCAATACGATCCAAGTGCTACTGAACTCTGGCATAGAAATCTAAGCGATTGAATCCCCTTCAAATCCTGGAATGCCGCAAATAAGAGAAAACACGAGATTAGCCAACTATTTAGCCATTCGGCTATAGTCTCCAAAAGCTGAAAAAGATCGAAAGAAAACCCAAATCGATACTTACCTCTATAGAAGGTTTCGACTATCCCTTGCAGAAAGATTCGGCAATCACAGAAGAGGATCGAAGCGTAGAAGATTAGAGATCTAGGAGTTTCATCTTTTTAAAAAAATCCCGAAAAGATGAACTAGATGTGTTTTTCAGCTTTTAGAAGAATTGAATGAGGAGTTTCGACTTTTAGTGAATGGGAGAAGAATAACAATGGAGATTAGAAGATTCGGCTAAAAGGAAATTTCAAAGAAAAAGAAAGAAAAGGTGGGAAAACAATGGTGATTTTCGACTTTTGGAAGAGAAAAGATGAGAAAAGAAAACAAGTGAGATGGCCTTCAAATTTTCGGCACAGGAAGAGAAGAAAGAGTAGGGTTCAAATGCCAAAATTGATTAGCTATCCCCCCTATTTATAGAAATTTCGGCACTTACCTAACCTTGCAGATAAATCCTATCTTTTCTCCTTTATCTTAATCTACTAACTCATCTAAAAGAGACTTAATTAGCTCCAACTCCTCCCTCTTTTATCAGCATAATATCCACATATTTTAAACATTAAAAATCCCCTAAATAATAGTCTTGTTGTCGTCCACTCCACCTAACCCTAATGCTTAAAATTAGCTAGCTTAAATTAAAAGAATTGGGCTCCATGAAACTTAAATTTGGGCCCCTTGCTCCCTTGTGTGGCGTCACCTCCTTGCTCCCTAAGTGGCGCCACTGACCACTGGGCCACAAGCCATTTTGATAATTTAAACACAGATACCCACCTTTTAAAACTCTATAGTGCCCAAACAAAAATTTCACCAAGGCCTTGACCACATCCTGAGCCCAATTTGGACCCCTAACAGTTAAATTAACACATTACACATGTTCACCCATTAAACGTATAGGCCCAAAAATTCAGGATGTCACAGTTCTACCCCCTTAAAGAAATTTCGTCCTCGAAATTTCCAACTAACTATTAATTGTACTACCCAAGTCTCACCACTATGCTTTCGCTGTGCACTCTAATTTAATAATATATAAACATTGCACGCATACAGTTTCTATACCCAAAAATATAGCATCCACACAAAACATACCCGACTTAATGGTTATTGAACAATCCCGAGCCTTATGCTCCTCAGACAAGCATCTTAAACATGTTCCTGACTTCCTCCAACATTCACCCGGATGACGCCTTCTGCAATATTCGCAAACCCGAAAGTTTGGACGTACCTTAACATGCTTCACAGAACGAGATTGAAACTCTAGAAAACTACGATCTCTTTTTTTCTTACAGTCCACGCACCCAACCCGAAGTGTTTCACCGATTTCTTTAACCTCCTTCAGTACCTCCCTAACTAGCTGAGTCAGCACATTAGTCCTAACACTTCCACGGCCTCGGCCGCGGCCTCTTCTTCCTCTTCTAGCGCTTATCGTTGGTTCTCGTATTATCTGAATTAGAAATTTTATGAATTATTAATTTCTTTCACTGATTAACCATGAACAATCTTATGGGAAGTAGTTTTAAGAGTAGTTCTTTCGAATTCGAACCTATCTACAGTTTCAGTCTCAAGTTTATCTCCTAATTCTAGAAACTACATACATTCAACCATCACACATCAACAAACATATAACATCCATGAACTCACATTCTTCACATAAGGGTATCTTCGTTATTTCACTACCTAGGGGTTTTTCCGTAGTTTTGCCCTACAGGGTATTTTCCAAAATAAAGTATCTTGGTGATTTTCTTTGAATTAGAAGTACTTTGGTACATTTTTTTATAAAGCAAGGCTATTTTGGAAGACAAGTTTTTTTTTTTTGAAACAGGGGTACTTTGGAAAATTTATTTTCGCAAACTGGGTTACTCTTGTAAATCTAGGGGTTTTCGGGTAAATTTGCAACACATGGGTATTTTATAAAATCACGGTTGTTTTAGAAATTTTCACAAACCACAGGTATTTGGAAATTTTGCCAACCAAAATGTTTCGGTAATTTTACAAATTTTGGTAGTTTTACAATTCTGGGGTATTCTGGAAAATTTTCACAAATCAAGTGTATTTTGGAAATTATACAAAACTTGGGGTATTTTGATTGCGAAATAGGGTGGCTGGTCCCTTTCGGGTTTTAATTATAGATTTTGGCCAGTCAACAAATCCTCATGGCTAAGGTGAACAGTCACTACGCACCAGGTAGGATTCCAGCGAAGAGGAGGTGAGACACTAGGACTGCTTAAGTACCAAGCTCTCCCTGAATCCAATCCTTGACATGCGTATGCCTGTTGCCACACCCTAACCCAGCGACTTGTTCATGGGTTTGTTTAGTGAAATTAAGTCTTATGAGATTTAGGGAGTTGTTTAAGCTAGGCCTAAAGTCCATCAAGTTCTAATTCAAATAATCTACGTCCCATAAAGCCCATCAAGCCTACATACATTTATAACACACAGTGAGTTCAGAATACTTACCTGGCGGACTTGGGCCGGAGACGCAGGTGCCATGCTGAGAAAACCATCCTGTGTTATTTTTAAACTTGCATGTTTCCAAAACCCATCTTTAGAAAACGTTTTGAACCCAAAACCCCCAAAGCTGAGTTTTGAACTGGGCTCTGATACCAATTTGTAACACCCCAAACCCGGCCCATACACCACGACCGGATCTGGCATGTCACTAAGAAGATTTAGTAAAACATGTCGCATTTTTGGAAAAGAACGTTTGTCGAGTTTAAACATTTATACCGGGAAACTTAATAATTTGATAATATATAAGATATAAATTTTATATGATACCTTTATGAATTAAAAACCGAAATTTAGTACATGCCTTTGTTTTAATTTTAATCAAATAATTTAAGTGTCTGAAAGTAAAGCCCAAAAACCAAAAATATAAAGCTAATGACCTGAAACACCCTAAACTCGGCCCACGAGCCTCGACCGGATCTGGTATGTTCCTCGATGTAAACCGGATCAAATTTCTTTTGTTACTTAGGAAAAATTTGTGTCTTTTGAAAGAGAGATTGTTTTGGGTTGGGCTTAAGTTGAAAACGAGTTTATGTTATATTGAAAACCCATTTATTTCAGGTGACAAAATATTTAAAGTCTATTTTAAATTAAATTTACTTAATCTTATAACCATTAAAAATTCGTAACATAATAAATAAAAGAAAAATAAAGTAGTTCAACTATGGCCTTATTACATCAAAATAATTCCCAAAATTTAAACTCAAATACTTAAAATAAAATAGTCCAAATAAAAATGAATTTCTTGCTGAGCATGGCCATCCCTAAGCTTCTGCCGGCCCGGTCCATCACTGATCGTCACCTGGAAGAAAATATTCCCCAACGGGGTGAGTCAAACAGACTCAATGTGTAACCAAAACTAAATTTAATAACTCAGGCATACATTATCATACATGTTCATATAACAGATAGAAAAAAAAATGATGCAACCCGAACCCAAACCTATATGCCATCCGCTACACATCACCCGTACCAACCTGCACACCGTGGGTACTACTAAGTCAACCCACCATCCGCTACACACCATCGAAGGCAGTCGCTGCAGTCGACGTGCTTATCGCCCTTATAAAATTCGTGGTCTTAGGTTACCACATTCAGATATCGTGGTCTTAGGTCACCACATTCAAATATCGTGGTCTTAGGTCACCACATTCAGATATAGTGGTCTTAGGTCACCACATTCACTTCCCTTTTCATATAACATCCCATATGCCCCCATATTTCAAACACATTATGCAATATCATGCCTTAATTCACATTCTTATCATATTCACATTCATGGCATAATAAGTCTTATCATACTCATAGTAGGAGTAGGAAAACGTACCTTAGCACTGTGTACCATAACATGGTACTTAGCCATATTCACATTCATGCATATATTTAATATTGCCATAAATATTATTAAAAGATAGTGTGGGGTACACACCTGATTCGCTTAAGGTTTTCAATCTAAATCCCGAAAAGCTTGATCTAATGCTTTAGATCTTAGATCTCTTGCCGATTTGTTTACTAATCAAATCCCGGAATGTTGTAGATTCCCTTCCTTGTAATCAGCTGGTATTGAGTCCCTTCATAGATTAGTTTTCGGCTTTTAAATCATGTAAGAAAATAGATCTAGTGCTAAAATAAGCCTTGGCCGATTGCATATAGACACTTACCTTGTGGAATTTAAATCCCGAAAATCACCGAATAACTAGGGAACATGCGGCCTATGGTGTACGTTCGGGAAAAGAAATTCTCCTTCCTTGTAGTCGACACTTAGTAAATCCCGAAAGATCTCTTCAAAGTTTCGGCCAAAACATTAATGGCATTAGACTCTAAATTTCGATAAGTCTAAAATATAAAGAATGGAAACCAATTTTAGATCTTACCCTTTGAAGAAGTCGGCAACACCTTTGCTAGAAGCCCCTTAAAGAAATTGGCTTTGATGACTAGATGATAACCTCAAGGTTTCGGCTTTTGGGATTTAATGGAGAAATCGGCTAGGGGTTCTCTTGGAGTATTCGGTTTCCTCAAAAATAAAGAAAAGAAAACTTGAGAATTTTGGCAAAACTCGAGAATTTCTTAAAACTACAATAATTGTTTACAAAAAACGTTACATCCTGAAATCCACCGATTTCGAGTCTCATAGTATAAAACAAGTTTTCGGTAGTTAGTAATATTCACAACATTTTGCAAGAAAACCTTAAAAACGAATCTGATTTTCAAAATGAGAACAAAACACAAATTTTCTTTTTAAAACATTCGTGAAGTTCTTCAAACAACCTTTCCATATGACATACCAGATCCGGTCGTAACGTCTAGGCCGGGTTCGGGGTGTTACAAAAGATTCACTCAAATCACTTAAAGTGTTTAAGGTTCACAATTAAACACTCAAAAGTCGAACATGAAAAGTTAATCACATAGGCTTGCATGAAAATCAAATCTCCACCACTATAAAATCAGATGATACACAAATCAAAAGGTCTTTAAAAAGGGTTGTAACGGGGCTTAGGTTCAAGGGTATGGATATAGGCTGAATTAGAAGGTTAGAATCGAGATTGACCTGCCAAATTACCTAACTAGAAACACGAACTAATAATAAGTAATTACGTCAAATGAAGACTAATACTCTAATACGAGCTTCTTCTTCAAGATATTGAAATTAAACATATAAGCTCACTTAATTATTTTTTTAATTTTTTTAAGAACAAGTCAAATAATGAATTCAACTACTGAAATAATATGATTACGCAACTGATCAAATCAAATCTCGATATAAGGGTAGTAAAAAAGAATGGTAAAAACAAATACAAAGGGTTTTGGGTTAATATTAGTAGGTGAGTCAATAAAAAGGGTTGTGAGGATTAAACGGGGTTCACTAGGGGTTAATTGTGAAGGTAGGCTCTTTAATGGAGTAAGTGGGTTAAAACCTAGGTGCCTTTATCATCTCAGTATATCAAATCATAGGTGTGGTCTCGATATGTATAATCGATGCAAGTTCTAGAATAACAAATCAATGTTGACACACTCATAATCAATAAAGTGAGCAAGGAAAAGAATATATGCTCTAATAGGCTCAAAATCTCACAAAGATTATGGGTGTTTGATATCAACCTCGTAAATTTCAAACTTCAAGATAACATTCAGATTCAGGTAGACAACCTAAAAAAAAATTTAATTCTGAAATATAGACTTATCATGCTCGACTCTCTAGTATCCTTCAAATTTAATCATCAATGCACAATTATCGATGGCTTACTCTTAAACATATTAACAAACATCATAAATAAAAGTAAATTTCATTCTAATCATAATATGAGAACCTTACTTCAAGACAAGATATCATTCAAGGATTTGAGAATAATGAAGAAAGTTAGGCACTTTCTTGAAATAACTATTCACCCCCCACACTTAAGATGTACATTGCCCTCAATGTACAAAGATAGATAATAACAATTAGTAGATAATCAAAAGAGAAGGGAAAAGGTAACATGTCCTGAATTATCGATGATTTCCTTGGAGGATGTGAAAAATACGTTGGAGGTGTCGTCTTTTGTTGCGGCGGTTACTAACGAGCTCTGCACTAGATGAAGAAAATGGGGAGCTCGTGAAGAATTAGTCAAGAATTATTAAGACACATTTAAAATAAACTAAATATATAATTAAAGACAAGAAAGATAAATAGAAAGAAAATAGTAATGTAAATAAACTTAAAGTGAAAGATGAATGGACCGAAGAGTCCTTATTGTTATATGGTTCGCGAGGTGGGTGTGACCTCTAAGGCTGCGGAGGTGTTGGCGGTGGCAGAAGTGGCGTGATTCCCAAGTAGCCTTTTGAACCTGACACTAAGAAACTACAATAAAATAAACTATATTAAGCATAAGATAGTTAAAGAGACGGAAAATAAAGGAGAAGATAAAAGTAAAACAAAAGATAAATGATCTCAAAGACCTTTGGCTTGTCAAGTGGATGAAGCGGCCGATATGAACTTATGTATAGGGGTCTCCTTCAAGGAGACTACGCTTGTCTTCTTCCGCTTCTTCGACATGGATATGTGTAGCTCAAGAGGTTAGAGATTTTTGTTATCGAAAGGAGAGAAATCTGAGAAAAAGAAGAAAGAAAGAAGATAGGGAGTTGGTGAAAAGAAGGGGAATGGGGGTTTAAATAGAGTTTTGGGGTCTAACGCTCTCCCACACCCATGTACTGTGGGCATGTTGCTTCACATGACCGAATCACATGGTCGTGTTTTGAGGCGTGTTGTTTCTCCCACGCCCATTTTCGAAATGCCACGCCCGTTTGTGAGAAGTTAGTGTCGACCACGGCCGCATCGCACGGTCGTGGTGTACTGTCGGTGCCCGTGGGGTGGTGGTTTGAGTCTGTGACTCAAAGATTTGATTTGTCTGACTCGTGCCGTTTCTACTATGTCAGTACGGAGATTCGTGTGGTCCATACGGCCACAGCCACGACCGTGTGGCCTGGAAATATGCACTTGATTAGCTTATAGTTAAATGCTAAAAAGGAAAAATAAAATAAAAGAAAGAGTAAAATTTTAAAAAAATGTAATGGTGTTAGTACTCGGGTTGCCTCCCGAGAAGCGCTTGTTTAAAGTCTTAAGCTAGACTTTCCTTTCGCTCGTATGATTATGGAGGTTTGAAGGTTTGAAAATATTTCCTCATGCTGTCAGTTTTATTTACATGATAAAGTTTAAGTCGAGAAGCGTTTACCTTAAAAGTGCCGAATGTTTGATTGCTTACCTCGACTGTTCCGTATGGAAAGATATTGCCTACCTCAAAAGGGATTTCTTTGTTTGGATTCAGTTCTGAATTGATAATTCAAGGATCTACTTTATCTAACAGTACCTGATCTCCTATTTTGAAGTGGTTTGATGTTCCTATGAGCTCTTCTAGGGGCTCCTCCTATTTTAAAGTATGTCTTCCATTCTTCTAATTTGTCGACCTTAAGGCTTTGTTCCTTATGTAATTCTTCTTTGTTGGCATGGGGTCCATGATTCGGCTCAAGTTAGTAACCTTGTGGTGTTTCCTGCGGTGAAATGTGAACAGATTGATTATCAACTGAATTTACTTTCTCACCTTCATCAATCGATGTCCTGGCCGAGTCAAGAGCTTGAAGAGTAACTGTCTTTTCACCTACACTGAGTATGAGTTCTCCTGTGCCAACATCAATTTTAGTTCTGGCAACTGCTAAAAAGGGTCTTCCTAAAATTAAAGGAATCGAATTGTCCTCATCCATGTCTAAGACAACAAAATCTACTGGGAAAACAAATTTATCAATTTTTACAAGAACATTTTCGATAATACCTCTAGGAATTCTAACAGTTTTATTAGCTAATTGAATGCTCATCCTAGTTTGTTTGGGTTTCCCTAGACCTAGCTGTTTAAACATTTTATATGGCATGACATTTATGCTTGCCCCTAAATCAGCTAATGCATTATCAACAGTTAGTCTACCAATTAAACATGGAATTGTAAAACTCCCTAGATCTTTTAGCTTTTACGGTAGTCTATTCTGTAACATTACTGAGCATATTGCGTTTAATTCCACATGTGGCTCCTCGTCTAACTTACGCTTGTTTGTCAAGAGTTGTTTTAAAAATTTTCTCGAATCTGGCATCAGTGAAAGAGCTTCAAGAAGTGGTAAGTTAATATGTAATTTCTTTAAAAGTTTAAGAAACTTACCGAACTGTTCCTCCGTATCGTCTCTCTTTATCGCTTCGGGATAAGGTATACGAGGTTGGTACTCTTTGATTACCGATTTTGGCTTTTCTTGTGTTACCTCAACTTTACCTTCTTCTACCTCTTTTTCTTATATTGAATTGGATTCATCTAACCCTATACTCTCATAAGCTGTTATGGCTTGGATTTGCTCCTTTGGGTTAATCTCAGTGTTGCTTGGTAGACGCCCTTGCGGTCATTCGGGAAATAACTTTGCGAGTTATCCAACTGTCTTAGTAATTTCCCCAACTGACTTAATAAGTTCCCCAACTTGGTTCTCGATCCCTTCAATCGATGTTTGTTGGTTATCGAGCGTTGTCTCCGTTTTTAGGAGACGGGTATCCGTGGCTGCCATGAATTTTGTCAGCATCTCTTCGAGGTTCGGCCTCTTTTCCTGTGGATAGGGCTGATTTTGGAAATTTTGAGGAGGTTGGTGTCTTTTATTTCCTTGATTTCCTTGACCTCCCCATGAAAAATTTGGGTGGTTTCTCCAACCTGGATTATAAGTATTACTATAAGGGTTATTATTAGATCTGAAATTATTACCTATATAGTTCATTTGTTCGCTTTCTGTGCCCGGTTAGTAGGGTGGGTACTTAGGATTCCCCACAGTTCCACTTGTGTCGCACTACATTACTGGATGTACCTGCGAAGAACACAAACTATCAAGCTTTTTATTCATCATCTCTACCTGTGTTGATAGCATGGTTACTTCATCGAGGTTGAGAACTCCGTCTAATTTTGTTGGCCTTGTCCTTGTAACTTGCCACTGATAGTTATTCAGTGACATCTCTTCTATGAATTCGTAGGCCGCTTCGGGACTTTTATTGTTCAAGGTTCCACTGGCGACTGAATCAATTAGTTGCCTCCTTGAGGGGTTCACCCCGTTATAGAAAGTTTGGACTTGAAGCCACAAGGGTAAACCATGGTGCGAATACCTTCTCAAGAGATCCTTGTATCTCTCCCATGTCTCTAAATCCATCTGCACAAAAGAAGAGATATCATTCCGTAATTTGGCCATTTTAGCCGGAAAATTTTTTGATCATTTGATCCCATGTGGTGATTGACCCTTGTGGTAACGAGTTCAACCACTGCTTGGATTTATTCCTTAATGAAAATGGAAATAACCTAAGACGTATGGCATCATCAGAAACGCCATTTATTTTGAAGGTATCACAGAACTCTAAAAAATTAGCTATATGAGTATTTGGGTCTTCGTCCTGCAAACCATCAAATTGAACAAATTGTTGAATCATTTGTATAGTGTTAGGCTTTAATTCAAAATTATTAGCAGCTATAGCAGGCCTAACGATACTTGATTCTGCTCCTATTAAATGGGGTTTAGCATAATCATACATAGTACGCGGAGCATTGTTTTCTGCCACATCTTGTGGTGGTGTCCGTCCATCCCTTCAGTAGGATTGGATTTGCCTTCTCGTTCTTCTTCTGTGTAATTTAGGGCTCACCTAATTTCTCTACGATTCCTGCGAACGGTAACTTCAATATCACTATCGTATATTAATGGTCCTTTCAGGTTCCTTCTAGTCATAAACTAGAGGTACCTGCTAAGAAAAGAAAGAAAATTTAGCAAAGTCAAAATTTAAACTAAAAATAAAAGTAAATTGCGGAAAATAAAAATAATGGCTAAAGTAATAAAAATAGAGCTTTCTTAATTTTTTAGTTCCCCGGCAACAGCGCCAAAAACTTAATCTTGTCTGTCGAGTCTTAAAATTTATAAAGAGAATGATCGAACCTGGAAACTAACTCTAGCAACGATTTAAGGCAAGTGCATCTATCGAACAGTAGTATAGCTTAGGCAAGACCGAAATGTCGAACCCAAAGGAACTAAAAGTACTAATACTAACTTTCTTTTTATTATCTAGCCTAAAATAAGTGAAGTTGTTGTTTAATCTAAATTTAACTATCTACTAAGCTAAAGACGCAAAGACAAAAAGAATGAATTGGGGAAATACTTTTGGGAAAACTCAGTTGATTAAGACGATACCCTTAGGAAGAATCCACCTAGACTTCACTTGTTATCTAACACTGAATCAGACGATTTAGTCGTTTGACTTGATCCGTAAGATCCCCTAATTTATATTAAACCCTCTCTCGAGGCGAATAACGTCTAAACCTATGTTGATTAATTGAAATCTCTTTCTAATTAAAACCCCTAGAATTGCATTAACTCGATCCATGGACTCCCATATTAGGTTTGACCCTAATCCGGCAGATTTTCGTCACCCTATCTCTAGGTTTCGTGATCAACTCCGCTTAATTATGCTAGATCTACTCTTAGGCAGGGACTTTTGCTCCTCCTGTAACGACCCAAAATTCGTGGGCACCAGAAAAAGTGTGTTATCGGGCCTCCGTCTTAGTAAACTGAGTTAGTAAATAATTATTAGGAGTAATTATGATTCTAATAGTGTGTTTAATTATATTTTTATTTAGTGAATTTAGCTTAATTGAGAGAAATTAGGAAAAAGGATTAAAGTGAATAAAGGGTAAAAGTTGAATTGTAGATTAAAAGAAAATAAAAAGGACTAAAATGGCAAATAGACCATTTAGTATATTTGAGGCGGCATAAGCATAAAAATCTGAGATTTTTATGTGTTAAAATATATTATTATTATTAGATAACTATATTAATATAATATTATATTATATAATAAAGTAATAGAATAAAAGAAAAAAAAAGAAAAGAAACAAAACAAAGAAACAGAGAGCATACGAAACAGGGGAAAGGAAGGAAAGAAAAGGAAAAACTAGGGATTTAAAGCTTGAAGTTTAAATTGGTAAGTCAATCAAGTCCTATTCTTTTAATTTTGATGTTTTAGAAGCTTTAAAGCAAGATTTTGATGAAACTAAGTTGACATTTTGAGAGTTTATAGGTTTTCAAGTGTAGTTGACGTTGAAGAAAAAGATGAATCAGGGATTAAATTGAATGAAATTTAAGTTAGAATTAGTAAGAGGATTAAATTGTAAAGTATGCTATAAGCTGTGTTAGAGGGATTAATTTGGAAGAAATTAGAAATTAAAGTTTTAATATGAATATTAGATGGTCAAGTTGAGTATGGAAGGAATTTAAGAAGAAACAAAGTATGAATTAAGTTAAGAAAATAAGTAAACTTAATTAGGATTAAATTGTAAAATGAGTTATAAGAAAACAGTTTTGGGACAGCAGCAGTAAGGTAACTTTGAAAACTCACCAAAAATGGTAGAAATGGAATTAGACGTTTAGTGAGATGTGAAATTAAAGCTTATTGAGTCTATTTTCATATGAAAGAAACAAAGAAAGCAAAGAAATTCTGTATTATGAGATATTTAGATTTTAGTGAAACTGGTTCAGATTGATTTCGAGATCCTCTGTTTTGACTTGGAAAAATTATTAAAATTTGTACAAAACTAATTTTGGGACATAATTTATATGGTTAGATTCCTTAATGAGTCTATTTTTAGAAGAAACAAACTAGAACATCATTTGAATTCTTTACAAATAGATATTTAAATTTTAGCAAAGAGTGGTCGGAACTGTCAGACAACAAATAGGGGTGATTTTAAAGAATAAACTGTACTTATTGGCTAAATCAAAAATTCTGAAAATTTTATGGCAAGAAGATATGTGAGTCTAGTTTCATAGAAAATTTATGTATCTTAATTTGGAAATCTGTAACTCAAGATATAGATAATTTAGTGACAATGATTCAGGTAGACAGCTTTGAAAGAACTTATATGTAAATAATAGAATTGTGTATAAAGAATGTAGAATGAAGAGGAAGAGTAGAAATTGAATAAAATTCATTATTTATTGTAATTTAATGCTGTAATTAATAATGTAAATTATTATTATTTTTGTAGCTAACAAGGAAAAAGAGGCATCGGCACCCAAGGGAAAAGAAAAGATCGCTGAGGAGTAAACGTGTATTTCGGGTTTGTATTACTATAACTCAAATTATCTATTAAATGTATATTGTATTTATAGTATATGTTATGGAGTAATTAAGACAAGGTAAGTAATAATATTTGAAATTTAGTAAGAATATGTGTGAATATTGAATTATATGTGAATCGATATAATTGACATTTTGAATTGATCAAGTATTTGAAATTGTTGTGAAAATGAATTCGAAATTGGAAAAGTAAAATAATGCCCTATTAACTTGTCGGACTGGATTTGATACAAATGGCATGCCATTGGATTTGTGATGTGATAAGGAGATTTGTAGCTCGGTGGAGAAGATAATTCTGTTATATATACTTCGGTTTATCCGAAGAGGCATTTAATGCCTTATTGGTGTGTTTGGGAGGCTATATTATTCTGGTGTGTTATGGAGGATTATATTATTTTGGTGTGATTGGGTTGGATATTCTGGTGTGATTGGGTTGGATACTTTGGTGTGTTTGGGTGGAATCCGCGTATCTATCAGAGTCCGAGCATTGTTAATAGGGTAAATAATTGAAATGGAATTTTGGAAATGAGATTGATTGATTTGGCTCTATTGAAAGGTATGTGAAAGAATGTACGTGTTAAATTATGAATTGAATTAGTATGTGTTAAATGAAATGTGAATTTAAGATTTATGAAGTGATATATATAATTATGTATAATTAGTTTTAATAATTTATAAAGTTTATGGTGATGTTTGTAATTTATTAATGTTAAATAATTTTGATTTATAGTAATACCACTGAGTATGAAATACTCAGCGTACGGTTGTTTCCGTGCGCAGGTCATTAGAGTTTCGGATCCGGTCCAGCATCCAAAACAAACCCGACTCCAACAAGAAGATTTTGGTGATGAATTTCTTCCTTTTTGTTAAGTGGCATGTACTAGATAGTTATATGAATTATAAACATACATAAAGTTAAATGATTTTGGTTGTATATAAATGATTATAATGTTTTGGATGAGGAAAATGATATGAAGTTATAAAATGATAAATTTGGTATTGGTTGATTTGGTTTGAATTTGCAGGGGGAGTTAGGTAAAACTAAGTAGAAATGCTGCCGAAATTTTTATAGGATTATTTGTAAAAAAAAAAGAAATCGAGAAAATTTGAATAAGTCACATTCTACTTTTAATAAATGTTTTGGGTTTTGAAAGTCTATTATAGGGACTTATTTAATAATTATACTATAAATGTTATTTTATTTGTGAATTATTTGTAATTAGTCTGATATGTCTGGTAATGCCTCGTAACCCTATTCCGGCGACGGTTTGGGGTTAAGGAGTGTTACAAATGTTGGTATCAGAGCTATCAGGTTTAGCCGATTCTCGGGCTAAATTGAGCTCGGAAGTGAGTCTAATAGTACATGCCACTTTTGAGTTGAAATTGAGTCGGGAATTTTGGATGCTGACCTATTTATTTGTTTTTGTTTTATAGATAAAAGATGTCAGATGAAAGAATAAACGATACTGATGAAGAAATGCATATCGGAGGAGAAGAATCTTACGGTTTAAATGAAACTGAATCGGTAACACCTAGTAACCCGATGAGAGACCAACCTCCTAGAGTAGAAAGAAGAAATGATAGAGATGATTCTGATATATTAAGAATTATTGCTGATGCTCTAGAAAGAGTGGCAGAGATTATTCCTGCCACAACTCCTGTATCAACTCAGAGACGAGCCCCGATAAAAGAGTTAAGGAAATACGGTGCTACGGAATTTATGGGTCTGACAGGAGTTGATCCATCTGTAGCAGGGAATTGGATGGAATCAACTAAACGAGTTCTGCAACAATTAGAATGTACCCCCCGGGAATGCTTAATCTGTGTTGTTTCATTACTTCAGGGCAAAGCTTATCTGTGGTGGGAATCTGTAATCCGACATTTGCCAGCAGAACAGGTAACGTGGGAATTATTTCAAAAGGAATTTCAAAAGAAGTATGTTAGAGAGTTATATATTGAAGATAAAAAGCAGGAATTTCTAATGTTGAAGCAAGGTAATCTATCAGTAGTGGATTATGAAAGGGAATTTTCTCGATTGAGTCGATATGCTACTGAGTTCATTCCAACAGAAGCTGATAGCTGCAAAAGATTTTTACGGGGACTGCGAGATGAAATCAAGATTCAATTAGTAAGTCTCAGAATTACTGAACTTACTGATCTGATTGAGCGAGCGAAAATGATAGAACAAGTATTAGGTCTGGACAAAAAGTCAGAAATGGGTAAATTAGCTGGAAAATGTTTGGGCACTACCAGTTCTAATCCATTACCGAAGAGATCCAGAGAATCAAGAAGTGGTTGGAGGCCAAGTTTCAGATCTGATCGAGGTGATAAAGGTCAGGGTAAACAGACTACTATTTCTACTGGCAGTGTAAAAGGGCTTTCACAGAACATTGATGTCCCAGACTGTGAATACTGTGGAAAGAAGCACTTAGGTGAATGTTGGAGGATAACTCGACGATGTTTTCGATGCGGGTCCACAGATCATTTCATTCGAGACTGTCCAAGAAGTGAAAGTATTACACCTGAAGCATCTCAGAGATCAGTGCCTACAGCTCGTGGCAGAGGATCTAGTAGAGGTGGTTCTGTGTCTAGAAGTGGAGGTGTCAGAAGAAACAGTGATATAGTTACACAACAGTTAGAGGCCAGAGCACCAACCAGAGCGTACGTAGTTCGGACCCGTGAGGAAGGAGATGCACACGACGTGGTGACAGGTATATTTTTATTGTATTCTGAGCCTATCTATGCTTTAATTGATCCGGGTTCGTCACATTCATATATTAATTCAAAACTAGTTGAGTTGGGGAAGTTAGAATCTGAAATATCTAGAGTTTACATAGAGGTGTCTAGCCCTTTGGGACAAACAGTGTTAGTAGATAGAGTATGCCGGAGATGCCCGTTAATAATACATGATAAAATGTTTCCTGTGGATTTGTTGATCATGCCTTTTGGTGATTTCGATATCATTTTGGGTATGGATTGGTTATTTAAGCATGAGGTAGTTTTGGACTGTTATAAAAAGAGGTTTAGTATTCAAGCAGAAAACGGGGATAGAATTGAAGTGAATGGCATCCGTACCAGTGGTTTGACACGTATCATTTCAGCGATGAAGGCTAATAAATTATTACAGCAGGGTTGTTCAGCGTATTTGGCATATGTTATTAATTTTGATTCAGTTGGGAGCCAGTGCAGCCAGATTAGGACTGTATGCGAGTTTCCAGATGTATTTCCAGAAGAACTACCGGGTTTACCACCTGATAGAGAGGTTGAATTTGCTATTGAGGTGTATCCAGGTACAGCACCAATTTCTATACCTCTGTATCGAATGTCGCCTACTGAATTGAAAGAGTTGAAAGTACAGTTGCAAGATTTACTAGATCGAGGCTTCATCCGACCAAGTATTTCACCCTGGGAAGCTCCAGTGTTGTTTGTTAAAGAGAAAGATGGTTCTATGCGGTTATGCATTGATTATCGACAGTTGAATAAAGTAACGATCAAGAATCGATATCCGTTGCCTTGTATAGATGACTTGTTTGATCAGCTTAAGGGAGCTTCAGTATTTTCTAAAATTGATTTGAGATCTGGGTATTATCAGCTGAAGGTGAAGGAAAGTGATGTGCCTAAGACTGCCTTCCGTACTCGTTATGGCCATTATGAATTTTTGGTAATGCTGTTTGGATTGACCAATGCTCCAGCTGCTTTTATGGATCTGATGAATCGCATTTTCCAGCCTTACTTAGATCAGTTTGTGGTGGTCTTCATTGATGATATATTGGTATACTCGAAGACTGTAACATCCTGAAATAGGGGTTAGTTGTTAGTGCATTGTGTGCTTGTGTTTGGACTGTGGTGTCAGTGTTTTTGATGTTTTGGTGCTTAGTTGTAAGTCTAGTGTAAGCCTGAGTTGTAAGGAAAATTTTAGTTTTTAAGCTTTAAGGGAAGGAGCTGAAGGAGTTAGGGGTTATAGATATTTTTAGGTGAATGTTAGCACAAGAAAAAGGCTTGGCAAAGTGGCAGGAAGGCGCCACTTAGAGCCCTGTGTTTGACGCCACTTGCAGGGGAAGGAGGTCCCATGTTCGAGCTGCAGAAGTCTCACCTTTTGCCTTCTATTTTGACGCCAAGGAGGGGGAGAAGTTGTGTGCAGTTCAAACTCTGCCATGGACCAAGTCAATTCTCAAATGGACGGCAAAGAGGGAATGTAGGGATTTGACTAATTCAAATTAGTTTGAATTAGTGGTCATGAGCTTTTGTAGGTTGTGGCCGAATGTTGAACTCTTCTAGGAAGGAGTGGCCGGTTTTGGTAAGGTGAGTAAGGAGGGGGTTGCTGAATTTCTTTAGGAGCCTAGACATCATTTTCGGCTAGTTTTTGGTTGTGGGTCAAGAGCCGAAACTTTCTTTTTAGGTGAGTGCCGTTTTTCTCTCTAGAGCATTTGGCCGAATCTCCTTGGAAGCTTTCCCTCATCTTCTATTTTCCTTGAAGCCGAAAGTGGACACTTTTGGTTCTTCTTTTCTCTTCCATTTCCAAGTGTTAGCCAAAACCTCTCGATCTCCTTTTCTTTTAGCATAGGTCGAATGTCAACCCTCTCCCTTCCATCTCTTCTTGTTTTCTTTCTTTATTGCTAGAGCCGAATATTTTCTTTCCCACTTCTAATCTACCTTGCCGTGTTCTCCTTCTTCTTTAGCCACATCTCTTTTGTTTCTACCTTCAAGATTTAGCCGAATCTCCTTTCTCCTTTTTGTTTATCCTAGCCGAATATCTCTAGTGTTTCCCTTAGTTGTGTTGGCCGATCTAGGGCGGAATTTTAGAGTCTTTTCGCTAAGTGATTTTGGAAGGGTCTCCGGGGTTTTGAGATACTCAATCCAAGTCTATCATCTTTAGCAATCGGTTGGTAAGTGGTGGTAAGGGTTCATTTTGGTAAACTATTCTTTTAGTTTTCGTTAAGCCAAAGACTATAAAGGATTAATTGTTCTTCTTGATAGGGTGTGGCCGTTTGCATAAGGAGGAACCATCGTTGGTTGGGGATTTGGTAGGAAACCAAATCATTTGTAAGGTAAGGGTTTGAGCGTTAACCCTTTGGTTTAATTGCTTTGGCCGAATGGTCTAGGGCACTAACTTTCAAGTTTGGCCGAGTATAGGGCAAGGGAATCTTGTGTGGTCGATTTAGGTTTCTTCGGGATTTAGAACGATCGTTGGTGACAGGTGTGTACATACACACTTTGTAACTATTTAATGTGCTAAGTGTTCGTGTATGCTAAATCTGATTTGTGTAGATTTGGATTTAATACCATCATGGTATAAGCAAGGATTCAGGTAAGTCCTTGTTGTTATGATGCTTTTAGGAAGCATGACATATGTGGTATATGTGGCTTATAATATGTGGCTGATGATAAATTCAGAGTATGTTGTTAGATAATAAACATGTTGGCATGATTTCTATTATATGCATATCATTGATTGATGTGGGATTTAACGAGTGGAGGGGGAAGTGATATTCGTGTCGACGGACACCAGTGGTTTGGTACCACATTTCGTGACTACGGTCACTAGAGGTTTGGCACCTCCAGAGGTTTGGCACCTCATAGCGTCCTATCCCAGTGGCTTAGCACCACAGTGGGTTGGCCCCATAGTTAATATTATGGGATCGACGCCAGTGATTTGGTATCACACGTGGGTTGGCCCCACAACTTGATTATTCGTGACTCTGGTCACCAGTGATTTGGTATCACATTTGTGTCTTTGGGACACTAGAGGTTTGGCACCTCATAGCGACTTGTCCCTGTGGTTTAACACCACCGTGGGTTGGCCCCACTTTTGAAATATGGGATCGTCGCCAGTGATTTGGTATCACACGATGGGTTGGCCCCATCATTTGATTTGTGACTTCGGGTCACCAGTGGTTTGGCACCACCAGTGGTTTGGTACCACACGGGGTAGAGAAAGGTGTTTGGATGGCTAGGTTGGGTGCATATTAAACTGAATGCATGTTAAATTAGTTATGACTTGTGTATGATGTTGCACTAAACCGGGAAAAAGGGTTACACATTGGGTCTTGATGACTCACCTTTTTCCTTTAACATTTTCAGGTGACTCGTAGCTTGCGAATAAGGAGCCGGATGGACTCGAGGTAGCCATGCAGTGAAATTTCGGTTTAAATGAACCTGAGTTATTTTCATTTTATTTTCGGTTTTAACTGTTCAAATTGTAATAAGGCCTCCTAATATTTCGTTGGATTATTTTACATGTTTTGGATGAATAGTTTTAACTGCATAATGATTTTAAAATGACTACACAAGTTTTCTTATACTTAACGTAAATGTTTTTCTTGTGCCATCGGGTACCTCGCTAAAATTGGTAACAACATGACTTAATGTAATTTTGACAACAAAGTTAAATGATGTTTTCTTCATGCACCTCAATCAAATTTAAACAAGACAATACTTTATCAAAAATAAATGTTTTCTCAAAAAACTAAATCGGCAAAGTAGATGGTTTTCAAAACTTTTTCCTCTGTGACATACCGAATTCGGCCGTAATGTTTGGGCCGGGTTTGGGGTGTTACAAAGACAGAGGCAGAACATGATCAGCATCTTCGAAAAGTTTTACAGATTATGCGGGAAAAACAGTTGTATGGGAAATTAAGTAAATGTGAATTCTGGTTGTCAGAAGTGGTATTTTTAGGACATGTAGTATCTGCTGACGGAATTAGAGTTGATCCGAAGAAGATTGAAGCCATTGTTCAGTGGAAGGCGCCAAAGAATGTATCGAAGGTGCGCAGTTTTCTCGGTTTAGCTGGGTATTACAGGAGATTTGTAAATGGATTTTCAAAGATAGCACTACCAATGACTAAACTATTACAGAAGAATGTTCCTTTTGTTTGGGATGATCAGTGCCAGAAAAGTTTTGAGACTTTGAAGCAAATGTTGACAGAGGCACCGATATTAACATTACCAGAGTCGGGGAAAGATTTTGTTGTGTATAGTGATGCTTCTTTGAGTGGTTTGGGTTGTGTATTGATGCAAGATGGGAAAGTCATTGCTTATGCATCTAGACAGTTGAAGCCACATGAACGTAATTATCCAACGCACGATTTGGAGCTAGCTGCTGTAATTTTTGCTCTAAAGATCTGGAGGCATTACTTATATGGTGAAAAATGTTACATTTACACAGATCATAAAAGTCTTAAATATCTTCTGTCACAGAAGGAATTGAATTTAAGGCAAAGACGGTGGATCAAGCTTCTAAAAGATTATGATTGTGTTATAGACTATCATCCAGGAAAAGCAAATGTGGTAGCTGATGCATTGAGCAGGAAAGCCGCGATTGAATTACGAGCAATGTTTGCTCGGCTCAGTGTTAATGATGATGGAAGCTTGTTAGCTGAGTTAAGGGTTAAACCAATGATATTAGATCAAATTAGAGCAGCTCAGATGGAATATGACAAATTATTAAAGAAAAGAGAAATGGTTCAGAATGGTACAGCCGAGAGTTTCAGTATTGATGAACATGATTGTTTGAGGTTTCAAAATCGGATTTGTGTTCCAGCTACTTCTGAATTAAAGAAGATGATTCTTCGAGAAGCACATGATGGCACTTTTGCATTGCATCCGGGTGGAACAAAAATGTATCATGATTTACGGGAGCTTTATTGGTGGCCAGGGATGAAGAAAGATATAGTTGAATATGTCAGTAAATGTTTGACTTGTCACCGAGTAAAAGCAGAACATCAGGTACCGACAGGGTTACTCCAGCCTATTAGTATTCCTGAATGGAAATGGGATAGTATTACTATGGATTTTGTTACGGGGTTGCCACCATCGGCGAGCAAAAAGAATGCCATTTGGGTGATAGTTGATCGGCTTACTAAATCTGCTCATTTCATAGCAGTCAGGACTGATTGGTCTCAACAGAAGCTTGCTGAAGTTTATATCCGGGAAATTGTGAGACAGCATGGCATTCCAGTAACTATAATTTCCGACCGGGATCCACGATTTACATCGAGATTTTGGAGGCAGTTACATGATTCTTTGGGTACTCGGCTTAATTTCAGTACTGCATTTCATCCACAAACCGATGGACAATCGGAACGGGTAATTCAGATTTTAGAAGACATGCTTCGAGCTTGTATTATTGACTTTGAATCTGGTTGGGAACGATACTTGCCGTTAGCTGAATTTGTTTATAATAATAGTTTCCAATCCAGTATTCAGATGGCTCCATATGAAGCATTATACGGTCGAAGATGCCGATCACCGATATGTTGGACGGAGTTGAATGAGAGAAAGCTACTTGGACCGGAATTAATTCAGGAGACAGAAGAAATAGTTAAAAAGATCAGAGACAGGTTGAAAGTAGCTTTTGACAGACAAAAGTCTTATGCAGATCTAAAGCGACGAGATATAGAGTATTCTGTGGGTGATAAAGTGTTTTTAAAAGTATCGCCTTGGAAGAAAGTTTTGAGATTTGGTCGCAAAGGAAAATTAAGTCATCGTTACATTGGGCCGTATGAAGTAATTGAAAGAATCGGACCGGTTGCCTATCGATTAGCTTTACCTCCGGAATTACAGAAAATTCATGATGTTTTTCATGTTTCCATGTTACGAAGGTATCGATCGGATCCATCTCATATTATTTCTACTGAAGACATTGAGATTAGACCGGATTTGTCATATGAAGAAGAACCGGTTCAAATACTAGCTCGAGAAGTGAAAGAATTAAGAAACAAACGAGTCCCTTTGGTAAAAGTATTGTGGAGAAGCCATAGTGTGGAAGAAGCAACTTCGGAACCGGAAGAAACTATGAGAGCACAGTATCCTCATCTATTCTCAGGTAAATTTCGAGGACGAAATTTATTAAGGGGGAGAAACGTAACGACCCAAAATCCGTGGGCACCAGAAAAAGTGTGGTATCGGGCCTCCGTCTTAGTAAACTGAGTTAGTAAATAATTATTAGGAGTAATTATGATTTTAATAGTGTGTTTAATTATATTTTTATTTAGTGAATTTAGCTTAATTGAGAGAAATTAGGAAAAAGGATTAAAGTGAATAAAGGGTAAAAGTTGAATTGTAGATTAAAAGAAAATAAAAAGGACTAAAATGGCAAATAGACCATTTAGTATATTTGAGGCTGTATAAGCATAAAAATCTGAGATTTTTATGTGTTAAATATATTATTATTACTATTAGATAACTATATTAATATAATATTATATTATATAATAAAGTAATAGAATAAAAGAAAAAAAAAGAAAAGAAACAAAACAAAGAAACAGAGAGCATACGAAACAGGGGAAAGGAAGGAAAGAAAAGAAAAAGGAAAAACTAGGGATTTAAAGCTTGAAGTTTAAATTGGTAAGTCAATCAAGTCCTATTCTTTTAATTTTGATGTTTTAGAAGCTTTGAAGCAAGACTTTGATGAAACTAAGTTGATATTTTGAGAGTTTATAGGTTTTCAAGTGTAGTTGATGTTGAAGAAAAAGATGAATCAGGGATTAAATTGAATGAAATTTAAGTTAGAATTAGTAAGAGGATTAAATTGTAAAGTATGCTATAAGCTGTGTTAGAGGGATTAATTTGGAAGAAATTAGAAATTAAAGTTTTAATATGAATATTAGATGGTCAAGTTGAATATGGAAGGAATTTAAGAAGAAACAAAGTATGAATTAAGTTAAGAAAATAAGTAAACTTAATTAGGATTAAATTGTAAAATGAGTTATAAGAAAACAGTTTTGGGATAGCAGCAGTAAGGTAACTTTGAAAAATCACCAAAAATGGTATAAATAGAATTAGAAGTTAAGTGAGATATGAAATTAAATCTTATTGAGTCTATTTTCATATGAAAGAAACAAAGAAAGCAAATAAATTCTGTATTATGAGATATTTAGATTTTAGTGAAACTGGTTCAGATTGATTTCGAGATCCTCTGTTCTGTCTTGGAAAAATCATTAAATATTGTACAAAAATAATTTTGGGACATAATTTATATGGTTAGATTCCTTAATGAGTCTATTTTTAGAAGAAACAAACTAGAACATCATTTTAATTCTGTACTAATAGATAATTAAATTTTAGCAAAGAGTGGTCGGAACTGTCAGACAACAGAATAGGGGTGATTTTAAAGAATAAACTGTACTTATTGGCTAAATCAAAAATTCTGAAAATGTTATGGCAAGAAGATATGTGAGTCTAGTTTCATAGAAAATTTACGTATCTTAATTTCGAAATCTGTAACTCAAGATATAGATAATTTAGTGACAATGACTCAGGTAGACAGCTTTGAAAGAACTTATAAGTAAATAATAGAATTGTGTATAAAGAATGTAGAATGAAGAGGAAGAGTAGAAATTGAATAAAATTCATTATTTATTGTAATTTAATGTTGTAATTAATAATGTAAATTATTATTATTTTTGTAGCTAACAAGGAAAAAGAGGCATCGGCATCCAAGGGAAAAGAAAAGATCGCTGAGGAGTAAACGTGTATTTCGGGTTTGTATTACTATAACTCAAATTATCTATTAAATGTATATTGTATTTATAGTATATGTTATGGTGTAATTAAGACAAGGTAAGTAATAATATTTGAAATTTAGTAAGAATATGTGTAAATATTGAATTATATGTGAATCGATATAATTGATATTTTGAATTGATCAAGTATTTGAAATTGTTGTGAAAATGAATTCGAAATTGGAAAAGTAAAATAATGCCCTATTAACTTGTCGGACTGGATTTGATACAAATGGCTTGCCATTGGATTTGTGATGTGATGAGGAGATTTGTAGCTCGGCGGAAAAGATAATTCTGTTATATATACTTCGGTTTATCCGAAGAGGCATTTAATGCCTTATTGGTGTGTTTGGGAGGCTATATTATTCTGGTGTGTTATGGAGGATTTATATTATTTTGGTGTGATTGGGTTGGATATTCTGGTGTGATTGGGTTGGATACTTTGGTGTGTTTGGGTGGAATCCGCGTATCTATCAGAGTCCGAGCATTGTTAATAGGGTAAATAATTGAAATGGAATTTTGGAAATGAGATTGATTGATTTGGCTCTATTGAAAGGTATGTGAAAGAATGTACGTGTTAAATTATGAATTGAATTAGTATGTGTTAAATGAAATGTGAATTTAAGATTTATGAAGTGATATATATTATGTATAATTAGTTTTAATAATTTATAAAGTTTATGGTGATGTTTGTAATTTATTAATGTTAAATAATTTTGATTTATAGTAATACCACTGAGTATGAAATACTCAGCGTACGGTTGTTTCCGTGCGCAGGTCATTAGAGTTTCGGATCCGGTCCAGCATCCAAAACAAACCCGACTCCAACAAGAAGATTTTGGTGATGAATTTCTTCCTTTTTGTTAAGTGGCATGTACTAGATAGTTATATGAATTATAAACTTACATAAAGTTAAATAATTTTGGTTGTATATAAATGATTATAATGTTTTGGATGAGGAAAATGATATGAAGTTATAAAATGATAAATTTGGTATTGGTTGATTTGGTTTGAATTTGCAGGGGGAGTTAGGTAAAACTAAGTAGAAATGCTGTCGAAATTTTTATAGGATTATTTGTAAAAAAAAAAAAAAAAATCTAGAAAATTTGAATAAGTCACATTCTACTTTTAATAAATGTTTTGGGTTTTGAAAGTCTATTATAGGGACTTATTTAATAATTATACTATAAATGTTATTTTATTTGTGAATTATTTGTAATTAGTCTGATATGTCTGGTAATGCCTCGTAACCCTATTCCGGCGACGGTTTGGGGTTAAGGGGTGTTACACCTCCACCTAAGCACATCCAACTTGAATCAATATCCCGGAAATATTAATCACAAAAATTAAGCACACATAATTAAGAACAAATCAAATATTTATCATATAGTTCAGAAAACTATAACAAGATTCATCTACATTTCATCCCCTTCAGGTATCTGAAGGGTTTAGTTCATAACAATAAAAGAAAACATCTCAAAAGAAAAGATAAAACAAAACATAAGAAATCCCTAAAACCCCCTGAAGGAATTCAAGGAGAGATCCACCGTCTTGAGTATAATTTCGGCTTCTTGAGATGAATCAACTGGCTATCTCTGACCTTTCTGACTCAGCTCCTTAGCCTAGCTCACCGCCCCCTTTCAGGTTACACTTGGGGTGTTTATATAAGCTCTTGGAATGCGTTTCTTTGGCCATAAGCATCCTTTTCCGAGTAGAATTTCTCTTTGCCACGACAGGGACACGGCCATGGCACACGCCCGTGTGAGTCGTGGTCAAGCCGTGTTCGGATTTCTTTAATGAGGCACGGCCGTGTGAATCAGGATCAGGCTGTGTTCTAGTAATTTAATGAGGCACGGTCGTGTGGTCTTGGGCCCAGGCCGTGTCGATTTCGTCTTTGGCTCAATTTGCTTCGTTTTAAGCCCGTTTCTCGTTCTTTTCATCATTCGGTGCTTTCCTGAGTGTAAAACATGAAAAGAAAGGATTAAGAGCACCTTTTTACATAAATCAAGGGATAAAGCATCCGAAAACATGCTAAATGTGGGATTAAAATATGTTACTTTTACGGTTTATCAAATTATTACCCATATAGTTCATCTATTCGCTTTCAATGCCAGGGTTGTAGGATGGATATTTTGTACTGCCTATTCCTTCTCCATTCGTATCGCACTGCATTACTGGATGTACCTACGAAGAACCACACAAACCATTAAACTTTTTACTTAAAAACTCTACCTGGTTTGATAGCATGGTCACTGCGTCGAGGTTGAAAACACCAGCAGCTTTTGTTGGCTTCATCCTCATAACTTCCTACTGATAGTTATTCAGTGACATCTCTTCAATGAATTCGTAAGTTGCCTTAGGTGCTTTATTGTTTAGTGTACCGCCGGTGGCTGCATCAATCAACTGCCTAGTTGAGGGGTTTACACCATTGTAAAAGGTTTGAACTTGTAGCTACAAAGGTAACCCATGGTGAGGGCATCTTCTCCGTAGATCCTTTTATCTCTTCCATGCATCCTAAAGTGTTTCTAAATCCATATGCACAAAAGAAGAGATATCATTCCTTAACTTAGTTGTTTTAGCCGGCGAAAAATATTTAAGTAAAAAATTTTCGATCATTTGTTCCCATGTAGTAATTGATCCTCGTGGTAACGAGTTCAACCACTGTTTAGATTTGTTCCTCAACGAGAAGGGAAACAACCGAAGGCGAATGGCATCATCAGAAACGCCATTAATCTTGAAAGTGTCGCAAAATTCCAGAAAATTTGCCAAGTGATTGTTTGGATCCTCATCCTGCAAACCGTCAAACTGAACAAACTGCTGAATCATCTGAATAGTGTTAGGTTTTAGTTCAAAATTATTTGCAGCAACAGTAGGTCTAACAATACTTGATTTAGTTCCTGTTAAAGTAGGCTTAGTATAATCATACATAGTTCGAGGAGTAGGATTTTGATTCACCGAATTTGCAGCAACACAGGAGGTAGTGAATTATTATCAGCCATCTCCTCGATAGTATTATTATCGTCCTCTTGCTCTTCCTCTATGTATTGTAGACTTCGCCTTATCTCTCTTCGGTTTCTGCGAGCGGTGCTCTCCATCTCACTGTCGTAAAGCAATGGTCCTGATGGGTTTCTTCTAGTCATAAACTAGAGACTCCTACCAGAAGCAAAGAAAGTGCAAAATTAGAAAAGTAAAAATACAAATAAAAATGGATAAAGTAATAAAAATTTAGTGTTCCTAATATCTTAGTCCCCGACAACGGCACCAAAAACTTGATGTGTCTTTAACTAACTATGATCACAATAAAGGCAAGCGCACCTATCGTTTAATAGTATAGTTATGGTAAGACCGGTAATATCGTATCCACAAGGACCAAGAGTACTAGTAATTACTATCTTTCTAATGTTGTCTTCTTCGTTGTCGATTCAGGTGTAAGATTCAAACTCTTTTTACACCATTTTGTTTTCTTTTTGTAAAGCTTATGTTCGGCTTTTCTTGATCATAGGCTAAACTGTTGGTTTTGGGTTTTAGTCAATGGAAGTGATGAGAAATTGTCACTTTTTGATATATGTTGATAGGGCAAAGGTTGGGGACGGATCAGGTGACTGAAACGGTGGTTTTGGGGCTATTTTAGGGTGGTTTCATGACAACCCAACAGCCACACGGGCGGGTATCGACCCACACGGCCTTGTGAGATTGGGCATTAGGGTTTTCAGGCCAAATCGGGTGTCACATGGCCATGTAGCCGACTTGGGGATTTTATAAATTTTCATACGACCGTGTCCTTTAGGCACATGGGTGAGTGCATTTTGGAATTAGGTTTTCAGAGATTCAGTGTCACACGGCCTGGCCACATGGCCGTGTGGTTGATTTTGGGATTTAGGGATCCTACACGTGCCTGTGTTTTGGAACACACGGCTTTGTCTGGTGGCACACGGGCATATGAGACCCTCACAACCTTCCCAACCTAAATTTTCGGTAATTAGAGCAAAGATCACATTAGAATGGTAATCCCAATGTTTGTCGATCATAACAATCTCGATATCATTATCAGATCTCAGAGTTACCCTCTTAGAGGCATAGTTTAGACTGGCTCAATGTTCCACTAGCTAGTCCATCCCCTAGATATAGGTTTGTGGCTTAGCCACCAAGTTCGATAGATTATTAAACTACCCACAATTCTTTCTTTTCACAATTCTAACCTAATGCAGATGCAAACTTAACAAATATCACAGATATGTATACATTAATATAAATTCAGAGCATGCTCATATAATGATATCACACTTACCTATCAGTATTCACGTCAAATATTTATATAAAACAACATATTATTAAATAACAGGTCATCAGATAATGGTTTCCTTGTTCAATTCAAATTATACAGACCCTACGGTAGGCCTACATTCTACTTTAACAACGAATATGACCCTAGAGAAAAATCCTAATTTTTGGCCCACATGCCAATGTGGATTAACATGGCCTAGGTAGCTAGCCTGTGTGGTCTACATGGCCTTTCTCACACCCGTCTAGCCTACTTCAGTGTCACACACGGCCTGGCACACAGCCGTGTAGCTCAAAACAATATGTTACATGGTCTAACACACGGCCTCACATATGCCTTTGAGTGACTCAAGACCCTAAATATATCTCACACAACCTAGACACACACCCGTGTCCCTGGTCCATGTGTCTCTAATTCTAAAATAGTGATGTATACGACCTGGACACATGGCCTCACACACGGTCATTTGGCTCACACGGCCTAACACACGGTTTTCTTACGTCGACAACTATGTTTCTTAGCCTCTTACGTTCACAAGTTTTTGAGTTTTCATTACACACTTGATACAATTTTGACATAGAAGCAACAATGTTGATTCTGGAATCTAAAAACGACATTCGATTGCCCAATTAAATGATTTATTCACAACCAAAATGCTAAAATCACATCCAATTGAACATTATGTCGAATAACTTTAACACAAAATTCCAACTCAGAAGTTAAGCACTTACCCTTCCAGGTAACAGTGAAACACAGACCTAATTCGATGAGAGAACGTTACTCTCGAGATTTTTGCTAGAAAGAAAACTAATTGGTTACTTAACAGAAAGTTCAGAATGAAATGGCTGAAGTTTAACCTCGACAAGAACAGAAAAATCAGGCAAAATAAAAACAGAACAATGGTGAAAGAATTGCTTTTGGCCTTTCAAATGAACAGGAACAACCCGATTCCTCAAAATCCAACAACAAAGTTAACAGAAAGAAACAAAAAGAAAGAGCATAGGAGGAAGAAGAAACGATGGTAATCGGAGAAAAGAAAAGAACAAGTTAAAAATGTGAAAACAAAAAGGAGTTTTGGAGAAAAGAAAATTAATTAATTAATTAAAAATATAAATCAAAATCCAAATAGCACACCAAAAATATTTCCTTATTGCTTACACAGAGATTCAAACACAAGAACGCAGATTATACATAAGCTTAATCGTTGAACCAACAGACTCATTCTTGAAACATATTAACGCCAAAATAAACTTAAATTGAGAGTTCAAGGATAGGGGTTAAACCAAAATAAACAGTAAAAATTTAAGAAGAAAGATTCAAAACCCTAATCTCATGCACAAATAGAATAATTAACCACAGATGCAAAGACTTAATTATTGGCAGAATTTATCAAACAAATGTTCAAAATTTGGGGCGTTACATAATTCACTTTAAAATACAGATAAATTCATTTTCAATATCCATTAGTTTTCTAAGACTTCTCACCAATGGATTTAATATAAACTTTCATGCAATCTTTCTAGTAAGCATAATGGATAGTTTCTAGCATTGGGGACGTGAGATAGATGATCCTTCCTTAGCTTGTATAACAACAATAGGGATCTTCACTAGCTATGTTAAGTGGCAAACTCAAGTACCAAATTCTCGCTCAAACAGTTGCTAAGAAATAAGCTATGTGCTTGGAAGGAATGGCTAAGGGAGTAGGCACTCCTTCAAGCACTACAAAAATAGGAATAAAATAATGGACAACAAAGTTTGTTAACACAATTCAGTTTCTTTACGTTTGCAGAGCCTAACTTAATAAGAAGTACCCACTATCTTCAATCACTTACAACAAGTGACACTAAATTTATCCTATCCTATTGACAATTTCCTCAATTTTGTACCTTTTGAAGACTAGAACCCTCACCATCAAATTCACCCCTATGAACTTATCATGTAAAACTACAACACAAATGTTTTACAATCACATGCACTCTCACAAATAATGTTCCTCACAAATAAAGTAGGCTTAGTATAATCATACGTAGTTCGAGGAGCAAGATTTTGATTCACCGGATTTGCGGCAACCACAAGAGGTAGCGGATTATTATCAGCCATCTCCTCGGTAGTATTATTATCGTCCTCTTGCTCTTCATCTATGTATTGTAGACTTCGCCTTATCTCTCTTCGGTTTCTATGAGTGGTGCTCTCTATCTCACTGTCGTAAAGCAATGGTCCTGATGGGTTTCTTCTAGTCATAAACTAGAGACTTTTGCCAGAAGCAAAGAAAGTGTAAAATTAGAAAGTAAAAATAAAAATAAAAATATAAAAAATGAAAAATAAATTGCAATAAAATAAAAATGGATAAAGTAATAAAAATTTAGTGTTCCTAATATCTTAGTCCCCGTCAACAGCGCCAAAAACTTGATGTGTCTTTAACTAACTATGATCACAATAAAGACAAGCACACCTATCGTTTAATAGTATAGTTATGGTAAGACCGGTAATATCGTATCCACAAGGACCAATAGTACTAGTAATTACTATCTTTCTATTATCTAGCCTAAGAATTGGAGTGATTTCTTTTAAACTAAAACTAATTATGAACACGACAGAGAATGAATTGGGAAAATACTTTTAGACAACTTTATGAGATAAGCAATACCCAAGGAAGAATCCACTTGACTTAATCCATAGAAATCCCTGATTTATGTTAATATCTCTTTCAAGACTAAAAACAACTGACTCTAGGTTGATTAATTGAAATCTCTTTCTAATTAAAACCCCTATTGTCACATTAACTCGATCTATGGATTCCCTTATTAGATTTGACTCTAATCCAGCAGATTTATGTCGCCCTATTTCTAAGGTTGCAATCAACTCTCTTAATTGTGTCGATCTACTCTTAAACATGGACTTTTGCTCCTCTGAATAAGCACATTCGATTTGAATCAATAACCTGAATTATCAAAACAAGAATGAGAGCTCACAATTAAGAATAAGAACAAGTATTTATCTTATAAATCAAATAGTAATAAGATTTGTCTTAGGTTTCATCCCCTTAGGTGTGTAAGGGATTTAGTTCATACTGATAGAGGAAAACAAAAATAAGGAAAAATACAAAATATAAGAAAACCCAAAAACTTCAAGAGAAATTGATAGGAGATCTTCAGTCTTGATAGAGATCCTTCTTCCAAGCTGCTCCCAATGGATGTCTTCGAGTATTTTCTGCGTTTTACTCTTCGCCTCCTTTAGGTCTGATCATCGAAATCAGAGCTTTAAAATTTCTAATGAGAATGATCGAACCTGGAAACTAACTCTGACAATGATTTTAAGGCAAGCGCACCTATTGAACAGTAGTATAGTTTAGGCAAGACCAGAATATCGAATCCCAAAGGAACCAAAAGTACTAATACTAACTCTCTTTCTATTATTTAACCTAAGAATTAAGTGAATGTTTATCTAATCTAAATTTTACTATCAACTAAACTAAAGATGCAAAGACAAAAAAGAGAATGAATTGGGGAAAAATAACTTGGAAGAAAAACCAATTGATTAAGACGATACCCTTAGGAAGAATCCACCTAGATTTCACTTGTTATCTAACACTGAACCAGACGATTTATTCATTTGACTTGATCCGTAAGATTCCCTAAGTTATATTAAACCCTTTCTCAAAGCGAATAACGTCTAACCCTAGGTTGATTAATTGAAATCTCTTTTTAATTAAAACCCCTAGAATCGCATTAACTCGATCTATGGACTTCCATATTAGGTTTCACCCTATCTGGCAAAATCTCGTCAGCCTATCTCTAGGCGCGCGATCAACTCTGCTTAATTATGCTAGATCTACTCTTAGGCAGGGACTTTTGCTCCTCCACCTAAGCACATCATACTTGAATCAATATCCCGAAAATATCAACACAAGAAATAAGAACACATAATTAAGAATAAGCCAAATATTTATCATATAGTTCAGCAAACGATAATAAGATTCATCTTAGGTTTCATCCCCTTCAGGTATCTGAGGGGTTTAGTTCATAATAATAAAAGAGAACATCTCAAAAGAAAAGATAAAACAAAACATAAGAAATCCCTAAAACCTCCTGAAGGAATTGAAGGAGAGATCCATCATCTTAAGTAGAATTCCGGCTTCTTAGGATGAATCAACTGGCTATCTTCGAGTGATCCTCACAAATCTGACTTTTCTGGCTTTGCTCCTTGGCCTAGCTAACCGTCCTCCTTCAGGTTATACTTACGGGGTTTATATAGGCTTTCGAAATATGTTTCTTTGCCCCTAAGTATCCAAATCCGAATGAAATTGCTCTTTCCTGTGACAGGGACACGGCCATGGTTCACGCCCGTGTAAGTCATGGCCAGGCCGTGTTCAATCCTGTTGAATGAGGCACGATTGTGTTAGTCGGGAGACGGCCGGGTTCTAGTAGGATGGGAGGCACGGCCGTGTGGTCTTGGGCCCAGGTCATGTGGATTTCGTGATATGGCCCATTTACTCCGTTTTGGGCCCGTTTTTCGTTCTTTTAATCCTCGAGTGCTTTCCTGGGTATAAAACATGAAAACAAAGGATTAAGAGCACCTTTTTACATAAATTGAGGCTTAATTCATCCAAAAGCATACTAAATGTAGGCTTAAAATATGTTCCTTTTACGGTTTATCAAGGTCCTCCCCTGGGGTGTTTATATAGGCTTTGGAACATCTTTCTTGGCTAGCAAGTAGCCTTTTTTGAATAGAATTAGACTTGGTTTCGGCAGGGACACGTTCGTGTGACACGGTCGTGTGTGGTAACCTAGGTCGTGCTCAATTCTGCTCGACACACACGGTCGTGCTCAATAGCTTAGGTCGTGCTTGATTTTGCTCGTCACACACGACAGTGTGGTCTGCCCGTGTGCGACAGTCTAGGCTTTGTTGATTTCCGAGGTAGGCCCATTTTGTCCCATTTTGGCCCGTTTCTAATTCTTTTCGACTCCCTAAGCTCTTCTGAGTGTAAAACATGAAAATAAAGGATTAGGAGCATCGAATTCATCAAATCTAATGAAAATTCATCCAAAAATAAGCCAAGCATGGGGTCAAAATATGTATAAATTATGGTTTATCATAGATCCTTGTCAAAAATGATTAAGACTGCACGGCTCTGGCACGCCGTGAGTCTTACAATCTCAGAGACATAGAATTTAGTCGGCCTCTGAAGTGAATAATCAATCTTGATAGGTTGGAAATGGGCAGACTTGGTTAATTGATCTACGATGACCCAAATAGAATCTTTCTTAGTGGGTGTTAGAGGCAACCCACTAAAAAAATCTATTGTCACACGCTCCCACTTCCAAAGGGGAATCTACATCGGTTGTAGCAAACCTGAAGGTAGTTGGTGCTCAGCCTTAACTTGCTGGCACATCGGGCAATGAAAAACGAAGGTAGTTACCCCCTTTTTAAAACTGGGCCACCAATATGACTCTTGGAGATCTCTGTACATATTATTCCCACGGAGATGCATTGCATAATGACTACTATGCACTTCCTACAGAATTGATTGCCTCAACTCAACATCGTTAGGCACACAACTTCGACCCTTAAAACACAGAACACTATCACTATTTAGTCTAAAATCAGAGGTTTCACTATCATCAACCTATCGAAAACGCAAAACCAGTGGCTCATCACTCAACTGTTTAACTTGAATTTGATCAAGTCGGGTTAGTTTCATTTGCAACTCTGCCAATAGACTACCATTGTTAAATAAACTTACATGAGTAAACATCGCTAGTTGGTCAGTCATCGCTCTACGACTAAGAGCATTGGCCACAACATTGGCCTTACCGAGATGGTACTCTATAGTGCAATCGTAATCCTTAAACAACTCAAGCCATCTATGTTGCCTAAGATTCAACTCTTTCTGAGTTAGTAGATACTTGATACTCTTGTGATCAGTGTAAATGATACACCTCTCACCATACAGATAGTGCCTCTAGATTTTTAGAGCGAAGATAACCGCAACCAACTCAAGCATGGGTTAGTTGCCTTTATGTGACTTAAGCTGTCAGGACACATAAGCCACAATCTTATCATCTTGCATCAAAATACAACCCAAACCAAACCTAGTGAAGTAAAATGAAACTGAATGATAGACATTGTAGTGATGGAGAATGTGAAACTAAATGATGATGCTTTGAAGGTGATTGAAACAAAGTTCTTCTTAGAAATGCTGGCTAGGAAGCACAAACACGATTCATCCCTCCTCATAACAATCTCGTATGTGGGTCTGACATGGACACTCGTTGAACACGATCGAATATGTATGGGACAAGCTGAAATATGCAAAAGAAAAAGAGATAGGATAACGTCCAGAGACAGGTGTCTAAAAACTGACATATTCCCGTCACTGTCACGATGGATAGAGGCCCCGAATTGAAAAATCACAGTTGAAAATGAAAGAGGAAGTAGAGTTCTAAAGCAGACTAGGAAATGAAAGGGATTGTAACACCCCAAACCCGGCCTAAACATTACGACCGGATCTGGCATGTCACATAAAAGGGTTGTTTAAAAACTGCGTGTTTGTTAAAAATTCCGAGTTTAAATATTTATTCGCTTGTTATCCTTTTGTTAACATTTTGGAAAACGGTTATTAAGGGTTTAGGAAAATTCCCGTATTGAACGTTTAATAATAATAGGCAATGATCAAATTAAAAGCTAAACAAATAAAATGCCAAAAATAAAGTTAAAGCGGCCTTATTACAACTTAAAATCTCGAATTAAAAATAAGTTTGAAATAAGAGAACAAGTTTACGAGAAAACAATGTATGGCCTCCACGAGTCTGCCTCAGCTCCCAAATCCGTAATCTAATGACTACCTGCAAAATTAACTAAGGGGTGAGTCATCGAGACTCAGTGTGTAAATCCCCATCCAAAGATGTTAAGCTCTTACACAGATTTATGCAAATATGCATGTCATGCAACCCATCCAACCTAGGTATCCATCCGAGTCTCCTAATCTACCCCTTGTGGCACCAAGCCACTGGTGGTACCAAATCACTGGTGATCGAAGTCACAAATAAATATATGTGGTGCCAAACCACTGGTGATCGTAGTCACAAATAATCATGTGTGGGGCCAACCCACTTTGTGGTACCAAACCACTGGTGACGATCCCTTTTGATATTATGTGGGGCCAACCCACTGTGGTACCAAACCACTGGGACGAGTCACAAAGATAACATATGTGGTACCAAACCACTGGTGGTTCCAAACCATTGAGACTTAGTCACAAAGTAATGAGAAGTGGGGCCAACCCACTGTGTGGTACCAAACCACTGATGACAGTTTGATAATCATATCTTCCCCCTCCGCTCATCATACCCATTGCAATATGACATAATAATTCGTGTATGCAGTATGTCATGTATGCTAAACATATGTCAAATATCAGTATAACATGAATTACCATCATAATCAGATAGACATAAAACAACATAATCACGCTAATCAACCTCTAAGGGTATAACCGTAATTTTTACCTACCAAAGGCATTTTCGTAATTTACCCTTCAAGGGTATTTTGGTAATTTACCCACTAAGGGTATCTCAGTAATTTTGTACCTGGAATGGCCTTTCCAAAGACCCAATGTCGCCCCGAGCAACTCAACTACCATTTCTGGTCGAAATGGACTATTGGGCCTAAAACCCGATTTCAGCCTATTCGAGCCCACACGCTCGTGTGGCCCACCTAACACAAATCTAGCCACGTTTATGAGATTTACCTAGTCTAGTTCACTATATACTACATGATCATACATTTTATTCAATTGGGCCCACGGGCCCATTGGGCCCATCGCGGCCCAAGCAGCCCCAACCCACAAGAATACTATTGATGGCCTCAACTATCGCATCAAAGCCCCACACGTGTGCTCGCACACTCATGTGGCTACTATTACCGTGATCGGCACTTCGGCATTTGCCGCTCTACAACTAGAGTAGAGAGAGTTACACACCTGATAGGAATCTGGTGTTAAACCGCGCTGCGACCACTCCTGTGCCCAAACGCCCACCAAGGTATGTTAACTCTCCTCCTGGAATGCTCTTTATATATCTAGCTCTTCACCTTCCTTCTTTGTATCTTTCCGATGTGGGATCCCTTCGTTAGTAGAGTTTAAATTCAACTGAAACTCTTGCTGTCCAATCCGCAAAATAAATACTCCCTTGCTTTCCATGAGATTCGAACCCAGGCTCCCTTGTAGCATAATCCACGCCACTAACCACTTGGCCACAAGCTCCTCTTGTGTCTTAAAGCATGCACAACTAAATATAAATCTATAGCCAAATTCTAAGGTCCAAGTAAAAAGAAAACCAAAATGCAAAAGCCAAGACTTGAACCTTGGACCTCCTTCCTTGTGGCGTCACCCCCTTGTCTCTTATGTGGCGTCACTTTGCCACTACACCACACACTCCACTTGTGTCATTTTCTCCACATTTTATTCTTAAGGCCTACCTGCCAACTCCCAGGGTTTTTTTTGCCTAAAACCAAAATTTCCCCAAAGCTAAAGTTTGATCCCGGGACTTCATAGAAGCCCCCTAACCTTCCAAAATCACTCACCTAATAAGTCTAACTTGCATTAATGCCGTTCTCAAAAATTTTAAACGCTGCTACGCCTAAAGCCCATTGGGCCCAATCCTACTAGGCCCAATTTCGGGATGTTACAAGGTTTTTTCCCTTGAGATTTGTTTCCTCAAATACATTTGGCTTTTAGATTTTTCTAGAAATCCTTTTTCTATGCTTGATGAAGCAGTCTAGAAAACTGGGCTGGATTTAATTTCTGTTTATTATTGTTGTTTTCAGAGTGTTTTGGTAAGCCCAAGGGTCCTGTCTTGGGTATTGTTTTATTTATCTTGTCATATTTTATGTAATGACAAGAGAACTTAATGAAAAAGAATTGATTAAATATTAATGAAAAATATTAATATTTTCATTTAAATTAAATATTTCAACATAAAAAATGTCTTGCCGTATTTGTGTTCTGATTTTTCAAAAATTACAATATCACCATATCCATATCGTAACGTACTCGTATTTCGTATTCATGTCCATGATTGATAGAAAATATGATGATAATGGCGATTAATGGAAGAGAGGCGGGAAGATGAATGGGGTATGCTATTTTCTACAGCTGGTTTCAATGACTATAAGATTACTCTCATAATGGGTTTAAGGTCTCTAATTGAGGTTTACAACTTAATATGGAGTTGCTATAACTCTTTCATGTTTATTTTCACTTCTCTCTCTCTACTTTCATGTTAGAAGAATTTTCGAAAAACAAGAATCTCCACTATCTTATTAAAGTTTTGAAAGCGAGAGAACCAAAATAATAAAGACATAAATGAAGCATGCAACCCGTGAAGAAGAAGACCCCACCATAATTCCACCATAGTCCATTATTAATTATTCTCTTTTCAAATATTGACAAGGTAATGCAATCAATATATCTAATTCAAATATATATATATATATATATATATATATAATACATCTCACATAGGTCAATTTAGTACTGGAAAAAGGACTCAAACTTTTATCGACATAAGTGTTTTATATCGAAAAATTTTTTTAGTTTGAAAATATTTCTGTATTTAGTAACATAGTAGTAGAAAGAGTACCCTGTTGCATCTAAACTTCAAACGGGCTTGACCTTAACCATGTTAATGGGCCCAAATTATTAGTTAATAAAGAATCAAAGTCGATGTACAAGTAGGTGAATCCGAACCTATTCTTGAAATAAACAACTCGCACACTCTCTTTCCCAGAAAGATCAATACACGAATAATTATACTTAGATTTATTGGATTTGATGCTAAAATATTTGTATTAAACCCAAAACTCCCGGCAGATGGCCAGTGACCCAAGGAAACGATAGAATTGATTATATTTTTCATATGATATCTTATTTTATTTTAGATAGACTAAAATTTTTGTATTATGCCGTTTTGACTCCTTTTCCATTTATTTTATTCTATCATATTTATATTATTCTAAATATTCCATGTAATTTTTTTGTTTTTATAAAATATTAAATTTATTATTAAATTATTCATTATTATGATTATGAATTTTTATTTACCTATGTCTAAACAGAATAAAAATAGATTATATTTATCTAGTTGGCTAGAAAAGTATTTTTTTCAGTTGAAAATTCCTAATAATAGTTCTTACTAGAATTAGGAGGCAGGTTTCATGTCAATGGAAAAATACATCATTTGTTGTAACACGCCTTTAAACAGTAAATAAGGGATTCTCTTGAATTAAGAAGGGGAAGGAAGAAAGTGAGTCAGTGTGATAATTCCTCATCCTCAAGTTAATCCTTTCCAATAAAGGTAAAAAGTAGAAAATTTAAAAAACAATAAGTCAAATTATTTAGAAGAAAGCAAAAACAAAGACCAATTAAGCATTAACAATTTTATTAGACATTCTCATTAACAATTAAGCATTATAGAAGATAATCATAGAAGATCTATACATATTTGATTCATTATTGAAGACTTATTGAAGCACAATTCAAAGGAAGATATTGTTGTTTTCCGCAAGACTCAAACACCTATTTAAAGAAGCCTTGTTTATTTCATTCCGTATGCTTGAGAGAAAGAACTTATTTTTTCGTTTTGCGGAATTCATTTTCACTATAATTACTTTGTACACAAATTATTTTTTCGTGTTGAGTTTGTAACTAAGCTTTCAAGAGGGAAGTATTAGTGGTGAGTATTCTACTTGATGTATAGAAGTGAGGTTGCAACTTGGTGAGTTGAACTTAAATCACATCTTGTACTGCAGATTGATAATAGATTACTCTCTAGGCAAGGCCCCACAGCTATAGGAAAATTTTCTGGATTGCATAAATAAGTTCTATATTCATCTCCATTTTCACTCTTCAAGTTTCTCGTCTAATTGCAATTGAATCTACAATTGACAAGAAATTTAAAGAAATTCTCAATAGGTATCAAAGCCTAACACTAAGTGACAATCTTGTAGTTGAAATTGTTAAGAGATGCAAAGAAATTTTTTATCAAGGCCCCTATGCTTGATTGCTCCAACTACGCCTACTAGAAGGTAATGAACCAATCAATAAATTTAATTCACTAACAATAAAAAAATATAAAATATGTTATACATAGGTTATCGATTCAAAACTGGAAAAAAGCTTAAATCTTTTATCCACATGAATGTTTTATATTGAAAAAATATTTTTATTTTGTAAATATTTCTGTATGTTGTAACATAGTAGTAGAAAGAGTATCCTGTTACATCGGAACTTCAAATGGGTTTGGCCTTAATCATGTTAATGAGCCCAACTTATTGATTAATAGAGAATTAAAGTCGATGTACCAATGAATCATAAAATGCTATAGTTTTAATGTAACATCTGGGTTCTAGGGGTTATGCATTTAGTGCATAACTCGAGTGTTGGAAGGCTTATGGTGTGTTTAGACGAGTTTTAAGGGGTTTGGAGAACCTTAGAAGGTAGGAGATGCCTTAGGAAATTTTGATTTTTAGTGTTAAGAAGGGGAGCTTGGCTATAGGGGTCTTAAGAGAAATATTGGGGAGGTTTAAACGCAAGAATGGCTTTGGTAGAGTGGCATGGAGGCGCTACTTAGAGCTTTAGAAGGTGACGCCTCAAGGAGCAGAAGGGGGCCAGAGTTCGAGCTGCAAAGGCAGCATTTTGGTTTTGCTTTTTGCGTCAGGAGAGGGGAAGTGTTGGATTCGGCCATGGCACTTTAAAAGGGGAAATTGACTGAGTCAAATTGTTTTGAATGTGTGGTTAGGAGAAGAGATGAGTTGGCTTTAATTTGAATTGGTTTGAAAGGAGGGTGTAGAGTGAAATTAGGAAGGAATCAAGGGATTGAGTAAGGGGAGAGGAGTTGGACGGCTAAAGGGGTTCTCTTGAGGTCATTTTCGGCCATGAAGGTTAGGGGGAGTAGCCGAACCTTATTTAAGGGTGGTATGCCATCCCTTTGCCGAATTTAATTTCTTTCTTCTAAAGCCTTACTTCTTTTTACTTTCTTCTTTTCCCCTTTTTGTCATTTGGCCGAACCTTCAAGTTAAGCTTACCTCTTTTCCTTCTTTGAAACCGAAAGCCATTAGCATCATAGACCTTGCCGATTTCTCCCTTGGACTTGTTGGCCGAATCTTCATTTGTGAACCTCATTCATCTTTTATTTCCCCTCTTTTCCATATTTGTTCAAACCACCTTAGTTTTGCCGATTACCTTCTTAGGCACATAGCCGAATTTTCCACTTGTTTTCTCTCCATTTCACTTAAGCCGAATCTTTCCTCAGCCTTTGCCGAAACCTTCTTTGTGTCCTAGTGTTGGTTGGCCGAATCTTAGGCAAGGGTGGAGCGTTTGGGTCTTTTCTCTAGTCGTTTTGGAGGGTAAGGATTTATGTTGATAGTCTATCTCTTTTAGTATTCGATAAGCCGAAGGCTTGTGAGGCTAATCGTTTGCGTTTTAGGGGTGTGGCCGATTGTAAGAGGTGAACCATCGTTTGGCTCGGGATTTGGTAGGAAACCGAATCATTTGTAAGGTAAGGGTGGAGTGTTAATCCTTTGGTTTGGTTGCTTGGCCGAATGGTCTTGGTGCTGATATTCTTGTTTTGGCCGAATGGCCCTAAGTTTTCTCTAGAAGGTGCTAAGGCCGATTGTAGGGGAGGCAGAGCCTAACGCAGGAGACCTTTTCGGGAGTCATTTAGTCAGCGTTTGTAGAAGCATAAAGTAGCATCCGGAATTCAAGTGGTTTTGGTAAGCAATATTTGGTAAGATTCGTTGTTTAGATTTATGACTTGGGTGATTAACCGATTTATCTGATTAAGTGTATTGATGGAGGCAAATACCAGTCAAGGAGGGCAAGGGAAAGTCCCTATCCTGAAGTTTAAGAAAAGAGCTGTCTCGGCGGTTCGAGATTGGCCACCGGGGTGTGGGCCAGCGTCAGAGCAGCAAGTTAGGCAGATAGCCGTAGTCTCGCTTAGCGATAGCGTTGGGATCGAGAGTTTAGAACTCCAAGTAATTAGGTGCGTAATCATCGCACTGTTTCTCCTGTTAATTGCTTAATGATGTATATACTTGCGTATGATGTGTGGTAGCCGACAATAAAGGCTAAAGTGGTGGATACCCATGTTTGAGGTAATCAGTTAACAGGTTAGTATATTGTGATATTAAATTATTTATGATGTATACGTGATATGGTAATGAACATGTGATGTTTATTCATTCTATATGTTGATTTGATATGATACATTTGCATATGTGCATGGGGATTGGATTTGATCAAGGAAGAACGGGGTGTACATATTATGTACGTGGTCTATTGTTAGCCTCGTGCTACATTAGCGCTTGATGATTAGCTGTGTGCTTCATCAAGGGAGATGTTGGCTAGGTGCCCATCTCGGCGGTTGATAGCTGAGTGCATCACCGTAGACGGATTAATGTTGGGATCACTTATGTGATCGGTGGCTCCGCCACGGCCTTGAGCAGCAAGTCTGCCAAGGTAGGATTTGAGGATCACGATGTGATCGGTGGCTCAGCCACGGCCTTATGCAGCAGGTCTGCCGAGGTAGGATATGTGGGATCACTCGGTTGTGATCGGTGGATTAGCCACGGCCTTGGGCAGGGAGTCTGCTAAGGTTGGTGTAACGGATGGACTTAGGGTTGGGCTGGGATATATTTTGCATATCTATCGGTATGGACTGTGTGGGTATGGGTTAAGCCCATACGTGTGGAAACATGTGTAATGATTATGCACTGAGTTTGTGGACTCACCCAATTTTTCTTAACCATTTCAAGTGATTCATGAGCTTGGACCGGGTTGGAGTGGATACGAGGTGGCCATGTAGAAGAGGATATTTGGATTATTTTATGGCTTTTAATATTAAGTATTTTGTTTAAACATTGGGTTGTAATAAGGGCCTTATTATTAATTTTTGGTATTATTTTAATTATGGCCTGATTAATTTGAGTTACCATGTGTAGATGATTTATTTTTAGCAACTTATTTATTTTAATTCAGACATTTTATAACATCAAAGTGTTACATATGATTTTAAATGGACATGGTTTTCAAAAGTTAATAAATTTTAATGTTTTATCTTAAGTCAAAAAGATTTTTCAATCGTTCTTCCGCAGTGACATACTAGATCCGGTCAGGGCTTGTGGGCCGGGTTTGGGGTGTTACAAATTGGTATCAGAGCCCGGTTCAAAACTCGGCTTTGAGGTTTTGGGCCCGAAAAATGTTTTCAAAAGTGGGCTTTTCAAAAATATGGACTTTTAAGGAATTTTTTCAGGTTATTCTGGCATGGCACCTGTACCTCCGGCCCGAAGTCCACCAGGTAAGTATTTCTAATTAGTGAAGTGATTTGTTTATGAGAACTGCTATGGGTTTATTTGGGCTCGTAGATTAGACTGTTAGGGCTATTGGACCCTAGGACTAGTCTACTCAACACATACATAAGACTTATGGACTTTTAAACAAACCTGTGAAGTAAGTCGCCGAGTTAAGGTGTGGCAACCCTTGTACGCATGTCTAGGCGTGGTATTCAGTAAGAGCTTGGTATTTAAGCAGTCCTAGCGGCTCACCTCCTCTTTACTTGAATCCTACCTGGTGCGTAGCTACGGTTCACCTTAACCAAGAGGACTTGTTCATAGGCTAAACCAATTATTAAAACCCGAATGGGATTAGCCTTACTGTTTAAAAACCCTTAGTTTTAAAATTTTTCAAACTTACCCCTTTTGGTTTGTAAACCCTAAATCTGATTTTGGAAAGACGTTTTTCTCGATTTACAAAATTACAAAAATGCCCCGGTATTGTAAAATTTCCGTACTACCCTCAACTTTTGTTAAAATAATTTTACTTTACAAAGTACTAAACTCTCGAGTTTTTAAAATATCAAGATACTTTGGTTTTGGGAAAAATTTCCGAAAATACCCCTGTGTTGTAAATTACCAAAATGCCCTTGGGTTCTAAATTTTCATATTACCCTCGACTTTTACTAAAATATTCCTATTTCACGAAATATCAGAAAATCCTATTTTGCAAAATATTGAGATACCCAGATTTGGAAATTTACAAAGTACCCCCGATGGATGAAATTACCAAAATACCCCTGGTTTTCAAAATTCTGCCATACCTTCAAATTGAGAATTTTTTTCGAAAACACTCTTCAGTTTTAGAAATTACAAAATGTCTTGATTTACTGGAGCTTTCAAAATTTCTTCAGTTTATTACAAAAATACCCTTGTAGGAAAATGACGAAATTACCCCTGGGTTGGGAATGCTCAAGAAAGTGACATGGATGAATGAATGTGTCCTTAGTGAAGAATGTGAATGTTGGAATTAGAATAGAGAACTTGGAATGAAACTTTGATTGATCGAAAGAACCACTTCCGGAAACTTCTTTTCATAAAATTTGCTCGCGGGTAAACAGTGAAACAAAATTTCTAATGCATAAAATTTCTTAAACCAGATTAAGTCGTGACGCTAGACATGAGTTCTAGGGGGCGTGGTCGCAATACTCGTGGACGTGGTAGAGGCAGGATGGCAGTATCGGAACCGGTTGGGTCTGGTCATGGGTCAGAGAGCGACGTGCCGCCACCACCAGCTGTTGAGGTTGAACATCAGGATCAGACAGGAGGAGACGACGCAGTATCGCAGGCTATGCTGCGGGTGCTTGAGCGAGTGGCAGCAGCCAATGTGGGCAACGGGACTCGGAAGTCAGTACCCGAAAGACTTAGGTCGAACGGAGCCGAGATTTTTAGGGGAGTGTCCGGGGTAGCTCCGAACGTGGCAGAATACTGGCTTGAGGCAGTTGAAAGGATTATGGATGACTTGGATTTAACTACAGAGGAGAAGCTTAAGGGCGCTGTTTCGTTGCTACGGGATGAAGCCTACCAGTGGTGGCTCACTGTTAAGGAAAGTACCCCTGCCGATCGAGTGGATTGGGGTTACTTTAAGATCAAGTTTGAAGGGAAGTATGTTGGAGTGAGTTATGTGGACGCTCAGAGGAAGGCGTTCCTCAATTTGGTGCAAGGTGGCAAGTCAATAGCGGAGTACGAGGCTGAGTTTCTACGTTTGAGCCGGTATACTCGGGGCATCGTGGCTACCGATTATGAGAGATGCGTCAGATTTGAAGATGGGCTGCGGGATGAGCTGCGGGTTTTGATTGTTCTGCAACGAGAAAGAGATTTCGCCATTCTAGTGGAGAAAGCTCGGATAGCTGAGGTGGTCAAGAGGACTGAAAGGCAGAATAGAGATAGAGAGAATCGGGATAAGAGGAGTTCGGGACCGTCAGAATCGTTTGAGAGATTTCAGAAAAGACCGAGGGTCGAGACTTCTGCTCGTATTTCTAAGTCCATGTGCTCGGTGTGGAAGGTATCATGTTGGCGAGTGCTGGAATCGGGATCGAGAATGTTTTAGGTGTAAGTCCAAGACTCATCTGATTAAGGATTGTCCCCAGGATCCGAATAGGACTCGGACATTAGGCCAAGGTTATGTGCAGCCGGGCAGAGGTGGTCAGCAGGCGACAAGGGGTCGTGGTCCGAACCATGGAGGGAATGGTTCCGGCCGAGGTCGTGAAGCATTAAGCCGCGGTAATGGTGGCACTGAGGCAAGACAGCCAGGTCTGGTATATGCGGTCCGTCGGAGGGAGGATAATGATGTGCCTGATGTGTCAGCGGGTAAGTTTCTCATGCTTGGAATATCCTCTATTGCTTGTTCGCGTTAGTGGCTGTTTGTTTTTATTGCTAGTATGTATCTAGAACCTTGAGTGTGGACTTAGAAACTGTGCCTAGAAATATTGTAGTTTCTTAAGATCAGAGTGCGCAGCAATAGTGTAGTGTGGTGAATTAGGATGTACGACCGTTAGTCAGCCAAGTAATTTTGAGGACGAAATTATTTTTAAGGAGGGTAGAATTGTAACATCCGGGTTCTAGGGGTTATGCATTTAGTGCATAACTCGAGTGTTGGAAGGCTTATGGTGTGTTTGGACGAGTTTTAAGAGGTTTGAAGAACCCTAGAAGGTAGGAGATGCCTTAGGAAATTTTGATTTTTTGTGTTAAGAAGGGGAGCTTGGCTATAGGGGTCTTAAGAGAAATATTGGGGAGGTTTAGACGCAAGAATGGCTTTGGTAGAGTGGCATGGAGGTGCTACTTAGAGCTTTGGAAGGTGACGCCTCAAGGAGCAGAAGGGGGCCAGAGCTCGAGCTGCAAAGGCAGCATTTTGGTTTTGCTTTTTGCGTCAGGAGAGGGGAAGTGTTGGATTCGGCCATGGCACTTTAAAAGGGGAATTTGACTGAGTCAAATTGTTTTGAATGTGTGGTTAGGAGAAGAGATGAGTTGGCTTTAATTTGAATTGGTTTGAAAGGAGGGTGTAGAGTGAAATTAGGAAGGAATCAAGGGATTGAGTAAGGGGAGAGGAGTTGGACGGCTAAAGGGGTTCTCTTGAGGTCATTTTCGGCCATGAAGGTTAGGGGGAGTAGCCGAACCTTCTTTAAGGGTGGTGTGCCATCCCTTTGCCGAATTTTAGTTCTTTCTTCTAAAGCCTTACTTCTTTTTGCTTTCTTCTTTTCCCCTTTTTGTCATTTGGCCGAACCTTCAAGTTAAGCTTACCTCTTTTCCTTCTTTGAAACCGAAAGCCATTAGCATCATAGACCTTGCCGATTTCTCCCTTGGACTTGTTGGCCGAATCTTCATTTGTGAACCTCATTCATCTTTTATTTCCCCTCTTTTCCATATTTGTTCAAACCACCTTAGTTTTGCCGATTACCTTCTTAGGCACATAGCCGAATTTTCCACTTGTTTTCTCTCCATTTCACTTGAGCCGAATCTTTCCTCAGCCTTTGCCGAAACCTTCTTTGTGTCCTAGTGTTGGTTGGCCGAATCTTAGGCAAGGGTGGAGCGTTTGGGTCTTTTCTCTAGTCGTTTTGGAGGGTAAGGATTTATGTTGATAGTCTATCTCTTTTAGTATTCGATAAGCCGAAGGCTTGTGAGGCTAACCGGTTGCGTTTTAGGGGTGTGGCCGATTGTCAGAGGTGAACCATCGTTTGGCTCGAGATTTGGTAGGAAACCGAATCATTTGTAAGGTAAGGGTGGAGTGTTAATCCTTTGATTTGGTTGCTTGGCCGAATGGTCTTGGTGCTGATATTCTTGTTTTGGCCGAATGGCCCTAAGTTTTTTCTAGAAGGTGCTAAGGCTGATTGTAGGGGAGGCAGAGCCTAACGGAGGAGACCTTTTCGGGAGTTGTTTAGTCAGCGTTTGCAGAAGCATAAAGTAGCATCCGGAATTCAAGTGGTTTTGGTAAGCAATATTTGGTAAGATTCGTTGTTTAGATTTATGACTTGGGTGATTAACCGGTTTATCTGATTAAGTGTATTGATGGAGGCAAATACCAGTCAAGGAGGGCAAGGGAAAGTCCCTATCCCGAAGTTTAAGAAAAGAGCTGTCTCGGCGGTTCGAGATTGGCCACCGGGGTGTGGGCCAGAGTCAGAGCAGCAAGTTAGGCAGATAGCCGTAGTCTCGCTTAGCGATAGCGTTGGGATCGAGAGTTTAGAACTCCAAGTAATTAGGTGCGTAATCATCGCACTGTTTCTCCTGTTATTTGCTTAATGATGTATATACTTGCGTATGATGTGTGGTAGCCGACAATAAAGGCTAAAGTGGTGGATACCCATGTTTGAGGTAATCAGCTAACAGGTTAGTATATTGTGATATTAAATTATTTATGATGTATACGTGATATGGTAATGAACATGTGATGTTTATTCATTCTATATGTTGATTTGATATGATACATTTGCATATGTGCATGGGGATTGGATTTGATCAAGGAAGAACGGGGTGTACATATTATGTACGTGGTCTAATGTTAGCCTCGTGCTACATTAGCGCTTGATGATTAGCTGTGTGCTTCATCAAGGGAGATGTTGGCTAGGTGCCCATCTCGGCGGTTGATAGCTGAGTGCATCACCGTAGACGGATTAATGTTGGGATCACTTATGTGATCGGTGGCTCCGCCACAGCCTTGAGCAGCAAGTCTGCCAAGGTAGGATTTGAGGATCACGATGTGATCGGTGGCTCAGCCACGGCCTTGTGCAGCAGGTCTGCCGAGGTAGGATATGTGGGATCACTTAGTTGTGATCGGTGGATTAGCCACGGCCTTGGGTAGGGAGTCTGCTAAGGTTGGTGTAACGGATGGACTTAGGATTGGGCTGGGATACATTTTGCATATCTATCGGTATGGACTGTGTGGGTTTGGGTTAAGCCCATACGTGTGGAAACATGTGTAATGATTATGCACTGAGTCTGTGGACTCACCCAATTTTTCTTAACCATTTCAGGTGATTCATGAGCTTGGACCGGGTTGGAGTGGATACGAGGTGGCCATGTAGAAGAGGATATTTGGATTATTTTATGGCTTTTAATATTAAGTATTTTGTTTAAACATTGGGTTGTAATAAGGGCCTTATTATTAATTTTTGGTATTATTTTAATTATGGCCTGATTAATTTGAGTTACCATGTGAAGATGATTTATTTTTAGCAACTTATTTATTTTAATTATAGATATATATATATATGTTTAATAAAGTTTTAATTCAGACATTTTATAACATCAAAGTGTTACATATGATTTTAAATGGACATGGTTTTCAAAAGTTAATAAATTTTAATGTTTTATCTTAAGTCAAAAAGATTTTTCAACCGTTCTTCCGCAGTGACATACCAGATCCGGTCAGGGCTTGTGGGCCGGGTTTGGGGTGTTACATTTAAAATATGATTTTTTTTTAAATTTATTTAGAGGTAATTTGTGAGATCATGCACTCTTTTCTTTCCTAGTTATAATGGAAAAAAAGTATAACTTGGTGAATCCAACCTATTCTTGAAATAAACAACTCGCACACACTCTCTTTCCAAAAAAGATCAATACACGAAGAACTACACTTAGATTTATTGGATTTGATGCTAAAATATTGGTATTAACCTCATAACTCTTGGCAGATGACCAGTGACCCAAGGAAATTAAAGAATCGATTATATTTTTCACATGATCTCTTATTTTATCTTAGATAGACTAAAATTTTTGTATTATACCATTTTGACACCTTTTCCATTTATTTTATTCTATCAAATTTATATTGTTCTAATTATTCTATGTAATTCTTTTTTTTGTTTTAATAAAATATTAAATATTATTAAATTATTCACTATTATGATTATGAATTTTTATTTACCTTTGTCTAAACGGAGTAAAAAATATATTCTATATATCTAGTTAACTAGAAATGAGTTTTTTTTGGTTGAATATTCCCAATAATAATTCTTACTAGAAGCACGAGGTAGGTTTCATGTCAATGGCAAAATACATCATTTGTTGCAACACATCTTTAAACAATAAATAAAAGGTTCTCTTGGACTAAGAAGGGAAGGAAGAAAGTGAGCCGATGTGATAATTCCTCATCCTCAAATTAATCATTCCCATAGATTACTGTCCCAACGAATAATTAATTGTAGGGATGAAATCTTGATAGAATTCGAAAAATCGAGGAGTAAGTCCCAAGCCATAAAATAAGAAAAAGTCATAAAATTCTCATGTTTATAGGATTAGACAAAGGGATTCGCAAGTAAGAGTGCCAATGCTGCAACCAGCTCATAAATAAGATGAAAATAATTTTTTTAATTAATAAATTTTATTTACTTAGGATTCTTAATTTTATTAAAAAAATTTGTTAAATAAATTCATTTCAATTGTTTTGTCATGTTGAGTTTGTAATGAAGCTTTCAAGAGGGAAGTCTTAGTGCTGAGTGTTTTACTTGATGTGTAGAAATGAGGTTGCAACTTGGTGAGTGAGTTGAACTTAAATCACATCTTGTACTGCAGACTGATAATGGATTACTCTCTAGGCAAGGCCCCGCAGCTATAGGGAAATTTTCTGGATTGCGTAAACAAGTTCTATATCCATCTCCATTTTTTACTCTTCAAGTTGTTCGTCTAATTGCAATTGAACCTACAATTAACAAGAAATTTAAACAAATTCTCAATAGGTATCAAAGCCTAACATTAAGTGACAATTTTGTAGTTGAAATTGTTAAGAGATGCAAAGAAATTTTGTAATTTTTTTTTACATCACTTTGTAAAATTTAAGTAGAAATTGAGTGGATTGATTTGTGTTGAATATCAATCAATCAAAGATTATTTTAAACACTTTTAGTGTGAATGTATTTTATTAATTGAAGAAATCCAATTTTTATAGAAGATAATCATAGATGATCTATACATATTTGATTCATTATTGAAGACTTATTGAAGCATAATTCAAAGGAAGATATGTTTACACTGATTGGATTTTCTGCAAGACTCAAACATTTATTTAAAGAAGCCTTGTTTATTTCATTCCATATGCTTGAGTAGAAAGAACTTATTTGTTCATTTTGCGGAACTCATTTTCACTATAATTACTTTGTAAACAAATTATTTTTTCGTGTTGAGTTTGTAACTAAGCTTTCAAGAGGAAAGTCTTAGTGGTGAGTGCTTTACTTGATGTATAGAACTGAGGTTGCAACTTGGTGAGTGAGTTGAACTTAAATCACATCTTGTACTATAGATTGATAATGGATTACTCTCTAGGCAAGGCCCTGCAACTATAGGAAAATTTTCTGGATTGCGTAAACAAGTTCTATATCCATCTCTATTTTTACTCTTCAAGTTGTTCGTCTAATTGCAATTGAACCTACAATTGACAGGAAATTTAAACAAATTCTCAATAGGTATCAAAGCCTAACACTAAGTGACAATCTTGTAGTTGAAATTGTTAAGAGATGCAAAGAAAATTTGCATCAAGGCCCCTATGCTTTATTTCTCCAACTACGCCTACTAGAAGGAAAGGATGAGGGTGTTTATTAAGTCCGTGAATGAGAAAGTCTAAAAATCTAATATTGACTAGTTGGGAACCTCGTAAGATTGACATGAGTGATAAAGAATTCCAAACTAGAAGTCACATGGATTACTAAGGAGAACAATTCAATGAATGAAAACTCCAAAGCTCTTTGTAACACCCCAAACCAGGTCTATGCGTTTAGACGAAGTTTGGTTTGTCACACCAATCAAATATTCATTTATTCACGAGTGGTTAATGTAAAGTAGTGCTACAAAACCATTGAAAATAGAATTTAATAAAAATTTAGTACGAGGATTTGAAATTGATGTTTCAAGAAAATACTTGTTTAAAACTTATCATTTAGACAAATATTTATCAAAACCTTAAAGTCATTGTAAAGGAATTTGGAAGAAATTTTAAAGAAAATAATTTAATTGTTCAAAATGTTATAAAACAATATTTTTAAGAAAACCATATAAATTTAATATAAGCCCATAATAAGAGTCTTAAACAAAATTTAAATCCATCCACACAATAAAATCCATAAAAACATAATTAGAGGCCTTATTACATCAAACCCATAATAGTAATTAAAATAATAACTTAAATAAAGTTCATAGTTTATAAAACCCAAGTTCGTAGTATGGCCTCCACCAAGTCATCTCCGGCCCAAGTCCACATCAATTTCCATTACCTGAAAGGTTAATAAAATTGGGTGAGTTACAAGGAACTCAGTGTGCAACTCACTTACCACCATTATTGGGCCAGATCATCAAGATATCAAATTGGGCTTGAGCCCATTTGCAGAATTCAACAATATAACATAAAGTAAAATAAAATAAAATGCATGTAAAATGAGTTTCCCAACCAAGCCTAGTATCCATCCGCTACACACCCCCGTACCAACCAACACACCTGTGAGGATCAAGTCAACCCACCCCGCCAAACACACCAATCATAGGCATTAAGCCTTTAAATAATATTGTAGTGCACTACCGAACTAGATTGTGACATTGTCACCGAACTAGAGGCATTTAGCCAAATTTGTGGCAGAGCCACCGAACTAGAGGCATTAAGCCGAAATTTGTGGCAGAGCCACCGAACTAGATTTTTGGCAACAGGCCATTCTTCTCTTCATCAAATACCCCGCCCCATGCAATCATGCGTGTATAACAAAATATAGCCATATAACAATTCATCAAATTATCCATAACATCAATTGGGTCTATAATTAAACATTTCATTTGGGCCCATAAAACAACTTAGTATTTTGCCCATTAAACAAATTAGCGGACTTTGGTCCATATATCGAACTAGAGGGTTTTTGGCCCATTTATCGAACTAGAATATTTTTGGCCCATATATTGAACTAGAATATTTTTGGCCCATTTATCGAACTAGAATATTTTTGGCCCATATATCGAACTAGAATATTTTTGGCCCATTTAGCGATCTAGCAGTCTTTTAGCCCAATTTAACAATCTAACAGATTTTTGACCCAATTTAACAATCTAGCAAGTTTTTCAGCCCAATATGTCAATCTAGCAGTTTTTCGTATTTTTCTCGGTTTTAACCGTTTTCATGTATTTTCTCAATAGTATCAATTACTACATAATTTCCAAATTTACCATTTTCACGATTTTATCACAGTACTTATGATTAGGTATCTAACCCGAAAATGAGTGTGAAGTTACACACCTGGTTATTGTGAGAACTAGACTTTCCCGCTCGTCAACACCTATACGTATCACGATAATTAAAACACTATATTTTATTAGTAAAACCAATCTTAGAAATAGCGATCTAAACTTTTACCCTCGGAACTTCGAACAACTTCCACTTACGGTTTCTCTCCGACTGATGGTTCGTTAGCCGATGAAAATCCACGAACAAATAATGGTTCGGGAGTACGAACTACTTCAAACAATTGATTCTCCCTGGATGAACGTCCGCAACCCGGTGGAAAATCTCGGATTCCCGAAATAGCCCTTTGTTTATACTTAGGGGGATTAACGATACCACTCTTCTTCCGAACACTATACACGGCCCGTTTCTTCCCTATCTTGATTGTCTTCAATGAAAAAGATCGTTAGCACGTCCTAATAATATATATATCGATTATGACTAAAGGTTTTAAGAACGAGATTTCCTTACCACAAATATTCTTGTTCCACAAGGAGAGTCGATCCAAGCGTTCTATGTCACTCACGACCACTTGATTTCGGATCTTCCGTTATCGCACTAAAGTATAACATAAATAAACATTAATAGAATGAACGTTTATTTCGATCTAAGAAAGCCTTCATACCACCATCAATATTCGGCCATGACTACTTCTAACTAAACGAAACTAAAAAGAATTCTTACCCTTTTGTCCACGGTTGAAAAGAAAGGATTGAAAATGATGTCTCTAAGTGATGGAGGATTCGGCTATGATAACCAAAGAAAAGAGAAAATGATTCGGCTATGGCTCACTAACATTCGGCCATGGAGAAAAACAATGGAGAAAAGGATGAGTGAAAAGAAATAAAATATGAGAGAAGAGATGAGAATGAAGATTCGGTTTTCAAAGAGAAGAAAAGAGAAAGAAAAAGATGTATTGGAGAGCAAGGTACATTCGGGAATAGAGAAAGAAAACAAAAAGAGAGATATGGTCTTTTTGGTACTAACAATTTCGGCACTAAGAAGGGGCACAAGAGAATATTCAAAAGATGAACAAAAAATGACCAAATGGTCAAAAGAATTAGGCTTTACCAAATGAACAAATTCGGCCAAGGGAGAAAAGTTGAGAAAGGATTGCCAAACTTTGCACATATGCTAAGAATGACCAAAAAGAGACTTCAAATCCTAGCCAAACTAACACCAAAATTCGGATCCCCCCTAGACCATATTGCCGTCCAAATGCATGGTCAAATGGCCATGATTTTGTTTCCAGAACATTTTCCTTGATACTTGCCCTATGTCTCCATATCTTTCCAAATTTTCTTGATTCCCTACCATAAGTTAGAAATTTCCTTATTCCTTAATCTACTAACCAAAAATAACAAGGTCAACACTTACCATATATGTGCTTGGCCGACACATGCTAGGAAAACCAAAAATAAAAGCCATCTAATTGCTATTTAAGGGATTCGAACCACTCCCCTCATGCTATAACCCATGCGCCAACACCACCTTGCTATTATTCATCTTATGCTACATTTTTGACACTTAAATTTACTTAAGTATCAATGCCACTTGATCCACTTCCATAAATTCTCAAAATTAAGAATTATTCCACCCCCGAATAATTCTAATTCTTCTTCAGGACTATAATAAGCTCGAAAAGTAATAAGAAAATTTTCCTTTATAGACTAATCACTCAAAGCACACAATAAATCGATACTCAAATTTTCAGGGTGTTACAACTCTACCCTCCTTAAAGAAAATTTCGTCCTCGAAATTTACCTGATTGAAAAAGGTGAGGGTATTGTTGCCGAATTGCATCCTCAGGCTCCCACGTAGCTTCCTCCACTCCGTGATTATGCCATAACACTTTGACCAATGGCACAGTTTTCTTTCTTAGCTCCTTAACATCTCGGTCTAAGATTTCCACTGGTTCTTCCTCAAAAGACAAGTCTGAATTCAACTCCACTTCTTCTACCGGTACTATGTGCGAAGGATCCGATCTATAGCGCCTCCGCATGGAAACATGAAAAACATTATAAATTTGGCTCAATTCCGGAGGTAATTCGATCTGATAGGCCACTGGACCAATACGCTTCACCACACGATATGGTCCAATGTATCTAGGACTCAAATTGCCCTTCTTCCCAAACCTGAAAATCTTCTTCCAAGGTGAGACCTTCAAGAAAACTTGATCCCCCACAGCATACTCGATATCCTTACGCTTCAGATCTGCATACGACTTCTGTCTATCTGAAGCTTCCTTTAACCGTGCTCGAATAGCCATTATTTTCTCTTCCGTTTCAGAAATCATCTCAGGACCTAACATCTGCCGATCGCCCAACTCAGTCCAACAGATAGGAGAACGACACCTACGAACATATAATGCCTCGTAGGGTGCCATCTGAATGCTAGACTGATAGCTATTGTTATACGCAAATTCTGCTAGCGGTAGAAAATCCTCCCAACTACCTTTGAAGTCAATTACACATCCCCTTAGCATGTCTTCCAGAATCTGAATCACTCTCTCCGACTGACCATCTGACTGAGGATGAAAAGCCGTACTGAAGTTTAGCTTTGTACCCAGAGCTTCATGCAAAACTTTCCAAAACCGTGATGTAAACCTAGGATCCCTATCCGATATAATAGATACGGGTACCCCATGCAACCTCACGATTTCAGATACATACAGCTTCGCCAATTTTTGCAACGAGTAATCCGTATGAACGGGTAGGAAATGAGCAGTCTTCGTCAAACGATCCACGATTACCCAAACAGAATTTTTCTTAGTAGGTGTTAAAGGTAACCCACTAACAAAATCCATTGTTATCCGCTCCCATTTCCACAGAGGAATCTTAATCGGCTGTAATAAACCTGACGGCAATTGATGCTTCGCCTTCACTTGCTGACAAGTTAAACATTTTCCCACAAACTCTGAAATCTCACGCTTCAACCCAGGCCACCAATACTGTTCACGAAGATCCCGATACATCTTATTTCTTCCGGGATGCATAGCATAAGGGCTACTATGCGCCTCCCTTAAAATCATTTGCCTCAGATCCGAGTCCCTAGGCATACAAACTCTTCCTCGAAAACACAACACACCTTCCGAATTTATACCAAAATCCTCTATTCCACCATTTTCGACTTGTTGGATCAAGAGTCTCAACTTTTCATCTAATATCTGTTTTCTCCTGATTTGTTCCAACCACAGAGGCTTCACATGAAGTTCCGCTATCAGACTACCATCTTCATATAAACTCAAATGAGCAAACATTGCTCTCAATTCGGATACCACCTTACGACTTAACGCGTCTGCTACCACATTAGCTTTTCCAGGATGATACTCGATTGAGAAATCATAGTCCTTTAATAGCTCCACCCATCTTCGCAGTCTCAAGTTTAATTCCTTCTGAGTAAGAAGATACTTAAGACTCTTGTGATCCGTATAGATGATAGACTTTTCACCATAAAGGTAATGCCTCCAAATCTTCAAAGCAAACACTACCGCTGCTAACTTCAAGTCATGAGTAGGGTAGTTCACTTCATGCGGTCTCAGCTGACGAGAAGCATAAGCTACCACTTTTCCACTTTGCATCAATACGCAACCTAATCCCGTATGTGACGCATCACAATAAACTGTAAACTCCTTTCCAGACTCAGGTTGAATCAATACCGGTGCTTCCGTCAAAATCCTCTTCAATTTCTCGAAACCTTCTTGCTGTTTATCAGTCCATATATACGGTACTCCCTTACGCAAAAGCTTAGTTAGGGGTGCAGCAATCAACGAAAATCCCTCAACAAAGCGTCTATAATAACCAGCCAAACCCAAGAAACTCCGAATCTCAGCTACTGACTTCGGTGGTTTCCAATCCAATACCGCCTCAATCTTCCGAGGATCCACTCTTATTCCTTCGGCTGATACCACATGACCCAAGAAAGTCACTTCCCTTAACCAAAATTCACATTTACTGAATTTGGCATACAGTTGATTATCTCGAAGTAACTGCATTACAATTCGCAAATGCGAGTCATGCTCTTCTTCATTCCTTGAATATACCAGAATGTCATCTATGAATATTACCACAAACCGGTCTAAGAATGGTTGAAAGACCCGGTTCATCATATCCATAAATGCAGTTGGTGCATTGGTCAACCCAAACGGCATAACCAAAAACTCATAATGTCTGTAACGGGTTCGGAACGCCGTCTTGTGAATATCCGCCTCTTTCACCTTAAGCTGGTGATAGCCCGACCTCAAATCAATTTTGGAGAAAACAGAAGCTCCCTTCAATTGATCAAACAGGTCATCAATTCTCGGCAGAGGGTACTTATTCTTGATCGTCAGCTTATTCAATTGTCTGTAATCGATACACATACGCATCGATCCATCTTTCTTCTTAACAAACAAAACCGGTGCCCCCCACGGAGACACACTCGGTCGAATAAAACCCCGATCTAGTAATTCTTGAATTTGAGCTTTAAGCTCCGACAACTCCTTCGGTGCCATTCTATAAGGAGCAATGGACACTGGAGCAGTTCCGGGCAAAAGCTCAATACCAAATTCAACTTCCCGATCTGGAGGTACACCGAGAAGTTCTTCGGGAAATACATCCGGTAATTCCTTCACCGTTCTCACATCTTCCACTGATAACTCTTTGGCATCTAAAGCACTAATGAATGCTAAAAATGCTCCATACCCTTTTCGCTCCAACTTTTTCCCCTTTAACGCAGAAATCACGTTTGCCAAGTAATTCCTCCGCTCGCCTATCATAACTATCTCCTTGTCCTCCACGGTTCTTATTATCATCCGCTTTTCAGCACAATCTAATTGCGCCCGGTGCTTAACCAACCAATCCATGCCCAAAATGATATCGAATTCGCCAAAAGGCAATTCCATCAAATCTGCCAGGAATGTTTCTCCTTGAATTTCTAAGGGCACGTCTCTAAACAGTTTATTAACCAACACCGACTGTCCCAAAGGACTAATTACCTTCATCTCACTATCGGAAATTTCAGATTCTAAATTCAAGTTGCCAGATATGGTGCTAGCTACATACGAGTGGGTAGAACCAATATCTATCAAGGCAATAACAGGTACATCAGAGATGAAGAACGTACCAGTTATCACATCAGGTGCATTGCCATCCTCGCGGCGTCTGACTGCATACACCAATCCTGACTGTCTCGCATCCATATTGCCTCTAGGACCATTGCCTCGACCCGCTGCACCTTGACCACGTCCAGCCCCATTACCACCACGACCCGGTCCACGACCTCTCGGTGGTTGCTTAGCTCCTCTTGCCGGTGGTGCATCAGTAGTATGAACTTCTTGTGTTGTATCCATACGTTGAGGGCAACTCCTATATTGATGATCCGTTGAACCACATTTATAGCAAGCACCCGTTTTCCTCCAGCATTTTCCAGAATGCCTTTTTCCACATTCAGCACAGTCTCGACTCTGATTAACAGCTACAGGTGTTCTACCTTGAACTGGCTCTTCATTCCGAGGCCTCTTCGTAAACCTTTTTGAAGAACCCGAATACTTTATATCTCTCTTGCTTCGAACTTGCTCCCGATTCTGACGTTCCGAGTTCTTAGCCTCTTCGGCTATCTTGGCCTTTTCCACAAGCGTGGCAAAAGTTCTAACTTGTTGTGGGGCTATCAGAACCCGCAACTCATCTTTCAAGCCATCCTCAAAGCGTACACAATGCTCATGGTCCGTTGCCACTATAGTTCGAGCGTAGCGACTCAAATGTAAGAATTCAGCCTCATATGCTGCCACCGTCTTATTTCCTTGAACTAGGTTCAAGAATTCCTTCCTTCGAGCATCCACATAACTTGTTCCCACATATTTCCCTTGAAAGGAAGCTTTGAAGAATTCCCAATTAACTAATGCAGCATCAGTGCCTTCCCGGACAGTAAGCCACCATTGGTATGCTTCGTCCCTTAACAAAGATACCGCTCCTCTTAGCTTTTGTTCCACAGTGCACTCAAGATCATCCATAATTCGCTCCACTGCCTCAAGCCAATATTCCGCGACATTGGGAGCTACACCAGAGACACCTCTAAAAACCTCAGCACCACTTGATTTCAATCGTTCCGATATTGACCCACGAGCTGTTGGCCCAGTTCTAGCTCCAGCGACCCTTTCAAGGACTCGCAGCATTGCTCGTGTCACAGCATTATCTTCTTCCATATGATCATGTGAACCCGTCTCACTCTCGAGTGACGCAGGTGCATCCATTTCCGGCATATGACCCGGCGCTTCAGTTGCGCCCCTAACACCTCGTCCTCTACCACGGCCACGTCTACCGCGTCCACGACCATGTCCTCTAGTGCTCATAACGACTAATTCGATTTAATCTGATTAAGAGTTTTATGAATCAGATTACTATTTCAGTTATTTATTAACGATATTTTATGATAAAAAGAAGATAAAGTTGTTTTCGCTACCATATCCTATTGTCTCAATCTCTACGGTTTTCAACACCTAAAACTAGAAGTTCTAGAGTGTCTTTATGATCATATCACAATATAAACAATCGATTTACAGATACTTACTTGACTTGGCGCGGGATGCTCATGGTGCCATGCTACTTTTAAATCAAAAGTCCAGAAACTTAAATTGTTTTTCAAACAGATTTTTATTGTTGAACCCAAGCCACAGCCGAGTTTTGAAACTAGCTCTGATACCATTAAATGTAACACCCCAAACCAGGTCTATGCGTTTAGACGAAGTTTGGTTTGTCACACCAATCAAATATTCATTTATTCACGAGTGGTTAATGTAAAGTAGTGCTACAAAACCATTGAAAATAGAATTTAATAAAAATTTAGTACGAGGATTTGAAATTGATGTTTCAAGAAAATACTTGTTTAAAACTTATCATTTAGACAAATATTTATCAAAACCTTAAAGTCATTGTAAAGGAATTTGGAAGAAATTTTAAAGAAAATAATTTAATTGTTCAAAATGTTATAAAACAATATTTTTAAAAAAACCATATAAATTTAATATAAGCCCATAATAAGAGTCTTAAACAAAATTTAAATCCATCCACACAATAAAATCCATAAAAACATAATTAGAGGCCTTATTACATCAAACCCATAATAGTAATTAAAATAATAACTTAAATAAAGTTCATAGTTTATAAAACCCAAGTTCGTAGTATGGCCTCCACCAAGTCATCTCCGGCCCAAGTCCACATCAATTTCCATTACCTGAAAGGTTAATAAAATTGGGTGAGTTACAAGGAACTCAGTGTACAACTCACTTACCACCATTATTGGGCCAGATCATCAAGATATCAAATTGGGCTTGAGCCCATTTGCAGAATTCAACAATATAACATAAAGTAAAATAAAATAAAATGCATGTAAAATGAGTTTCCCAACCAAGCCTAGTATCCATCCGCTACACACCCCCGTACCAACCAACACACCTGTGGGGTTCAAGTCAACCCACCCCGCCAAACACACCAATCATAGGCATTAAGCCTTTAAATAATATTGTAGTGCACTACCGAACTAGATTGTGACATTGTCACCGAACTAGAGGCATTTAGCCAAATTTGTGGCAGAGCCACCGAACTAGAGGCATTAAGCCGAAATTTGTGGCAGAGCCACCGAACTAGATTTTTGGCAACAGGCCATTCTTCTCTTCATCAAATACCCCGCCCCATGCAATCATGCGTATATAACAAAATATAGCCATATAACAATTCATCAAATTATCCATAACATCAATTGGGTCTATAATTAAACATTTCATTTAGGCCCATAAAACAACTTAGTATTTTGCCCATTAAACAAATTAGCGGACTTTGGTCCATATATCGAACTAGAGGGTTTTTGGCCCATTTATCGAACTAGAATATTTTTGGCCCATATATCGAACTAGAATATTTTTGGCCCATTTATCGAACTAGAATATTTTTGGCCCATATATCGAACTAGAATATTTTTGGCCCATTTAGCGATCTAGCAGTCTTTTAGCCCAATTTAACAATCTAACAGATTTTTTACCCAATTTAATAATCTAGCAAGTTTTTCAGCCCAATATGTCAATCTAGCAGTTTTTCGTATTTTTCTCGGTTTTAACCGTTTTCATGTATTTTATCAATAGTATCAATTACTACATAATTTCCAAATTTACCATTTTCACGATTTTATCACAGTACTTATGATTAGGTATCTAACCCGAAAATGAGTGTGAAGTTACACACCTGGTTATTGTGAGAACTAGACTTTCCCGCTCGTCAACACCTATACGTATCACGATAATTAAAACACTATATTTTATTAGTAAAACCAATCTTAGAAATAGCGATCTAAACTTTTACCCTCGTAACTTCGAACAACTTCCACTTGCGGTTTCTCTCCGACTGATGGTTCGTTAACCGATGAAAATCCACGAACAAATAATGGTTCAGGAGTACGAACTACTTCAAACAATTGATTCTCCCCGGATGAACGTCCGCAACCCGGTGGAAAATCCCGGATTCCCGAAATAGCCCTTTGTTTATACTTAGGGGGATTAACGATACCACCCTTCTTCCGAACACTATACACGGCCCGTTTCTTCCCTATCTTGATTGTCTTCAATGACAAAGATCGTTAGCACGTCCTAATAATATATATATCGATTATGACTAAAGGTTTTAAGAACGGGATTTCCTTACCACAAATATTCTTGTTCCACAAGGAGAGTCGATCCAAGCGTTCTATGTCACTCACGACCACTTGATTTCCGATCTTCCGTTATCGCACTAAAGTATAACATAAATAAACATTAATAGAATGAACGTTTATTTCGATCTAAGAAAGCCTTCATACCACCATCAATATTCGGCCATGACTACTTCTAACTAAATGAAACTAAAAAGAATTCGTACCCTTTTGTCCACGGTTGAAAAGAAAGGATTGAAAATGATGTCTCTAAGTGATGGAGGATTCGGCTATGATAACCAAAGAAAAGAGAAAATGATTCGGCTATGGCTCACTAACATTCGGCCATGGAGAAAAACAATGGAGAAAAGGATGAGTGAAAAGAAATAAAATATGAGAGAAGAGATGAGAATGAAGATTCGGTTTTCAAAGAGAAGAAAAGAGAAAGAAAAAGATGTATTGGAGAGCAAGGTACATTCGGGAATAGAGAAAGAAAACAAAAAGAGAGATATGGTCTTTTTGGTACAAACAATTTCGGCACTAAGAAGGGGCACAAGAGAATATTCAAAAGATGAACAAAAAATGACCAAATGGTCAAAAGAATTAGGCTTTACCAAATGAACAAATTCGGCCAAGGGAGAAAAGTTGAGAACGGATTGCCAAACTTTGCACATATGCTAAGAATGACCAAAAAGAGACTTCAAATCCTAGCCAAACTAACACCAAAAATTCGGATCCCCCCTAGACCATATTGCCGTCCAAATGCATGGTCAAATGGCCATGATTTTGTTTCCAGAACATTTTCCTTGATACTTGCCCTATGTCTCCATATCTTTCCAAATTTTCTTGATTCCCTACCATAAGTTAGAAATTTCCTTATTCCTTAATCTACTAACCAAAAATAACAAGGTCAACACTTACCATATATGTGCTTGGTCGACACATGCTAGGAAAACCAAAAATAAAAGCCATCTAATTGCTATTTAAGGGATTCGAACCACTCCCCTCATGCTATAATCCATGCGCCAACACCACCTTGCTATTATTCATCTTATGCTACATTTTTGACGCTTAAATTTACTTAAGTATCAATGCCACTTGATCCACTTCCATAAATTCTCAAAATTAAGAATTATTCCACCCCCGAATAATTCTAATTCTTCTTCAGGACTATAATAAGCTCGAAAAGTAATAAGAAAATTTTCCTTTATAGACTAATCACTCAAAGCACACAATAAATCGATACTCAAATTTTCAGGGTGTTACAACTCTACCCTCCTTAAAGAAAATTTCGTCCTCGAAATTTACCTGATTGAAAAAGGTGAGGGTATTGTTGCCGAATTGCATCCTCAGGCTCCCACGTAGCTTCCTCCACTCCGTGATTACGCCATAACACTTTGACCAACGGCACAGTTTTCTTTCTTAGCTCCTTAACATCTTGGTCTAAGATTTCCACTGGTTCTTCCTCAAAAGACAAGTCTGAATTCAACTCCACTTTTTCTACCGGTACTATGTGCGAAGGATCCGATCTATAGCGCCTCAGCATGGAAACATGAAAAACATTATGAATTTGGCTCAATTCCGGAGGTAATTCGATCTGATAGGCCACTGGACCAATACGCTTCACCACACGATATGGTCCAATGTATCTAGGACTCAACTTGCCCTTCTTCCCAAACCTGAAAATCTTCTTCCAAGGTGAGACCTTCAAGAAAACTTGATCCCCCACAGCATACTCGATATCCTTACGCTTCAGATCTGCATACGACTTCTGTCTATCTGAAGCTTCCTTTAACCGTGCTCGAATAGCCTTTATTTTCTCTTCCGTTTCAGAAATCATCTCAGGACCTAACATCTGCCGATCGCCCAACTCAGTCCAACAGATAGGAGAACGGCACCTACGACCATATAATGCCTCGTAGGGTGCCATCTGAATGCTAGACTGATAGCTATTGTTATACGCAAATTCTGCTAGCGGTAGAAAATCCTCCCAACTACCTTTGAAGTCAATTACACATCCCCTTAGCATGTCTTCCAGAATCTGAATCACTCTCTCCGACTGACCATCTGACTGAGGATGAAAAGCCGTACTGAAGTTTAGCTTTGTACCCAGAGCTTCATGCAAAACTTTCCAAAACCGTGATGTAAACCTAGGATCCCTATCCGATATAATAGATATGGGTACCCCATGCAACCTCACGATTTCAGATACATACAGCTTCGCCAACTTTTGCAACGAGTAATCCGTACGAACGGGTAGGAAATGAGCAGTCTTCGTCAAACGATCCACGATTACCCAAACAGAATTTTTCTTAGTAGGTGTTAAAGGTAACCCACTAACAAAATCCATTGTTATCCGCTCCCATTTCCACAGAGGAATCTTAATCGGCTGTAATAAACCTGACGGCAATTGATGCTCCGCCTTCACTTGCTGACAAGTTAAACATTTTCCCACAAACTCTAAAATCTCACGCTTCAACCCAGGCCACCAATACTGTTCACGAAGATCCCGATACATCTTATTTCCTCCGGGATGCATAGCATAAGGGCTACTATGCACCTCCCTCAAAATCATTTGCCTCAGATCTGAGTCCCTCGGCATACAAACTCTTCCTCGAAAACACAACACACCTTCCGAATTTATACCAAAATCTTCTATTCCACCATTTTCGACTTGTTGGATCAAGAGTCTCAACTTTTCATCTAATATCTGTTTTCCCCTGATTTGTTCCAACCACAGAGGCTTCACCTGAAGTTCCGCTATCAGACTACCATCTTCATACAAACTCAAATGAGCAAACATTGCTCTCAATTCGGATACCACCTTATGACTTAACGCGTCTGCTACCACATTAGCTTTTCCAGGATGATACTCGATTGAGAAATCATAGTCCTTTAACAGCTCCACCCATCTTCGCTGTCTCAAGTTTAATTCCTTCTGAGTAAGAAGATACTTAAGACTCTTGTGATCCGTATAGATGATAGACTTTTCACCGTAAAGGTAATGCCTCCAAATCTTCAAAGCAAACACTACCGCTGCTAACTCCAAGTCATGAGTAGGGTAGTTCACTTCATGCGATCTCAGCTGACGAGAAGCATAAGCTACCACTTTTCCACTTTGCATCAATACGCAACCTAATCCCGTATGTGATGCATCACAATAAACTGTAAACTCCTTTCCAGACTCAGGCTGAATCAATACAGGCGCTTCCGTCAAAATCCTCTTCAATTTCTCGAAACTTTCTTGCTATTTATCAGTCCATATATATGGTACTCCCTTACGCAAAAGCTTAGTTAGGGGTGCAGCAATCAACGAAAATCCCTCAACAAAGCGTCTATAATAACCAGCCAAACCCAAGAAACTCCGAATCTCAGCTACTGACTTCGGTGGTTTCCAATCCAATACCGCCTCAATCTTCCGAGGATCCACTCTTATTCCTTCGGCTGATACCACATGACCCAAGAAAGTCACTTCCCTTGACCAAAATTCACATTTACTGAATTTGGCATACAGTTGATTATCTCGAAGTAACTGCAATACAATTCGCAAATGCGAGTCATGCTCTTCTTCATTCCTTGAATATACCAGAATGTCATCTATGAATACTACCACAAACCGGTCTAAGAATGGTTGAAAGACCCGGTTCATCATATCCATAAATGCAGCTGGTGCATTGGTCAACCCAAACGGCATAACCAAAAACTCATAATGTCCGTAACGGGTTCGGAACGCCGTCTTGTGAATATCCGCCTCTTTCACCTTAAGCTGGTGATAGCCCGACCTCAAATCAATTTTGGAGAAAACAGAAGCTCCCTTCAATTGATCAAGCAGGTCATCAATTCTCGCCAGAGGGTACTTATTCTTGATCGTCAGCTTATTCAATTGTCTGTAATCGATACACATACACATCGACCCATCTTTCTTCTTAACAAACAAAACCGGTGCCCCCCACGGAGACACACTCGGTCGAATAAAACCCCGATCTAGCAATTCTTGAATTTGAGCTTTAAGCTCCGACAACTCCTTCGGTGCCATTCTATAAGGAGCAATGGACACTGGAGCAGTTCCGGGCAAAAGCTCAATACCAAATTCCACTTCCCGATCTGGAGGTACACCGAGAAGTTCTTCGGGAAATACATCCGGAAATTCCTTCACCATTCTCACATCTTCCACTGATAACTCTTTGGCATCTAAAGCACTAATGAATGCTAAAAATGCTCCATACCCTTTTTGCACCAACTTTTCCGCCTTTAACCCAGAAATCACGTTTGCCAAGTAATTCCTCCACTCGCCTATCATAACTATCTCCTTGTCCTCCACGGTTCTTATTATCATCCGCTTTTCAGCACAATCCAATTGCGTCCGGTGCTTAACCAACCAATCCATGCCCAAAATGATATCGAATTCGCCAAAAGGCAATTCCATCAAACCTGCCAGGAATGTTTCTCCTTGAATTTCTAAGGGCACGTCTCTAAACAGTTTATTAACCAACACCGACTGTCCCAAAGGACTAATTACCTTCATCTCACTATCGGAAATTTCAGATTCTAAATTCAAGTTGCCAGATATGGTGCTAGCTACATACGAGCGGGTAGAACCAATATCTATCAAGGCAATAACAGGTACATCAGAGATGAAGAATGTACCAGTTATCACATCAGGTGCATTGCCATCCTTGCGGTGTCTGACTGCATACACCAATCCTGGCTGTCTCGCATCCGTATTGCCTCTAGGACCATTGCCTCGACCCGCTGCACCTTGACCACGTCCAGCCCCATTACCACCACGACCCGGTCCACGACCTCTCGGTGGTTGCTGAGCTCCTCTTGCCGGTGGTGCATCAGTAGTACGAACTTCTTGAGTTGTATCCATACGTCGAGGGCAACTCCTATATTGATGATCCGTTGAACCACATTTATAGCAAGCACCCATTTTCCTCCAGCATTTTCCAGAATGCCTTTTTCCACATTCAGCATAGTCTCGACTCTGATTAACAGCTACAGGTGTTCTACCTTGAACTGGCTCTTCATTCCGAGGCCTCTTCGTAAACCTTTTTGAAGAACCCGAATACTTTATATCTCTCTTGCTTCGAACTTGCTCCCGATTCTGACGTTCCGAGTTCTTAGCCTCTTCGGCTATCTTGGCCTTTTCCACAAGCGTGGCAAAAGTTCTAACTTGTTGTGGGGCTATCAGAACCCGCAACTCATCTTTCAAGCCATCCTCAAAGCGTACACGACGCTCATGGTCCGTTGCCATTATAGTTCGAGCGTAGCGACTCAAACGTAAGAATTCAGCCTCATATGCTGCCACCGTCTTATTTCCTTGAACTAGGTTCAAGAATTCCTTCCTTCGAGCATCCACATAACTTGTTCCCACATATTTCCCTTAAAAGGAAGCTTTGAAGAATTCCCAATTAACTAATGCAGCATCAGTGCCTTCCCGGACAGTAAGCCACCATTGGTATGCTTCGTCCCTTAATAAAGATACCGCTCATCTTAGCTTTTGTTCCACAGTGCACTCAAGATCGTCCATAATTCGCTCCACTGCCTCAAGCCAATATTCCGCGACATTGGGAGCTACACCAGAGACACCTCTGAAAACCTCAGCACCACTTGATTTCAATCGTTCCAATATTGACCCACGAGCTGTTGGCCCAGTTCTAGCTCCAGCGACCCTTTCAAGGACTCGCAGCATTGCTCGTGTCACAGCAGTATCTTCTTCCATATGATCATGTGATCCCGTCTCACTCTCGAGTGACGCAGGTGCATCCATTTCCGGCATATGACCCGGCGCTTCAGTTGCGCCCCTAACACCTCGTCCTCTACCACGGCCACGTCTACCGCGTCCACGACCACGTCCTCTAGTGCTCATAACCACTAATTCGATTTAATCTGATTAAGAGTTTTATAAATCAGATTACTATTTCAGTTGTTTATTAACAATATTTTATGATAAAAAGAAGATAAAGTTGTTTTCGCAACCATATCCTATTGTCTCAATCTCTACGGTTTTCAACACCTAAAACTAGAAGTTCTAGAGTGTCTCTATGATCATATCACAATATAAACAATCGATTTACAGATACTTACTTGACTTGGCGCGGGATGCTCATGGTGCCATACTACTTTTAAATCAAAAGTCCAGAAACTTAAATTGTTTTTCAAACAGATTTTCATTGTTGAACCCAAACCACAGCCGAGTTTTGAAACTAGCTCTGATACCATTAAATGTAACACCCCAAACCAGGTCTATGCGTTTAGACGAAGTTTGGTTTGTCACACCAATCAAATATTCATTTATTCACGAGTGGTTAATGTAAAGTAGTGCTACAAAACCATTGAAAATAGAATTTAATAAAAATTTAGTACAAGGATTTGAAATTGATGTTTCAAGAAAATACTTGTTTAAAACTTATCATTTAGACAAATATTTATCAAAACCTTAAAGTCATTGTAAAGGAATTTGGAAGAAATTTTAAAGAAAATAATTTAATTGTTCAAAATGTTATAAAACAATATTTTTAAAAAAACCAAATAAATTTAATATAAGCCCATAATAAGAGTCTTAAAACAAAATTTAAATCCATCCACACAATAAAATCCATAAAAACATAATTAGAGGCCTTATTACATCAAACCCATAATAGTAATTAAAATAATAACTTAAATAAAGTTCATAGTTTATAAAACCCAAGTTCGTAGTATGGCCTCCACCAAGTCATCTCCGGCCCAAGTCCACATCAATTTCCATTACCTGAAAGGTTAATAAAATTGGGTGAGTTACAAGGAACTCAGTGTGCAACTCACTTACCACCATTATTGGGCCAGATCATCAAGATATCAAATTGGGCTTGAGCCCATTTGCAAAATTCAACAATATAACATAAAGTAAAATAAAATAAAATGCATGTAAAATGAGTTTCCCAACCAAGCCTAGTATCCATCCGCTACACACCCCCGTACCAATCAACAACACCTGTGGGGATCAAGTCAACCCACCCCGCCAAACACACCAATCATAGGCATTAAGCCTTTAAATAATATTGTAGTGCACTACCGAACTAGATTGTGACATTGTCATCGAACTAGAGGCATTTAGCCAAATTTGTGGCAGAGCCACCGAACTAGAGGCATTAAGCCGAAATTTGTGGCAGAGCCACCGAACTAGATTTTTGGCAACAGGCCATTCTTCTTTTCATCAAATACCCCGCCCCATGCAATCATGCGTGTATAACAAAATATAGCCATATAACAATTCATCAAATTATCCATAACATCAATTGGGTCTATAATTAAACATTTCATTTGGGCCCATAAAACAACTTAGTATTTTGCCCATTAAACAAATTAGCGGACTTTGGTCCATATATCGAACTAGAGGGTTTTTGGCCCATTTATCGAACTAGAATATTTTTGGCCCATTTAGCGATCTAGTAGTCTTTTAGCCCAATTTAACAATCTAACAGATTTTTGACCCAATTTAACAATCTAGCAAGTTTTTCACCCAATATGTCAATCTAGCAGTTTTTCGTATTTTTCTCAGTTTTAACCGTTTTCATGTATTTTCTCAATAGTATCAATTACTACATAATTTCCAAATTTACCATTTTCACGATTTTATCACAGTACTTATGATTAGGTATCTAACCCGAAAATGAGTGTGAAGTTACACACCTGGTTATTGTGAGAACTAGACTTTCCCGCTCGTCAACACCTATACGTATCACGATAATTAAAACACTATATTTTATTAGTAAAACCAATCTTAGAAATAGCGATCTAAACTTTTACCCTCAGAACTTCGAACAACTTCCACTTGCGGTTTCTCTCCGACTGATGGTTCGTTAACCGATGAAAATCCACGAACAAATAATGGTTCGGGAGTACGAACTACTTCAAACAATTGATTCTCCCCGGATGAACGTCCGCAACCCAGTGGAAAATCCTGGATTCCCGAAATAGCCCTTTGTTTATACTTAGGGGGATTAACGATACCACCCTTCTTCCGAACACTATACACGGCCCGTTTCTTCCCTATCTTGATTGTCTTCAATGACAAAGATCGTTAGCACGTGCTAATAATATATATATCGATTATGACTAAAGGTTTTAAGAACGAGATTTCCTTACCACAAATATTCTTGTTCCACAAGGAGAGTCGATCCAAGCGTTCTATGTCACTCACGACCACTTGATTTTCGATCTTCCGTTATCGCACTAAAGTATAACATAAATAAACATTAATAGAATGAACGTTTATTTCGATCTAAGAAAGCCTTCATACCACCATCAATATTCGGCCATGACTACTTCTAACTACACGAAACTAAAAAGAATTCTTACCCTTTTGTCCACGGTTGAAAAGAAAGGATTGAAAATGATGTCTCTAAGTGATGGAGGATTCGGCTATGATAACCAAAGAAAAGAGAAAATGATTCAGCTATGGCTCACTAACATTCGGCCATGGAGAAAAACAATGGAGAAAAGGATGAGTGAAAAGAAATAAAATATGAGAGAAGAGATGATAATGAAGATTCGGTTTTCAAAGAGAAGAAAAGAGAAAGAAAAAGATGTATTGGAGAGCAAGGTACATTCGGCAATGGAGAAAGAAAACAAAAAGAGAGATATGGTCTTTTTGGTACTAACAATTTCGGCACTAAGAAGGGGCACAAGAGAATATTCAAAAGATGAACAAAAAATGACCAAATGGTCAAAAGAATTAGGCTTTACCAAATGAACAAATTCGGCCAAGGGAGAAAAGTTGAGAAAGGATTGCCAAACTTTGCACATATGCTAAGAATGACCAAAAAGAGACTTCAAATCCTAGCCAAACTAACACCAAAAATTCGGCTCCCCCCTAGACCATATTGCCGTCCAAATGCATGGTCAAATGGCCATGATTTTGTTTCCAAAACATTTTCCTTGATACTTGCCCTATGTCTCCATATCTTTCCAAATTTTCTTGATTCCCTACCATAAGTTAGAAATTTCCTTATTCCTTAATCTACTAACCAAAAATAACAAGGTCAACACTTACCATATATGTGCTTGGCTGACACATGCTAGGAAAACCAAAAATAAAAGCCATCTAATTGCTATTTAAGGGATTCGAACCACTCCCCTCATGCTATAACCCATGCGCCAACACCACCTTGCTATTATTCATCTTATGCTACATTTTTGACACTTAAATTTACTTAAGTATCAATGCCACTTGATCCACTTCCATAAATTCTCAAAATTAAGAATTATTCCACCCCCGAATAATTCTAATTCTTCTTCAGGACTATAATAAGCACGGAAAGTAATAAGAAAATTTTCCTTTATAGACTAATCACTCAAAGCACACAATAAATCGATACTCGAATTTTCAGGGTGTTACACTCTTAATGCCCTACATGGACCCTCAATAGTTCAAACAAATCTCAAAATTTGTCATTCCTAAAGAAGCATGGATAATCATGAAAACAACTCATTAAGGTAGGTAATCCAAACTTCAAATGTTGATAACTGGGTTTGAGACTCTTAGAATCCTTAATAATGAATCTTTGTATGAATTTTTTGCAAAACTCTATGACATTACTAACCAAGAATTTACTCGTAGTAAGGAGTACTCTAATGCTAAACTGGTTAAAAAAGTCTTAAGGTAGTGCAATCTATTTTTAATTATTCTTTTTTCAAATATCGACAAGGTAGTGCAATCTATCAATAAATCTAATTCACAACAAAAAAATATATAAAATGTTTTAAATGGGCAAAAATGACCTTTTCATAGTTTTATTCAAGTAGGATTCTTAATTTTATTAATTTTTTTGAATAATTTAATTTCATATTAAATAAAAAAAAAAAGCTAAGCTTTTGTTACACTATTTTAATTTTAATTTGTAACATCCATACCTAGCCTAAACATTAAGACTAAATCTAGAGAGCTACATCAATCAATTCTGAAAAATCCAACCTTTAACCCTTCAAAGTTTAATAGTTGAAAATCATCTAAGTAATTAAAGAAAATGTAAAAATGCATATTTATAACCAGTAATCTAACATAAAACACACGATAATATAAGTCTAGATAAAACAATAGATAACTAGAAGAGAGATAACCGAGCTCCTGCTACGTCATCCCACCGAAATCTGTGGGTTACCTGTAATCTAATAAATAGACTAAATGAGTTTATAGCACAGTGTATAACTTGTGTTTTCAATTAATTAATACATAACAGAAGAAATTTTGGTTTCTCATTAATCAGTCAAATCTCAGAATCATATACAAAAATGGAAACAAAGGATATCAGATACAGTTGCAAACATTTCAAATGCAAATGCAAATTCCTATTCCAACAGCTACACACCATCTTCGTCCATCCCTACACACCATATAGGGTAGCAAATACCCATCCATCCCTACACAACGCATAGTGATTGTACCCCACATTTCAAAATAAATGCAGTCTAGCTGCTAAATCAGAGTGCAATAAATAGCCAGAGACATATATAGGTTTGTGGCTTAGCCATCAAGTTCGACAGATTATTAAACTACCCGCAATTCTTTCTTTTCACAATTCCAACCTAATGCAGATGCAGACTTAACAGATATCACACATGTGTATACATTAATATAAATTTAGAGCATGTTCATATAATGCTATCACACTTACCTATTAGATTTCATGTCAAATATTTATATAAAACAACAGATTATTAAATAATGGATCATCTAATAATGGTTTCCTTGTTTAATTCAAATTATACAAACCTTACGGTAGGCCTACATTCGAGTCTAACGAAAAATATGACTGATAAACCATAAATGTAACATATTTTAATTCCATCTTTGGCATATTTTTGGATGATTTATGATGAGAATTAGTGAAATTGATGCTCCTAATCCCTTAAATTCATGTTTCTATACTTAGGAGAGCATTTGGGAGCAAAAGGAGAGAAAAAGGGGCCAAAAATCAGAATTTTCAGGATCCACACGGGCTGGGCACACGCCCATGTGAGCCACACGGGCTGGCCACACGCCCATGTGAGCCACACGGGCTGGCCACACGCCCATGTGAGCCACACGGGCTGGCCACACGCCCATGTGCCAGCCCATGTCGATTTCACACCCTGCTTCCCTGTTACGGGGAAAACCCCAATTTTTAGGGTTTCTGAGCATTCTAAAGCCTATAAATACACACTAGAAAAGGACCTAAGGAGAGACGGAGAGTAGAACGAAGAAATTACTCGAAGGAAGCCGTCGAAATCATCTAGGAAGTAGATCCACTCCACGATTGAAGATATCTAGTCGAATTTCCTTCGATGTTTTATTGGGTTTTTCATGTCTTGTTGTTTTCTTTTTTTTGAGATGTTTTCCTTTGAGTATGAAATAAACTCCCTAAATACCTAGAGAGGATGAAACCTACGATGGATCTTATTATTTAATCGTCTGAATTACATGATAAATACTTGTTCTTGTTCTTAATTATGTATTCTTAATTCTTGCTTTAATATTTTCAGGGTATTAATTCAAGTTTGATGTACTTATTCAGTGGAGCAAAAGTCCCTGTTTAAAAGTAGATCTAGCATAATTAAGTGCAGTTGATTGCAACCCTAGAAATAGGATGACATAAATCTATCAAATTAGAGTCAAATCTAATAAGGGAATCCATAAATCGAGTTAATGCGACGATAGGGGTTTTAATTAGAAAGAGATTTCAATTAATCAACCTAGAGTCAATTGTTCTTAGTCTCGAAAAAGATATTAACATAATTTAGGGATTTCTACGGATCAAGACAAGCGAATAAATCATTTAATTCAGAGTTAGAATAATAAGTGAAGTCTAGGTGGATTCTTCCTTGGGTACTGTCTTTATCATTGGTTTATTTGATTATTTCCTTCACTCTCTATCGCATTCATAGTTAATTAGTTAGTTTTAAATTAAAAACAAATCCCCTTAATTATTAGGCTAAATAATAGAAATATAGTTATTACTAGTACTTTTAGTCCCTATGGATACGATATTCCTAACTCACCATAGCTATACTATAGTTCGATAGGTGCACTTGCCTTTATCGAATTATTAGTTAGCTTTGTGACGTCATCAACGACCCTAGAGAAAAATCCTAATTTTTAGCCCACACGCCCATGTGGATTAACATGACCTAGGTAGCTGGCTTGTGTGGTCCACATGGCCTTACACACGACCATCTGGCCTACTTCAGTGTCACACACGGCTTGGCACACAGCCGTGTGGCTCAAAACAATAAGTTACATGGTCTAGCACACGACCCTACATACACCTCTGTGACTCAAGACCCCTAATATATCTCACACAACCTAGACACACACCCGCGTCCCTGATCTGTATGTCTCTAATTCCAAAATAGTGAGGTACACGACCTGGACACGCGTCCATGTGACTTGGAATGCAAAACAGTGAATTACATGGCCTGCCATACAGTGTCACACACAGTCGTGTGGCTCATACAGCCTAACACACGGTTGTGTTACGTCGACAACCATGTTTCTTAGCCTCTTTCGTTCACAAGTTTTCGATTTTTCATTACACACTTGATACAATTTTGACGTAGAAGCAACAATGTTGATTCTGGAATTTAAAAACGACATTCGATTGCCCAGTTAAATGATTTATTCACAGTCAAAACTCTAAAATCACATCCAATTGAACATTACGTCGAATAATTTTAACAAAAAATTCCAACTCAGAAGTTAAGCACTTACTGTAATACCCCTATACCCGGTTCAATTATGCAAACCTGGTATAAGACTATTACATTTGGTGCCAAAACGGTTATGGCTAGATACTATTTAATTAAAACATTTGTATATAATATTTTAACTTACCAACCATTTTTACAAACATATTTATTGTTTACTAATTCATTCCATATATACCAAAATACTTCAAGTAACTCAAAATAGATAGAATTCAAGAGTATACATTTTAGTCCCTATCACATGGGAATACCTTTGAACTGCATATGTACATGCCATTTTAATACAAAATATAGTACCTACTTTTGAAGTCCTTGAGGATGTGATGAGATGAGAGATCTTCTAGTTGGACTTTTCTTCTAGTCTAATTGTACCTAAGCGTTAAAAATAAACGCGTTAAGCCGGTGAAGGCTTAGTAAGCACTACAAGAATAATTAAGTAAGTAATCATAACAGAATGTTTTAAACTCAGTCAATTATTACATATCTACTCACATATAAGTTTCTTCAATTATGCCTTACTTTAAATAAATTTAACTTATCTTTTGTAAGGTATAAAACTTACCTTAACACATCAGTGATTCACTTTTGTTCTCAATTCACATTCTTAGCCCAAAGTAGACTTTATAGAACACACCGGATATATGGAACAAGTACAGAGGTGCATTATGATGCACAAGTGAACAGAGAGCACTAAAGTGCTATACGGAGAGCACATATGTGCTAATAATCAGAGAGCGCGCTAAAGTTCCTTAATGGCATGCCACTAATATCCTAGTAGTTCTAAATTTCGTCTACTTGGGCATTAAAGCTGAATCTCATAAATTTAAATACTTTACATAAACATAAAAAAATAAATAATTTAAAATAATTTAAAATTCTTGTAGTACTTACAACATAAAAGTTGAGATGATATAAGTTGTTCTTCCTTCACTCCTTAATCTTCTCTTTTCCTTTTCCTTCAATTCGGTCCTCTCCTTTCTTTTCTTTTTCTTCAATTTCATATAAACATATAACATTCATATGTTAAAAATAATCAAATAACTTTCCTATACTATTTAATAAAAATAAACATGTATAATATAATAAATTCATCCTTTCTTACCTTAGTTCATATTTCAATTTAATCATTCACTCATAAATTTATTCAAAGTTGTCCATTTGTGTCAAAGTCACTAAATTATTTATATCTTGAGCTACAGAATTCAAATTTATATCCACTAATTTTCCCTAAAACTAGACTCACATATATTCCTACCATAAATTTTCATAATTTTTGGTAAATCCAACAAATACAGTTTATTCTTTAAAATCACCCATGTTCTGCTGTCTGACAGTTCTAACCCTTCTTCACTAAAAATTAATTATCTCCTCATATAGGATTCAGATGATGTTCTCGTTGTTTCTATTGAAAATAGACTCATTCAGGGTTCTAAAAATATAAGTTTAAGCCTCTAATTATTTTTCTATAATTATTTATGATTTTCCGAAGTCAGAACAGGGGATCTCGAAATCACTTTGAACCAGTCTTACAAAAATCTAAATATCTCACAATAAAAAATTCCTTTGCTTTCTCTATTTCTTGCATATGAAAATAGACTCAATAAGATTTAATTTCATATCTCACTCAGCTTCTAATTCCACTTCTACGATTTTTAGTGATTTTTCAAAGTTACTCTACTGCTGCTGTCCCAAAACAATTTTCTTATAGCTTATTTTACAATTAAATCCTTTACCCAATTCTAACTTCAAACTCTTTCAATTAAACCACTAATTCATCTTTTTGTTCATCATATGCTATGTTTAAAAACTTTAAAACTCCAAAAACCTCAACTTAAATTCATCAAAACTTTGTCCTAAAACTTATAAAACATCAAAATTAAAAGAAAAGGACTAAATTAACTTACCTATTAAACTTCCAAGCTTCAAACTTTTAATTTCCCCTTTTCTTCTTTCTTTTCTCTTTTTTCTTTCTTTCTTTCCCCTGCTCTCTATTTCGTTTTGCTTCTCTGTTTCTATATCTTTCTATTCTTTTTCCTTTAGTCTGTTTATATAATAAAATATAATAATATAATAATATACTTTATAATTAATATCTATTATATATCTTTATATATACACGTTTTAAACTAACAAAAATCTTGGATTTTTCATACTTAAACCGCCTCAACATTTAAAAATGGCATAATTTCCTTTTTAGTCCTTTTTATTTTCTTTAATCTTTAATTAAACTTTCACACCTATTTCAATCTAATCCTTTTTCCCAAATACTTCTAATTTAGTCAAATTCACCTAAGTAAAACCCAATTAGACACACAACTAATGAAACACCCCAAACCCGGCCCACGAGCCTTGACCGGATCTGGTATGTTCCTCGATGTAAACCGGTTCAAAATCCTTTTGTTACTTAGGAAAAACTTGTGTGTTTTTAAAGAAAGATTGTTTTGGGTTGGGCTTGAGTTGAAAACGAGTTTATTTTATATTAAGAACCCATTTATTTCAGGTGACAAAATATTTAGAGTTTATTTTAAATTAAATTGACTTAATCTTTAATAATTAAAGATTTCGTAACATAGTAAATAAAACAGAAAATAAAATAGTTCACTATGGCCTTATTACATCAAATAATCCCAAAATTAAATTAAAGTACTAAAATAAAATAAAACGTCCAATAAAATAAACTTTAAGTTGAGCATGGCCACCACAAGTTCTGCCGTCCCAGTCCATCATTGTTCATCACCTGAAACATGTTCCCACAACGGGGTGAGTCAAACAGACTCAATGTGTACACAAACACTAAGTCTTAACAAATTCAGGCATTTCAAGTCATACATATACATATAGCATTTAAATAATATGATGCAACCCAAACCCAAACCTAGTTAGCCATCCGCTACACTTCCCCGTACCAACCTGTACACCGTGGGGACTACTAAGTCGACCCTCCTTCCGCTACACTCCATCGAAGGCAGTCGTTGCAGTCGCTGTGCTCATCGCCCTTATAAAATTCGTTGTCTTAGGTCACCACATTCAGATTTCGTGGTCTTAGGTCACCACATTCAGATATCGTGGTCTTAGGTCACCACATTCAAATATCGTGGTCTTAGGTCACCACATTCAGATATAGTGGTCTTAGGTCACCACATTCACTTCCCCTTTCATATAACCCGAATGCCCCATATCATACATAACATGCCAAATTCTTATTTCACATTCTTATAATTTCATATGTGTGTCGAAACAGATTTTTATCATAATCCTAGTAGGAGTAGGAAACGTACCTGAGTACTTTGTACCATATCATGGTACTTAGCCATATTTTCACATTCTTAATAATACATTTAATTTAAACATAGCCATGAACATATCAAAACTTAGGGTAGGGTACACACCTGATTTGCTTACGATTTCCAATCCAAATCCCAAAAAGCTTGATCTAATGCCTTAGATCTTAAATCTCTACATTTAATCAATCATTTAATACTTAGTAAAGAACTATTCGGCCATAAATCCAAATCCTAGTAGGATTAGTACACTAAAACTTACCTTGTTGCCGATTGATGTCTAATCAAATGCCGAAAACTTTGTATCCTTCTTTCTTGAAATCGGCAATCACTAGATTACTTGAATAGATTAGTTTCGACTTTTGAATGATTAATAAAACACATCTATTTACCAAACATGGCCTTGGCCGAATGCTATAGACACTTACCTTGTGGATTTTAAATCCCGAAACTCACCGAATAACTAGGGAACACGCGGCCTATGGTATACCTTTGGGAAAAGAACTTCTCCTTCCTTGTAGTCGACACTTAGTAAATCCCGAAAGTATTCCTTGCCTTAGATGTCTGTCAAAATCCCTATAACTACATGTTAGATCAATTTCTAACATTTATTCACAACAAATAACCCTTAGCCGAATGTTAAATATGACTTACCTTTAAATCCCGAAATAGTTGACTTGTATTATGAAGTTGTCGACAATGGCAAAAATCTCGAAGAGCCTTCTTTCCAAGTTTAGACTAACACAATAATGGGGTTAGATTTCCTAGCTTCGGCTATTGAGAGGAGAAGAATTAAAGAGAAAAGAAAAGGGGTTGCAGAGAAAATTCGGCAGAGGTTTATCAAGGAAGAGAAAATAATGCTGATTGGCCTCTCTTTTCCTTTTATAGTCGAATTTACTAGGCCAGAGTCCCCTACTTGGCCACCACTCTTCCTTATTTTCCTCCTTATCTCCTTATTTTAAAATTAAAGAAAAATCCTTATTTATCTCTTAAAATAAATCCATTATTTATCCCTTATTTATCCACCATTTATCTCTTAAAAATAATCTAAAATAAATCACCATTTATCCACCCCTTAGCCGAAATTTTAAGAGAATTTAAACTCCTCCCTTGAGTTCCTTGGTGCCGTCCACCTCTCTGCTCTTTGTAGCAAAATAAAATTCTTTTATTTGCTTCTCATGTGACTCGAACCCAGGCCCAATTGCACCTGCTTGTGGCGTCACTTACTGGGCTTTAAGTGGTGCCTCCTTGCCACTTTTCCAAGCCCGTTCTTATGTCAAATTTCTTCTATTAATTTTCTTAAGGCCACCTTGCCTTAAAACTTATCATTTCTAAGACATTTCCTTACATTTCCAAGTTTCCAAAAATGTTCGTTTTCCTCCTTTAAACTTAACATTTCTAAATCATTTCCTTACATTTCCAAGACAAGACATTTCCTTACATTTCCAAGACAAGACATTTCCTCACATTTCCAAGACAAGACATTTCCTCACATTTCCAAGACAAGACATTTCTTTACATTTCCATACATTTCCATACATTTCCTTACATTTCCATATATTTCCATACATTTCCTTATATTTCCATACATTTCCTTACATTTCCTCATATCTTAGGGTTCCCAAAACTCCTTAGAACACATCCAACACACCCACTGAGCCCACTATCTCATAAATTACGCACGAACGCATAACCCCTAATCTAGGATGTTACAACTAACTTCGTAAATATTTTTAATAAATATTTACGTTTCAGTTTTATGAAAACGGAGACCGAAAATATATTTTTCGGTTACTCGACTATCGGGTCACTACAATTCTCCCCCACTTAATAAATTTCATCCTCAAAATTTACCTGACGTAAATAACTGCGGATATTGATGTCTCATCGTTTCCTCTCTTTCCCATGTTGCTTCTTTCGAATTATGATGTCTCCACAATACTTTTACCAACGAAACCTGTTTGTTTCTCAATTCCTTTACTTCCCGAGCAAGTATCTTAATTGGCTCCTCTTCATAAGTTAAATCCGGTTGAATTTCTATTACTTTAGGAGTAATCACATGAGATGGGTCAGACTTGTATCTTCGTAGCATTGAGACATGAAAAACATTGTGAATTCTATCCAATTCCGGTGGTAAGGCTATCCGATAAGCACCTGGACCAACCCGTTCTAAGATCTCATACGGCCCAATGAATCTTGGACTGAGCTTGCCTTTCTTTCCAAATCGGAGAATTTTTTTCCATGGCGTCACTTTCAAAAATACTTTTTCACCCACATTATATTCAATATCTTTTCTTTTAAGATCAGCATAAGATTTTTGACGATCAGATGCTGCTTTCAAACTATTCCGAATGACTTTTACTTTTTCTTCTGTTTCTTGGATCAAATCAACTCCATGTATCTTCTTTTCACTGAGCTTTGTCCAATATAACGGTGTTCTACACTTTCTACCATACAAAGCTTCATATGGAGCCATTTTAATACTGGACTGATAACTGTTATTGTAAGCAAATTCAATCAAAGGTAGATACCTCTCCCAATTACCTTCAAACTCTAGTATACAACATCGGAGCATATCTTCCAATACTTGAAGTACACGCTCAGATTGGCCATCTGTCTGAGGATGAAATGCAATACTGAAATACAACTGAGTACCTAATGCTTCTTGCAATTTATCCCAGAAACGAGACGTAAATCGGGAATCTCTATCTGACATAATGGAGACAGGCACTCCATGTAGCCTGATAATCTTAGATACGTATAGTTCAGTCAGTTTATCCAAAGAATAATTTATACGTACCGGAATAAACTGCGCTGATGTTGTCAATCGGTCAACAATCACCCAAATAGCATCCTTTTTTCTTCGGAGACAACGGTAACCCCGATACAAAATCCATAGTGATTCTTTCCCATTTCCATTCCGGTATAGTAATTGGCTGAAGTAACCCTGAAGGTACCTGATGTTCAGCTTAAACTTGCTGACATATTAAACATCTTGATACAAACTCAGAGATATCCCGTTTCATTCCTGGCCACCAATACATCTTTTTCAGATCATTATACATTTTATTTCTCCCAGGATGTACAGACATAATACCGCTGTGAGCCTCGTATAAAATCTTCTGTATGAGTTCTGAATTCTGAGGTATACATATCCTACCTCTGAATAACATACAACCATCAATTCCAACCTGAAATTCAAAATCAGTACCTAACTCACACTGTGCCCATTTAACCTGGAATCGCATAGTAGCCCTTACGCTATGCATCTTGGAGGGAGTAAGTTGTATAGGGATCTATGGGATCAGTTTTGGTGGCCTGGTCTGAAGCGGGAGGTTACGAAATTTGTGGGGAAGTGCTTGACGTGTCAGCAGGTCAAAGCTGAACATCAAGGGCCTTCAGGGTTGCTGCAACCAGTGAAGATTCCGCAGTGGAAGTGGGAGAGAATCACAATGGATTTCGTTAGTGGGCTTCCTCTTACGTCTACTAAGAAAGACTCGGTATGGGTGATTGTGGACCGGTTGACAAAGTCTGCTCATTTCATACCTGTTTGTGTTGATTACTCTCTACAGAGGTTGGCAAAGCTATATGTGGCGGAAATTGTGAGACTACACGGGGTGCCAGTATCGATTATATCAGATAGAGACCCTAGATTTACGTCACGATTTTGGAGAGCTGCATCAGGCATTGGGCACCAGGTTGGACTTTAGTACGGTGTTTCATCCGCAGACGGATGGCTAGTCTGAAAGGGTGATTCAGGTATTGGAAGATGCTGAGGGATGTGTTATCGACTTCAGAGGTAGTTGGGAGGAATTTTTGCCCTTAGCAGAATTCGCATACAACAACAGTTACCCAGCTAGTATTCGGATGGCGCCGTAGGAAGCGTTGTATGAGCGGAAGTGTCGGACTCCTACGTGTTGGACAGAACTGGGTGAACGTCATGTTTTAGGTTCGGAGTTAGTGGAAAAATCAGAAGAGAAGGTTAAGGTGATTCGAGCTCAGTTGAAGGAGGCATCTGACAGACAAAAGTCGTATGCAGATCTTAAGTGGAAAGAGATAGAATTTGCAGTAGGTGACCAGGTGTTTCTGAAAGTTTCACCGTGGAAGAAGGTGATGAGGTTTGGTCATAAGGGTAAGCTGAGTCCCAGGTTTATAGGGCCTTATCAAGTTTTGAAGCGAGTTGGACCAGTGGCGTATCAGTTAGAATTGCCTTCATAATTGAAGCAGATGCATGATGTGTTTCACGTGTCAATGCTACGACGTTACAGATCGGATCCGTCTCACGTGGTGCCAGTAGAGGAGGTTGAGTTAAGGCCAGACTTGTCCTATGAGGAAGAGCCAATTCAGATTTTGGAGCGAGATATGAAGGTGCTTCGGAAGAAATCAGTTCCTCTAGTCAAGGTGTTGTGGCGGAACCATGGTTCAGAAGAAGCTTCGTGGAAGCCAGAGGAGGCAATGCGATAGCAATACCCTCACCTATTTTGACCAGGAAATTTCGAGGCCGAAATTTTTTTAGAGGGGTAGAACTGTAACATCCGGGATTTGAGGGTCTGGCATTCCAATTCATATCTATGTGTTAGTATGCTCTATATGCTGTTTGATTATGTTTGGGGGCTTCGAGAAACCTTGAGGTTAAGTTTGGGCCTTGGGTAAATTTTTTGATTTAAGCAGTTAGGGGAGAGCTAGTGGCGTCAGGCCTTAAGGGATTTAATGGGGGGTTTATGATACAAGGAGTGAGGTGGTGGAGTGGCAAGGGGACGTTACTTAGGGTGCAGGGGAGTTTGCGTCACAAGGAGTTCCAAGGGGGAGGAGGTTCGAGTTGCATGAACTGCATTTTGGAGGTTGCTTTTTGCGTTAAAGAGGGGAGGTGTTGGAGGTCGGCTAGGATACTACAAGGATGAAGTGTGGATTGAGTCAAACAACTCAAACATGCGGCTAAGAGGCGAGATAGGAGTTTGACTCATTCAAACTCATTTGAATGAGTAAAGGGGAGGAAATTTAGGAGAGAAAGAAGGGATGAGGAGAGAGGCTTGAGAGTTGGCCGAATTTGGGGTTCTAGGGGTGGCATTTTCGGCCATGAGGAGAGTGGTTCAGTTAGGGGACCTTAGGTGCCGAAATAAGGTGTTGTGGTAGGGTGTGTGGCCATTTGTGTTTATTCTTTTGAGTTTATTTTCTCTCTTCTCTAGTCTTGCCGAAAGTGTCAACAAGGGTAATTCATTTTCTGCCTTTTCTTTTCCTATAGCCTAAAGCCGGAAGTGAGAGAACTATTGGGTGCATTTTCGTCCATCTTCTCTTCTTTTTTCCCTGAAGCCGAATCACACTTCTCTCTTTTCTCCTCTTGTTTCTTCTCAAATTTGGTATCCTTAAACCTTTACTTCAAAAGCCGAATAACTCCTCTTTGCATAAGAACCTTGGCCGAATCTCTCATTCATTCTTACCTTTCTCTCTTTCGTTCTATTCTTCTTTTCTCTCTTCTATCTTGTTTGTTCCTTCAGCCTCATTTTCTTGGCCAAATCTGTGGGAGCCGAATATCTTTGGGTGGTGGTTCTTCTTCATGCGTTGATCTCTCGAGGGGGTGTCGTCATTCATCTTCTAGCAACCCTCTTGGTTCGGTTTCTAGTAGTAGTGGTAAGGTTCTCTTCCCTGTTAAGTTTTCTTTCTTCTTTCTCCTTGGTTTGCCGAAACCAAGAGTCTAACCCTACTTTTGTGTGTGGCCGAATCCGTGGAGGGCTTGGTTTAGTGCCTTTCATTTGTAGCCAGCGTTAAGGGGGAAGATCTTTTGGGTTTTGATCGAGCAAGGTAAGGAGACCATAACGTTCGGTCAAAGGCCACTTCCTTTGTTCATATGCAGTAAAGCCGAATCTAATGTGGTTCATATAGGGATTTTGACAATCTCTTGGTTCAAGGATAGACTCTCCGGGTTTTGTCAATTGCAGTTAAGGATATTCGATTAAGGTTTAGTTTCGTATAGATTTGATTTAACGTTTTAACTCGGGTCTTTTGACCGAAGATTTTGTTGATGGATTCGAGTATCAGCCAAGGAGATAGGGGGTTGGACACGTAGTCCCTACCCCTAAATTCAAGAAGTGGTTGGTTTCAGCGGTTCGGGATTGGCCACCGGGGTGTGGGCCAGCGTCGGAGCAGGATCGTAGGCAAATAGCGGTAGTGTCGTTTAGTGACAGTGTCGACATAGAGTGCGTGGTGTTACGAGTTATCAGGTGTGTAATTAACATTATTTATTTATTTGCTTTAATTAAAAATATATGTATGGTGAATGGTAGCAGAAACAGTGGCTATAGTGGTGTTATTACCTGAACTGGGTAATCCGGTAACCAGGTTAGTATACTTCCTATGTTACGGTTGTGGTTATTAATTGTGGATTCATGTAAGCATGTCATGTGTGTCTATCTGGTACGTTCATGTATTATATTGCCATATCATTATATTCTGCTGCATGTGCATGGGGGATCGGGATATATTGAATAAGGGGAAGTGTGTACATTTATGTACGTGGATTGATGTTGGCTTCGTGCCTCATCGTAGATTGATGTTGGCTTCGTGCCTCATCGTGGATTGATGATGACCTTGGGTCTCATCGTGTATTAATGATGGCCTCGAGCCTCATTGTACATTTATGTACGTGGATTGATGATGACCTTGAGTCACATTGTGGATATTTGTGCTTTAATCACATGGATCAGTGGCTAGGCCACTAAGTGGACTTTGAGCAGTGTACTGCCAAAGTGGTGTGTAGCGGATGGAGGGTCGATTTAGTAATCCCCTGGTGTGTGGTGGATGGATGTACGGGGGGTGTGTAGCGGTTGGATACTACGTTGGGTTGGGTTAGCATATTGCATCATTATGCGTGGTATGTGGTTGATGTGAATTTGGGACCAAGCCCATTTGTGGAAGCATGTGGATTAACTGCACACTGAGCCGGTTTGACTCACCTTATTTTTCAACAATACAGGTAATACATAATTCTTGGACCGGGCTGGAGTGGATTCGAGGTGGCCATGCAGAAGCTGTTTTTATTTCTATATATACATTTTAAAATTTTCAATTACTTTTGGGGTATTTTTATTGTAATAAGTCCGCTTTAAATGTTTTGGGATTTTTATTATGATTTAAGATAGAATTACAATTGGATTATTAATTGAGAATGATTTAGAAACATTTACGACTTAAAAATCAAACTAAGGTTTTTTTTCAAATTCGGATTACTCACATACAACTCGTTTTCTCATAATTTTCATTCAAATAATGACTTAAACTTTACTCAAACTTCTAACTTTCATTTTCCGGCAAGCTATTACTTCAAATCGACGAACCTCTTATAAATAAGATAATTATTCTAGAACCCTTAAACTATTTTTTCCTTTAAACCGAACCCTTTCAAACATTTCTTGTCCAGTAATATCTCGAATTCGGCCGTGGTGTTTTGAGCCGGGTTTGGGGTGTTACAGTAATAGTCCTTCAAACGTTGAAGTTGGCAATGCCTTCGTAAAAGGATATGCTAAATTATCACTGGAACAAATTTGTCGAACTTTTATATCCTCTTTCTTCTCAAGATCATAAGTAAAGAATAATTTTGGTGAATTGTAACGCCCCCAATATTTGTATAACTATTTAAGTGTATTTGTGACATAATTGTCTATCTGCTTCAGTGTTATGTGTTCTAGGTGTGTATGTGTGAGGTCTCAAGTTCAAGCCTTGACTTGGGCAAATTTTGTTATTTTTATGAATAAAACCCTATCTTTGGTTAGTAGGCTTATAAGTAAAAGTGTGTAGGTAATTAGTAGAATGGGTCTGCTGGTCTTGTGGTTAAGTGGAGTGTAGAGGTTGTGGAGGTCTGAAGTTCGAACCTTTGCATGCTCAAAAAAGGGTCTAATTTTTGCTATTATCAACGGCTAGTGTTTGTCTTTTTACCGGGATTCTGAGTAGTGGGATTGGGGTGAGAATTTTGAGGAATTTGTGGGAGAGAAGTTAGGAAACTATCAGATTTCCTGAGTAGTTCTTTTCCAAAAAATTCTCTCTGCCGAAAAATACTGTTTCTCTCCTCCTCCCATAGCCAAATTTTTCTTCTTTTTCCTACCCACGCTGCCATCTTTTATTTTGATTCCCTCTTCAGTCGTTCCTCTCTTCGGTGCACCATTGGTTTACGCTTTGATTCGGTAAGATGAGTAGCGTAGCTTTATTTTTGTTGTTAGTGTTTTTAATTATATGCACCATTAATGCTGGTTAAGGGAAAGATTCAGGAAAGCGTAATCGCTATTGGAGACTTAGGTTCGTGGAATTTTGGTTACTCGATCGAAGGTAAGTTTGGTCGCTCATTGGATGAGCATCCCATTTCAGGTTCAATTGATTCGGTTGTTTAAAGGATTTACTTAGTAAACGTTGTTCAATTATATGTGCTGGTGATCTCGGGATTTTGAAAAGAGCGAAAATGAACCAAGTGTGTATCTAGAAATACAAAAATAAGGTTTCATCGAAAGCCAAAAACCTCTCTGTCGGCACCACACAGGCATGTGGTTGCCTGTGTGGTAGGCCGTGTACAAGACTGTAAGTCACCACACGGCCGTGTGATCGACAATCCAACCCGTGTTTGAGTGACACGGTCGTGTGATGGCCAGACAAGGCCGGGTGCGACATACGGTGTAACACCCCTAACCCGTATTTGTCGCCGGATTAGGGTTATGAGGTATTACCAAAAAAAAAATTCAACTTTCATATAACCACATAATCACATAGATCTAATTCGCAATCGTTTACATATTAAACGTTTTCTAACTAAACATATGAATCATACTTCATAGTTCAATCAAACTTATTCTGAACATATATTATGAGCAAACTTACATATCGTATTCATTAAAGCCAAACATACCTATTTCAATTACAAGTTCATTCTTAAATAACCATATTATTATTTTATCATATAAACATCATTTACGGTTCTGATCAATAAACTCAAGTACACCTAGATCATTAGCAAACTGGCATGTTTAATAGCATTTCAATTATCTTTGTTCGACCAATTCATTTCTTTAGCCATTTTGACATAATACGCATATATATAATTATATATGTATCTATAATTTCAACTAACATATATTCAACCAAAACCAATTTCTCATTCAAATTAAAGAATAATCACCGCTTTCGGTAAAGTTAAATTAAGGCCAAACATACATATACCCTAACTGAATTATCAAAACAAACATTCAACATTTAATTAAGAACTTATGAAATCAAGTTTAAACCAAAGGATCAAGCCATTTTCACAGAGTACTATGAATATTATTCCTCAACTTTTAACTAAATAAAAGACTACTTAAATTTAGTACTTCACTCTCATACTTTCATAGTAAACCTATAGCAGGGCCGAATATCATCAACATTAATACCATGACCAACATTACCAAAACATACTCAAACATAGAAACATAGCCATTTTCGCATGGCTTATATACATCAACAAAAATATCATTCAAACATTTGCTAGCCTATACACGCCTTAAGTTCAAAAATTCAACTTGTAACATCCTAAAATTGGGGCTAATTGTGATTAAATGATTTCCCTTATGTTTGAATTGTTATGGTATTGATTTTAGTGTAATAAGACTTAATTAAAGGTCTTGAGTAGGCTCAGTTTAGTAGAAAATTTTATTTGGGAACTTTAAAGGTAAGGAGCCTTAGCAGGTAGGGGTTACAAGAATAAATAAGGGATTTATTGTCATAAAATGAGCCTAGGATAAGTGGCAAAAGGAGGGCCACTTGGGAGCTACATGTGACGCCACTGTGAGCAAGGGAGAGCCTTGGCTCGAGTCACAAAAATCCCTTTTTGCTTTTAAGTGGGACGGCATTAAGAGGGAGAGTTTTTCTCTCTTTAATCTCTTTTAATTATTTATTTAGATAATTAGATAATAGAAGATAAATAAGGATATTATTGGGATTATTAAAGAGATTATTAATTGATTATTTGGGATTAATTCAAATCAATTTGAGTTAATTCAAATGAGTGGCCTAGAATTGTTTTGGGTATTTGCCGAATTTTGAATTCTTTGTTCAAAGAGAGTGGACGGCAAGGGAGACTAGGAAAAAGGGGGGGTGCCGAATTCTTCTTCAAGGCATCCATTCATCTTTTATTTTCTTTTTGGCAATAGCCGAATTCCCCTCTTCTCCATATTCCATCTTTCAAATCTTTTTTTTCACTCCCTTTTCAACCTCTATCAAAACCGAAAGCTCTCTCTACTTCTATTTGCCGAATCCCCATCTTCAATTCCCCTTTTCTTTTATTTCTTTGCTGGCCGAACATCCACTCCTTGTTGCCGAAATTTTAACACCCTTTTCTCTCATTATTTTCTCTCTAGCCGGAACTCTACCCCCTCCCCATTATTTTCCTCTTTGGCCGAATATCAAGCAAGGGTAATCTTCTCTAAACTCGTCCTCAATCGGGTCATAAGGTGGGTAAGTATGGTCGAATGCCATTTTCCTTCTCCTCTGTGTCTTTGTCGATTTCTATTAGGGGGTAAGTGCCGATTTCGGCAATGGTTAACAAGGATTCTAAATGCTTTTGGTAATCGATCTCTGCTAGGTACCCCAAGATCTTGAAGCAGTCGGCCCAAGCCCCTAATCTTTACCATTCGGTTGTGGTAAGTAGTGATAGAGGGTTTACTTTTAATAGATTATTCTTTAAGTGATTAAAAAGCCGAAAACTTTGATTATGAGTAATATTGACTGACCGATTGTAGTTGTGAGCCAGATTCGCGATTCGGGTGCTGAAGTTAGTATTCAAAGCGGTTAGGTAAGGATTCGGGTACAAAAGAGGACCCCTTTAAATTATTTGGGTTGGTCGAATAGGCCATAATGCTAATCTATGTATTTGGCCGAATATAGGGACAAGTAGATCTAGGGTGGCCGACTTCTCTTTTCGGGATTTAGACTTCTCATCGACATCAGGTGTGTACATACACACTTATAATAATTAATAAAGTGTATTAAATGCATGTTGTGTGTAAATCTGCTTTATGTAGATATGGAGTTAGTGCCTTAACAGTACAAGCGAAGATCCCGGTAAGTCTCTGTCAGCAAGAGATTGATAATAATGCTTTTGGGAAGCATGGCTTATTTGATGCCTGTGATAAATGTATGTTCTGTTTCTAACTGTTTGACATGGGTTGATGAGAGGAGGGGGCAGTGACATTGTGTCGATGGACACCAGTGTTTTGGTAACACACTGTGACTACGGTCACCAGAGGTTTGGTACCTCTAGAGGTTTGGCACCTCATAGCGTCTTGTCCTAGTGGCTTAGCACCACAGTGGGTTGGCCCCACAGATGATAATACGGGATCGACGCCAGTGATTTGGCATCACACGATGGGTTGGCCCCATCAACCGATTCATGTCTTCGGACACCCGAGGTTTGGCAGCTCCAGTGATTTGGCATCACATCTGTGACTTTAAGTCACCAGTAGTTTGGCACCACCAGTGGTTTGGTACCACATGGGGTAGAGAAAGGTGATACGGATGGTTAGGTTGGGTATACGATTTGATGCATGTTAATTGTTATAATTTGTGTATGATGTGGCTTTAAACCGGGGAAAGGTTACATACTGAGTCTTGGTGACTCACCTTCTCCTTTATATTTTTCAGGTGACATGTAGATTGCGGATGTGGACCGGATGGACTCGAGGTGGCCATGCAGTGGACATTTGATTTAAATGAACTTTCAATTTTAGTCTATTTTATTTTATGGTTGGTTAAATTTTAATTGGGTTGTAATAAGGCCTCCAATAACTCTTTTTATTATTTTGTTACCTGCTTTGAATATTAGTTTAAACTATATAATTATGGTAATAATAAGTTCACACGTTTTTCTAAACCAAAGCAAAAATGTTTTTAGTACCCTCGGGTACATCTTAAAATATATATAATAACTTGATTTAATAAATATTTTCAAAATAAATCTAAGTATGGGTTTTATACACCTCAAATGTTTTAAACAAAATAACCATCTCTCATCAAAAAGATAATTCGACTTAAAGGGATTTTCGAAACGTTTTCCAAATGTTTTCTCCGTAGCAAACCAAATTCGGTCATAGCGTTTGGGTCGGGTTTGGGTTGTTACAAAATTGGTATCAGAGCCCAGTTCAAAGCTCGGCTGTGGGGGCCTAGGGCGCAAAAAGTTTTGGTTTTATGATTTGTAGGCCTTATTAAATGATTTGAAATGGTTTTGGTTTTGAACAAGCATGGCACCGAGTCTCCGGCACCTATCCGCCCAGGTAAGTCCTTCTGAACCTCTTTGTGAATTATTATCTATAGAAGGGTAGGGAGCATGGAACGTAGAATAGACTTATGGGAATTTGAACCCTAGGATTAGATTACTCAAACACACAAACAGAAAATAAGACTTAATGAACTCAACCAACCTATGACCAAGTCACTGAGCTAGGGTGTGGTAACCCCTGTACGCATGTCTAGGATTGGATCCGGGAGAGCCTGGTATTTAAGCAGTCCTAGTGACTCACCACCTCTTCGCAGGAATCCTACCTGGTGCGTAGCTTCAGTTCACCCTAACTCGAAGGGCTCAGTGGTGTGGCAACCTCTGTGCGCATGTCTAGAAAGGTTCGGTGGGAGCTTGGTATTTAAGCAGTCCACGTGACTCACCTCCTCTCCACTCGAATCCTGCCTGGTGCGTAGCTTTGGTTCACCCTGACCAAGAGGGCTCGGTCATAGGCTAAACATAACGACTAAAACCCGAAAGGGAACTAGCCATGTTTTCGAAGAAAAAGAGAACAACAAAAACTTGGTTTTCAAAACTCTTGAAATCACTCTTCCAAATATGAGAACAACCATTTTTTTTACAATGTTTTCCCCGAAAAAGTTGATTTGTGGAAAATTACAGAAATGCCCTTAGGGGTAAAATTACTAAAATGCCCTTGGTTCATAAAATATCAATTCAATGGTTTTGCCCAAAAAAAATTCTTTATTTTATAAATATCCAAAAACTCTACTTTGCAATCACCAACAAAATACTTTGGATTTGGAAAATTACGAATATGCCCTCAACTTGCAAAATTACCAAAATGACCTCGAATTCAAAATTTTTGCAACATCATCGTTTAAAAAGGGGGAAACCCGAAAAAGAAACCCTCGGAGTTTTACAACTATTAAAATAGCCCAGAGTTATTAAAATTACAAAATTACCCCTGATTGACAAAAAATTACCAAAATGCCCCTGATTTCTAAAATGATGCCATAACTTCAAATTTTACAAATTTTCAGAAGTGCTCTCCAGTTTTGGGAATTTCAAAGCGACCTGCTTTATTAAAGTTTGAAATCTCTCGGTTTTTAATTACAAAAATACCCCTGTAGGAAAAAAAAACGAAAATACCCCTGGGATAGAAACAGGACAGAAATGTCCAAAGAGTGAATAAGTATGGAAAGTATTAGGGAATGGATGTGCCCTTTTGTGTGAACTAGGATAGAAGACTTAAAACATTGTTTGATCGAAAGAATCCCTATTGAACTTTACATAAAATTCTTCGCGGATAATCAAGTGGAACAAATTACTAATCCATAAAATTTGTCTTAAACAGATTAAAAGCGTGTTAGATAGAATGAGTTCTAGAGGACGTGGACGCCGTGGACGCGGTAGGGGTAGGATGACTGTGTCTGAACCCGTCAGGTCAGGTCAAGGTTCTGAAAATGAGGTACCACCGCCGCCACCACCACCTCCAGCTTTTGGAGCTAAGGAGCAGGATCAGACCGGAGGTGAGGCAGTTTCGCAAGCTGTGTTGCGAGTTCTCGAGTTGGTGGCTGGGGCTGGTGGAAATCTGGGAGCTTGGAAATCTGTTCCCGAGCGAATTCGGTCCAACGGAGCTGAGGTATTCTGGGGCGTGTCAGGAGTGGCACCCAGTGCAGCAGAATACTGTCTAGAATCTACAGAAAGGATCATGGATGATCTTGACCTGTCTAATGAGGAGAAGCTGAAAGGAGCCGTGTCGCTTCTGAAGGATGAAGCATATCAGTGGTGGCTCACTGTCCGAGATGGTGCCACAGCGGATGATCTTACGTGGGATTACTTTAAGGCTGCTTTCCAGAAAAAGTATGTGGGTACCAGCTATACTGACGCGCAGAGAAAGGCTTTTCTGGGATTAGTGCAAGGAACTAAGTCAGTATCGGAATATGAGGCGGAGTTCCTAAGGCTGAGTAGATATGCTAGAGGCATCGTGGCTACCGAACATGAGCGCTGTGTCCGCTTTGAGGATGGGCTTAGAGATGAGTTAAGGTTATTGATTGCTTCGCAGCAAGTTCGTGAGTTTTCATCTCTAGTGGAAAAGGCTAAGGTAGCCGAGGGGATCAAAGAATCTGTGAGGCAAAACTACAATAGGATCAAGCAGAAGAGAGGTTTTTGGTCATCTGGGTCAGGTGGTAATGTCCAGAAAAAGGCTAGACAAAGTGGGTCAAATCACGCAGCAAGGCCCACGACTGCTAATCAGAGACCGGCTCAGTGCAATCGCTGTGGAAAATCCCATTGGGGAGGTTGTTGGACCGGGGAGAGGGGTTGTTTTGAATGTGGGTCGTTGGATCACCGTGTGAGGGATTGTCCCCGGAAGCGAGCTCAGAATCAATCGGAGGGGCAGAACCGTACTCAGGATAGAAGTGTGGGACCACAAAGAGGTCGTGGTAATGGTAGAGGGGGACATAGTGCTAATCGTGGTCGCGGAACTCAGGGCAGAGGCACAGGCAATACAGAGGCAAGACAGCCTGGCTTAGTCTATGCGGCAAGGCGCCGCGAGGAGGGTGACGCACCGGATGTCATAACTGGTACGTTTCTAATTTTCGGTCTTCCTTATGTTGCATTAATTGATGTGGGGTCGACGCATTCATACGTAGCTAGTAGTGTGGTAGAGACTTTGAACCTAGACTCTGAGGCTGCTGCTAGGAAGATGACTGTAATTAGCCCTTTAGGCCATTCTGTAGTTGTGAACAAGCTTTATAAGGATGTACCCCTAGAACTCCAAGGGGTCGTGTTTGTAGCTGATCTGATGGAACTACCGTTTGGGGAGTTCGATTTGATCCTCGGGATGGACTGGTTGGTTAAGTATCAGGCGCGGTTGGATTGCGCTGCTAAGCGCATGGTTCTTAAAATGGCCGAAGGGGATGAAGTGGTCATGATCGGTAATCGAAGAAATTACCTATCCAATGTGGTGTCGGCCTTGAAAGCTGAAAAGATGGTCAAGAAGGGGTGTGAGGCGTTCTTGGTTCGAATCTGTGCTTTGGAGGCTAAGGAGTCAGCGGTTGGAAAGGTCCGAACAGTAGGGGAATTCGCTGATGTATTCCCAGAAGAACTTCCAGGTTTGCCTCTGGATCGAGAAGTCGAATTCGGTATAGATTTGCTACCTGGAACGGCACCTGTATCTATAGCACCGTATCGAATGGCACCAAAGGAATTGGTGGAGCTGAAGGCTCAAATTCAGGAACTCTTGGATAGAGGGTTTATCCGACCTAGTACATCTCCATGGGGAGCACCGATGTTGTTTGTCAAGAAGAAGGACGGTTCTATGCGGATGTGCATCGACTACCGTCAGTTAAACAAGTTAACGATCAAAAACAAGTATCCGTTGCCTCGGATCGATGACCCGTTTGACCAACTGAAGGGTGCGTCGGTATTCTCAAAGATTGACCTTAGGTCGGGTTATCATCAACTAAAGGTGAAAGAGGTTGATGTGTACAAGACAGCATTCCAAACTCGGTATGGGCACTACGAGTTCCTAGTGATGCCATTTGGGTTGACCAATGCACCGGCGGTGTTCATGGACCTAATGAATAGGGTATTTCAGCAGTATTTGGATCAATTTGTCGTGGTGTTCATAGACGACATATTGGTTTACTCAAAGACGGGGGAGGAGCATGACAAGCATTTGCGTATAGTTCTGCAAGTACTGAGGGAAAAGCAGTTATATGCCAAATTCAGTAAGTGCAAATTTTGGCTAAGGGAAGTGGCTTACTTAGGTCACGTAGTGTCAGCAGAAGGGATTAGAGTGGATCCCCGTAAGATTGAAGCGGTGTTGGATTGGAAACCGCCTAGGTCAGTGGCCGAAATTCCAAGCTTTCTGGGTCTGGCAGGGTACTACCGAAGGTTTGTGGAAGGATTCTCGTTAATCGCAGCACCATTAACTAAGTTATTAAGGAAGGGAGTACTATTTGTTTGGCCGGAAAAGCAGCAAGAAAGTTTTGATAAGCTGAGAAAGATTCTGACGGAAGCTCCGGTTTTGGTACAGCCTGAGGCAGGAAAGATGTTCACGGTTTATTGTGATGCATCCCACACTGGGTTGGGATGTGTGTTGATGCAGGAAGGGAAGGTAGTGGCTTATGCATCCCGACAGTTAAGACCGCATGAGGTGAACTATCCAACGCATGACTTGGAGTTAGCGGCAGTGGTCTTCGCGTTGAAGATATGGAGACATTACCTTTATGGGGAGAAGTCGATAGTTTATACGGATCACAAAAGTCTGAGGTATCTCTTGACTCAGAAGGATTTGAACTTAAGGCAGTGCCGATGGATTGAACTGTTGAAGGACTACGACTGTTCAATCAAGTATCATCCGGGTAAGGCTAACGTGGTGGCTGACGCGTTGAGCCGGAAGGTCGTGACGGACTTAAGAGCAATGTTTGCTCGTTTGAGTCTATATGACAATGGAAGTCTTTTGGCAGAGTTGCAAGTCATGCCAACGTGGATCGAGGAGATTAAGGATAAACAGTTGATAGACGAGAGATTGAATGCAAAGAGATTGCAGGTCCAAAATGGTGGTTTGGAAGGGTATAGTTTGACTGATCATGGGGTATTATGTTTTCAAGGATGGCCCTGTATGCCGAAAGATGTAGAACTGAGACAAAGAATTCTCCAGGATGCACATAGCAGCCCATACGCTATGCATCCTGGAGGTATCAAAATGTACGGAGATTTACGGAAACAGTTCTGGTGGCCGGGGTTGAAACGTGAGGTGACTGAGTTCGTAGGAAAGTGTCTGACATGTCAACAGGTCAAGGCTGAGCACCAGTTGCCATCGGGACTACTTCAACCAGTAAAGATTCCTCAGTGGAAATGGGAGCGGATCACTATAGATTTCGTCAGTGGGCTACCCCTTACGCCCAGCAAGAAGGATGCTGTTTGGGTAATTGTGGACCGTTTGACTAAGTCAGCTCACTTCGTACCGGTGAGAATGGATTACTCACTCCAGAAGCTAGCAAAGTTGTATGTGGCCGAGATAGTCAGATTGCATGGTGTGCCAGTATCAATTATCTCAGATAGTCGAGGTTTTGGAAAGCGTTGCATCAAGCTTTGGGTACGCGATTGGATTTCAGTACAGCCTTCCATCCGCAGTCAGACGGACAGTCCGAAAGGGTCATACAGATTTTAGAGGATATGCTGAGGGGTTGTGCCTTGGAATTTCGAGGTAGTTGGGAGGAATTTTTGCCATTAGCAGAATTCGCCTACAACAATAGTTACTATCCAGATGGCACCATACGAAGCATTGTATGGACGGAAATGACGTACTCCTACATGTTGGACGGAGTTAGGTGAAAGACAAGTCTTGGGTCCGAAACTGGTCACGAAAACGGAGGACAAAGTTAAGGTGATTCGGGCTCGTCTTAAGGAAGCGTCAGATAGGCAGAAGTCTTATGCTGATCTGAAGCGCAAAGAAATGGAGTATGATGTAGGAGACAAGGTTTTCCTGAAGGTGTCACCTTGGAAAAAGGTGTTGAGGTTTGGGCGAAAAGGAAAGCTAAGCCCAAGGTTCATTGGCCCATATACAGTGTTAAAGCGAGTGGGACCGGTAGCTTATCAGCTCGAGCTGCCGGCAGAGTTGAGTCAGATTCACGACGTTTTTCATGTGTCGATGCTTAGGCGATATCGATCAGATCCTTCGCACGTAGTGCCTGTGGCAGAAATTGAGGTCAACTCGGATTTGTCCTTTGAAGAAGAACCAGTTCAGATCTTAGATAGAGATGTGAAGATTCTACGTAGGAAGTCAGTGCCCTTAGTAAAAGTGCTATGGCGGAACCATGGTGCAGAGGAAGCTACGTGGGAACCCGAGGATGTGATACGGCAGCAATACCCCCACCTCTTCTGATCAGGTAATTTCGAGGACGAAATTCTTTTTAAGGGGGGTAGAACTGTAACATCCTAAAATTGGGGCTAATTGTGATTAAATGATTTCCCTTATGTTTGAATTGTTATGGTATTGATTGTGGTGTAATAAGACTTAATTAAAGGTCTTGAGTAGGCTCAGTTTAGTAGAAAATTTTATTTGGGAACTTTAAAGGTAAGGAGCCTTAGCAGGTAGGGGTTACAAGAATAAATAAGGGATTTATTGTCATAAAATGAGCCTAGGATAAGTGGCAAAAGGAGGGCCACTTGGGAGCTACATGTGACGCCACTGTGAGCAAGGGAGAGCCTTGGTTCGAGTCACAAAAATCCCTTTTTGCTTTTAAGTGGGACGGCATTAAGAGGGAGAGTTTTTCTCTCTTTAATCTCTTTTAATTATTTATTTAGATAATTAGATAATAGAAGATAAATAAGGATATTATTGGGATTATTAAAGAGATTATTAATTGATTATTTGGGATTAATTCAAATCAATTTGAGTTAATTCAAATGAGTGGCCTAGAATTGTTTTGGGTATTTGCCGAATTTTGAATTCTTTGTTCAAAGAGAGTGGACGGCAAGGGAGACTAGGAAAAAGGGGGGGTGCCGAATTCTTCTTCAAGGCATCCATTCATCTTTTATTTTCTTTTTGGCAATAGCCGAATTCCCCTCTTCTCCATATTCCATCTTTCAAATCTTTTTTTTTCACTCCCTTTTCAACCTCTATCAAAACCGAAAGCTCTCTCTACTTCTATTTGCCGAATCCCCATCTTCAATTCCCCTTTTCTTTTATTTCTTTGCTGGCCGAACATCCACTCCTTGTTGCCGAAATTTTAACACCTTTTTCTCTCATTATTTTCTCTCTAGCCGGAACTCTACCCCCTCCCCATTATTTTCCTCTTTGGCCGAATATCAAGCAAGGGTAATCTTCTCTAAACTCGTCTCCAATCAGGTCATAAGGTGGGTAAGTATGGCCGAATGCCATTTTCCTTCTCCTCTGTGTCTTTGTCGATTTCTATTAGGGGGTAAGTGCCGATTTCGGCAATGGTTAACAAGGATTCTAAATGCTTTTGGTAATCGATCTCTGCTAGGTACCCCAAGATCTTGAAGCAGTCGACCCAAGCCCCTAATCTTTAGCATTCGGTTGTGGTAAGTGGTGATAGAGGGTTTACTTTTAATAGATTATTCTTTAAGTGATTAAAAAGCCGAAAACTTTGATTATGAGTAATATTGACTGACCGATTGTAGTTGTGAGCCAGATTCGCAATTCGGGTGCTGAAGTTAGTATTCAAAGCGGTTAGGTAAGGATTCGGGTACAAAAGAGGACCCCTTTAAATTATTTGGGTTGGCCGAATAGGCCATAATGCTAATCTATGTATTTGGCCGAATATAGGGACAAGTAGATCTAGGGTGGCCGACTTCTCTTTTCGGGATTTAGACTTCTCATCGACATCAGGTGTGTACATACACACTTATAACAATTAATAAAGTGTATTAAATGCATGTTGTGTGTAAATCTGCTTTATGTAGATATGGAATTAGTGCCTTAACGGTACAAGCGAGGATCCCGGTAAGTCTCTGTCAGCAAGAGATTGATAATAATGCTTTTGGGAAGCATGGCTTATTTGATGCCTGTGATAAATGTATGTTCTGTTTATAACTGTTTGACATGGGATGATGAGAGGAGGGGGCAGTGACATTGTGTCGACGGACACCAGTGTTTTGGTAACACACTGTGACTACGGTCACCAGAGGTTTGGTACCTCCAGAGGTTTGGCACCTCATAGCGTCTTGTCCCAGTGGCTTAGCACCACAGTGGGTTGGCCCCACAGATGATAATACGGGATCGACGCCAGTGATTTGGCATCACACGATGGGTTGGCACCATCAACCGATTCGTGTCTTCGGACACCCGAGGTTTGGCACCTCCAGTGATTTGGCATCACATCTATGACTTTAAGTCACCAGTGGTTTGGCACCACCAGTGGTTTGGTACCACATGGGGTAGAGAAAGGTGATACGGATGGTTAGGTTGGGTATACGATTTGATGCATGTTAATTGTTATAATTTGTGTATGATGTGGCTTTAAACCGGGGAAAGGTTACATACTGAGTCTTGGCGACTCACCTTCTCCTTTATATTTTTCAGGTGACATGTAGATTGCGGATGTGGACCGGATGGACTCGAGGTGGCCATGCAGTGGACATTTGATTTAAATGAACTTTCAATTTTAGTCTATTTTATTTTATGGTTGGTTAAATTTTAATTAGGTTGTAATAAGGCCTCCAATAACTCCTTTTATTATTTTGTTACCTGCTTTGAATATTAGTTTAAACTATATAATTATGGTAATAATAAGTTCACACGTTTTTCTAAACCAAAGCAAAAATGTTTTTAGTACCCTCGGGTACATCTTAAAATATATATAATAACTTGATTTAATAAATATTTTCAAAATAAATCTAAGTATGGGTTTTATACACCTCAAATGTTTTAAACAAAATAACCATCTCTCATCAAAAAGATAATTCGACTTAAAGGGATTTTCGAAACGTTTTCCAAATGTTTTCTCCGTAGCAAACCAAATTCGGTCATAGCGTTTGGGCCGGGTTTGGGTTGTTACACAACTTTTTAGGTACCAAAATAAGTCGATAGCGTGGATGACTTCGATGATAATCCTCTGAGCTCGTAGCTTAAAAAATATCTATAAAACAGAGTGAAAACATAACACACAAAGTAAGCTAACTAGCTTAGTAAGTCTTAAGAAAAAGTATTAAATCAAATGATCATTCAAACATTTTCAATCCAAATTTAATATCAAACAAATTCAAAGCTTAGTACTTAGATGATCTACTAATGCTGAATGCTAATACCCTTTTTTTCTTTGATAACCTCAAAATATCCTTATCTCACCTTAATTGTGCAAACTCATCGATTACATATAAATGTAATATGTATCCACATATAACCAAATCAAGTAAGTACAATATACATATTAACCACATATAATCAATCATACACATATGTAAACATATCCATTTATCCTCACATATAGCATTTACACATATAGTCGAATCTCAAAGGCACAACCAAGATTAAATTCCAATATATCATACTCATTATTTGTAAGACCAAATGCACATATTAAAATCTTATAAAAATACTTCAACTGTATCACATGTTGCTCACTTCGAATAGTAATATAATAACGTACCTTATTCCTTGCAACTATGAAGCGTATGCTTACCTAAACGTTTAGCTTATTTGCAGTAATTATATTCCACCTTATTCTTGATCCATGAATCCTCTATTTACAATAAATCACCGGCATTAAGCCTGCTAGGCAGCAAAGCCTGAAATACACACCGGCACTAAGCCTGCTAGACCTGAGGTCTGAAATTTAATCACCGGCATTTAGCCTGCTAGGCAACAAAGCCTGAAATACACATTGGCACTAAGCCTGCTAGACCCGAGGTCTGAAATTTAATCACCGGCATTTAGCCTGCTAGGCAATAAGCCCGATACACTTCACCGACACAAGGCCTGTTAGGCTCGAAGCCCGAATATCGATATTATAAAACCATCTCATACACATTACATATTACCAATATCACATAAATCACACATAATTCATATCACTTTAACATATCAAACTCAATTAAATTTTAACTACATTTCATTATTAAATCACTTACCACTTTTGGCTTTGGCCAAATTCACATAAATTCATAATTCAGCATGTAATCAAGGTTATAACCAATGTTAACGATATTAAATTGCTTATAGACTTACCTCGAATATCGTCAAATGACAAAAACCGACTATTCGATAACTTTCGCTTTTCCCCAATCCAAATCCATTTTCCTTTGTTCTTGATCTAAACATGTTCAAATTAAGTTCATTCAAATACATTTCAATTCAATTTAGTCCTCAAACATTTAAATGGGAAAATTACCATTTTGCCCCTAATGTTTCACACTTTTACAATTTAGTCCTATTTGCACAAAATCACAAAATACACACAATTTGATCTCACACCTTAATGGCCGAATATTCATAGGTTTCATACAAGTCCATTCCTTTCATTTTCCACATTTTAGTCCCTCAAAAATTTATTTTTTTCAATTAAGCCCCAATTACTCAAAATCACCAAAAATCTTAATACAAAACATGTTAATGTAAAACATATATTTCATAATTCATCAACTAACTACAAAAATCACAACTAATCATCAATGGCATATCACAAAATCTTCATTAATTTCTAAAAATAGGGAATGGGTTTGATAGTATACTAAGCAACGATCTCAAAAAAGTACAAATTATCGAAAACTAAACAAAGTACATACCCGATTTAAGCTTTCCTTATTGCCGAAACCTTGAGCTTCAAATATGGTGTTTTCTCATCTCATATTCTGCCAAGGAAAGAGATAATGCATGTTTCTTTTATTTTATGATGTTTATAATTTTAACATATAATATAATATAAAAGTTAACTTATAATATAAATAAAAAAACATATTAGTGATCACTTAAATAACAACGCCGTCCACTAAGGTTCTAAATGGTTAATTTGCATCATAAGGCCACATACAAAAGAAGACAAATCAATTTAACCACTTAATTGAATAATTGGCCACTTTTACCACTTACGCAATTTAGTCCTTTTATTAAATTAAACACACAAACAATTAAATTTTTATACGAAACTTTCACACATACTAATTCACATCTAATTAACACAGAAAATAATATTTAAATATTTTTTAGACTCGGATTCGTGGTCTCGAAACCATCGTTCCGATTAGGGTCAAATTCGGACTGTTACAACTCTCCCCCTTAAGGATTTTCATCCCCGAAAATCTTACCGGTAAATAGGTTCGGATAACGCTCTTTCATTGTATCTTCAGACTCCCATGTTGCTTCTTCAACTCCGTGTTTTTGCCACAGTACCTTAACTAACGAAGTCCTCTTATTTCTCAATTCTTTGATTTCCCGAGCCAAAATACAAATCAGTTCTTCTTCATATGTCATATCAGATAAGATTTCAATCTTAGACGGGGCAATCACATGTGACGGATCAGATCTATATCTACGAAGCATCGAAACATGAAATACATTGTGTATCTTTTCTAGTTCGGAAGGCAATCTTAATCTATAAGCGACAAGCCCAACACGTTTGATGATCTCATACGGTTCGATGAACCTCGGACTTAATTTGCCTTTACGTCCAAATCGAAACACTTTCTTCCATGGAGAAACTTTCAAAAATACCCGATCTCCAACCTAAAACTCAATGTCTTTACGTTTTAAATCCGTGTATGACTTTTGGCGATCTGATGCAACTTTCAAACTATCTCGGATCACTGCCACTTTCTGTTCAGTCTCTTTAATCAAATCAACCCCGTGTATCTTGTTTTCACTGAGCTTAGTCCAGTACAATGGTGTACGACACTTGCGGCCATACAAAGCTTCGTAAGGTGCCATTTTGATACTAGATTGAAAACTATTATTATAAGCGAATTCAATCAAAGATAAGTATCGTTCCCACGTACCTTCAAACTCGAGAATGCAACATCTCAACATGTCCTCAAGTATCTGAATGATTCGTTCGAATTGACCATCTGTCTGCGGATGAAAAGCTGTGCTAAATTGTAGTTTGGTACCTAAAGCATCTTGCAATTTCTTCCAAAATTGCAACGTGAATCTCGGGTCTCTGTCCAAAATAATGGAAATCGGCACACCATGCAATCTCACAATTTGGGACACATACAACTCAGCAAGCTTATAGAGCAAATAGTCCGTACGAACTGGAATAAAGTGAGCCGATTTGGTTAGTTTGTCCACTATAACCCAAATTGCATCTTTCTTATTCGATGTTATGGGCAATCCAGATACAAAATCCATAGTGATTCTGTCCTATTTACCATGATCGGCTGAAGTAACCCAGAAGGCACCTGATGTTCGGCCTTTACTTGCTGACAAACTAAACACTTCGAGACAAATTTAGTTATGTCTCATTTCATACCAGGCCACCAAAAGAACTGTTTCAAATCATTATACATTTTCGTGCTGCCCGGATGTACAGACAATGGCTACTGTGAGCTTTATTCAATATCATCTAAATCAAATCTGAATTCCTCGGAACACATATTCGGTCTTTGAACTTCAAGCAGTCATTCTCATCTATTCGAAACTTTGACTCGACATTGCTTTCACACTGAACTCGTCTTGCCAACAAATCTTTGTCAACTTTCTGGGCATTACAAATTTGTTGAATAAACAACGGTCTTGCTTTTAATTCAGCTACTATCCAACCATCATCAGATATAACCATATACGCGTTCAACACACGAAGAGCAAATAATGACTTTCGACTTAAAGCATCCGCAACAATATTGGCTTTTCTCGGATGGTAGTCAATCACTAATTCGTAATCTTTCAATAGCTCTAACCATCTGCGTTATCTCAAGTTCAAATCTCTCTGTGTCACCAAATACTTCAAGCTCTTGTGATCAGAATAAACATGACATTTCTCACCGAACAAAGACGCCAAATCTTCAACGCGAACACAATGGCTGCTAGTTCTAAATCATTAGTCAGGTAATTTCTTTCGTGTGGCTTCAATTGTCTCGAAGCATAGGCTACGACTTTGCCTTCCTGCATCAAAACGCAACCCAAACCATTCAAAGATGCATCACTATAAACAACAAATTCTTTACCCGATTCAGGCTGAACTAATACTGGAGCTTTGGTCAAAAGAGCTTTCAACTGATCGAAACTTTTCTGACACTTTTCTGACCATTTGAACTTAACATCTTTCTGTAATAGCTTTGTTAAAGGTGTAGCTATCATAGAAAAACCTTTCACAAATCTTCTGTAATAACCAGCAAGCCCCAGAAAGCTTCGAATTTCAAAAACATTTTTCGGTGGTATCCAATCAAGTATAGCCGATATTTTATTCGGATCAACTCGAATGCCCAATGCTGAAACAACGTGGCCCAAAAAACTGACTTCACTCAGCCAAAACTCGCATTTACTAAACTTGGCATACAACTGTTTATCTCGCAAAGTTTGTAGCACAAGCCTCAGATGCTCAGCATGTTCGGTTTCATCTCTGGAGTAGATCAGAATATCATCTATAAACACTACTACAAACCGATCCAAATACTGTCTGAAAATCTGATTCATCAGATCCATAAAAATAGCAGGTGCATTAGTAAGTCCAAAAGGCATAACCAAAAACTTATAGTGTCCATACCTCTTTCTCAAAGCAGTCTTTGGCACATCGGGATCTCTGACTCACAACTGATAATAACCCGATCTCAAATCTATCTTTGAAAACACTGAAGCCCCTTTCAATTGGTCAAACAAGTCGTCAATTCGAGGCAACGGGTATTTATTCTTCATGGTCACCTTATTTAGCTGTTGATAATCAATGCACATTCACATAGTCCCATCTTTCTTTTTTCACAAATAGAACTGGTGCTCCCCAAGGAGAGAAACTCGGTCGTGCAAAGCCTTTATCTGTTAATTCTTGCAACTGTGCTTTCAACTCTTTTAATTCTGTAGGTGCCATCCGGTACGGAGCTATTGAAATCGGAGTCGCCCCCTGTACTAATTCAATGCCAAACTTTATTTCTCAGACCGGTGGTAAACCCGGTAATTCTTTAGGAAACACATCTGGGCACTCGCACACAACTGGCACGGATTCAATCTTCTTCTCAGTTACTTTACTGCCAAGCAGATAAGCCAAATAAGCTTCATACCCTTTTCTCATATATTTCCGAGCTAACATCGAAGATGTTACTGCTGGTAACCCATTCAGATCATTAGATTCAATTCGGAGAATTTCACCATTCTGACATCTCAAATTAATGATCTTTCTTTTGCAATTAACAACAGCATCGTGCAAAGTCAACCAATCCATTCCCAGAATTATATCAAATTCATCGAAAGGTAATAACATCAAATCGGCTGGGAAACATAAATCCCGAATCATCAACGGGCAACATTTACACACTTTGTCAACTAGAACACATCGACCCAAGGGGTTTGATACTCGAATCACAAACTCAGTAGACCCAGCAGGTAGAGTCTTACTGGATACTAATGTTTCACACACATAAGAATGAGTCGAACCAGGATCAATCAACGCAATAACACTAGTATCATAAAGAGTGAAAGTACCGGTAATAACATTTGGGGAAGAAGCATCCTCCCGAGCGCGTATAGCATATGCTCTAGCAGGTGCACAAGCCTCTGATTGAGCTGCAGTGCCTTTGGTTCCTTTCTGACTGCCACTTACATTTCTCGAATACCTGGATGGTCTGCCACGCACTGATACATTGCTCGGTCTTGTATTCTGAGCAATATTTTGCTCGGCTAGCATCGGGCGCTCCCGAATAAAATGATCCAACGATCCACATTTAAAATAGGACCGATCACAGAATCTACAACTCCCGAAATGCCATTTCCCACAATGCTTGCACTCTACTCGGTTCTGCTGAACATTACCAACACTGGCCATCGAAGTAGCTCGGGAACCCGCATGTGGTCGATCTCGGTCCCGTCTATGAAAGTCTGAAGTGGCTTTAGGTCGACTGGATTCATCTCTAAACTTATTTGATGCTGAATGAAAAGTCTTACTCGATGATCTTTTACGAATGTCTCTAACTTCAAATTCGGCTTTTCTTTTCTCTTTTCCAAGCTCTTTGGCCTTACAAGCTCGTTCGACAAGTACTACGAACTCTTTAATCTCAAGTATGCCGACCAGCAACTTAATGTCTTCATTCAGGCTGTTTTCATATCTTTTACACATAATTGCCTCAGTTGAAACACATTCACGAGAATATCAGCTCAATATCACAAATTTCCTTTCATACTCAGTCACGGTCATACGACCTTGTTTCAATTCCAGAAATTCTTTTCGTTTTTGATCAATGAATCTCTGACTGATATATTTCTTACGGAACTCAGTCTGAAAGAATTCCCAAGTCACTTTCTCTTTCGGAACCACCGATACTAGTGTATTCCACCCGTGATATGCGGTGTCCCGTAATAAGGATATAGCACACTTCAAGCATTCATCTGGTGTACATGATAGCTCCTCAAGCACACGGATGGTATTATCAAGCCACAGCTCAGCTCATTCCGCGTCGTCATCATCATTAGCTTTAAATTCTTCGGCCCCGTGTTTCCTAATTTTATCAACGGGAGGCCTACCAGATCTCATCGGATCTATCATCGGAGGTGCTGAAGGTATCGGAGATGGATTATTCGAGGGTGGAGGTTGTTGCACAGCCGGATTAGTCCAGATGTATTGTGTAAACCACTCGTTCATCATCTGGTAGAAGGCTTGCTTAGCCTCCCCCTCATGGCTACCCGAGATAGGTCGAGAGTCTACTGGCGCAATCGCATGCATGGGATTAGGAGCTACACTCTCGACATCATCAGCTACGGCTCTGCCAGGATCCATTTACTATATAAAAGCACAATTTAAATGTCAGAAGTCACCACACAATCGTATTATTAAATTAAGGCATGTATAGCTAGACTCGCACGCGCTACGGTAGTCCTAGAATTGACTAAACCGTAAGCTCTGATACCAATCAAATGTAACACCTCTAACCCGTATCTGTCATCAGATTAGGGTTACGAGGTATTACCAAAAAAATTTCAACTTTCATATAACCACATAATCACATAGATCTAATTCGCAACCGTTTACATATTAAACATTTTCAAACTAAACATATGAATCATACTTCATAGTTCAATCAAACTTATTCTGAACATATATTATGAGCAAGCTTACATATTGTATTCATTAAAGCCAAACATACCTATTTCAATTACAAGTTCATTCTTAAATAACCATATTATTATTTTATCATATAAACATCATTTACGGTTATGATCAATAAACTCAAGTACACCTAGATCATTAGCAAACTAGCATGTATAATAGCATTTCAATTATCTTTGTTCGACCAATTCATTTCTTTAGCCATTTTGACATAATGCGCATATATATAATTATATATGTATCTATAATTTCAATTAACATATATTCAACCAAAACCAATTTCTCATTCAAATTAAAGAATAATCACCACTTTGGGTAAAGTTAAATTAAGGCCAAACATACATATACCCTAACTGAATTATCAAAACAAACATTCAACATTTAATTAAGAACTTATGAAATCAAGTTTAAACCAAAGGATCAAGCCATTTTCACAGAGTACTATGAATATTATTCCTCAACTTTTAACTAACTAAAAGACTACTTAAATTTAGTACTTCACTCTCATGCTTATATACCATGGAATAAACTTTCATAGTAAACCTATAGCAGGGCCGAATATCATCAACATTAATACCATGACCAACATTACCAAAACATACTCAAACATAGAAACATAGCCATTTTTGCATGGCTTATATACATCAACAAAAATATCATTCAAACATTTGCTAGCCTATACACGCCTTAAGTTCAAAAATTCAACTTTTTAGGTACCAAAATAAGGTGATAGCGTGGATGACTTCAATGACGATCCCCTGAGCTCGTAGCTTAAAAAATATCTGTAAAACAGAGTGAAAACATAACACACAAAGTAAGCTAACTAGCTTAGTAAGTCTTAAGAAAAAGTATTAAATCAAATGATCATTCAAACATTTTCAATCCAAATTTAATATCATACAAATTCAAAGCTTAGTACTTAAATGATCTACTAATGCTGAATGCTAATACCCTTTTTTTCTTTGATAACCTCAAAATATCCTTATCTAACCTTAATTGTGCAAACTCACCGAATACATATAAATGTAATATGTATCCACATATAACCAAATCAAGTAAGTACAATATACATATTAACCACATATAATCAATCATACACATATGTAAACATATCCATTTATCCTCACATATAGCATTTACACATATAGTCGAATCTCAAAGGCACAACCAAGATTAAATTCCAATATATCATACTCATTATTTGTAAGACCAAATCCACATATTAAAATCTTACAAAAATACTTCAACTATATCACATATTGCTCACTGCGAAAAGTAATATAATAACTTACCTTATTCCTTGCAGCTATGAAGCTTATACTTACCTGAACATTTAGCTTATCTGTAGTAATTATATTCCACCTTATTCTTGATCCATGAATCCTTTATTTACAATAAATCACCGGCATTAAGCCTGCTAGGCAACAAAGCCTGAAATACACACCGGCACTAAGCCTGCTAGACCCGAGGTCTGAAATTTAATCACCGGCATGCTAGACCCGAGGTCTAAAATTTAATCACCGGCTTTTAGCTTGCTAGGAAACAAAGCCTGAAATACACACCGGCACTAAGCCTGCTAGACCCGAGGTCAGAAATTTAATCACTGGTATTTAGCCTGCTAGGCAATAAGCCCGATACACTTCACCGGCACAAGGCCTGCTAGGCTCGAAGCCCAAATATCGATATTATAAAACCATCTCATACACATTACATATTACCAATATCACATAAATCACACATAATTCATATCACTTTAACATATCAAACTCAATTAAATTTTAATTACATTTCATTATTAAATCACTTACAACATTTGGCTTTGGCCAAATTCACATTTATAAATTCATAATTCAGCATGTAATCAAGGTTATAACCAATGTTAACGGTATTAAATTGCTTATAGACTTACCTCGAATATCGTCAGATGACAAAAATCGGCTATTCGATAACTTTCGCTTTTCCCCAATCCAAATCTGTTTTCCTTTGTTCTTGATCTAAACATGTTCAAATTTAGCTCATTCAAATACATTTCAATTCAATTTAGTCCTCAAACACTTAAATGGGCAAATTATCATTTTGCCCCTAATGTTTCACATTTTTACAATTTAGTCCTATTTGCACAAAACACAAAATACACACAATTTGATCTCACACCTTAAGGGCCGAATATTCATAGGTTTCATACAAGTCCATTCCTTTCATTTTTTCCACATTTTAGTCCCTCAAAAATTTATTTTTTCAATTAAGCCCTAATTACTCAATATCACCAAAAATCTCAATACAAAACATGTTAATCTAAAACATATATTTCATAATTCATCAACAAACAACAAAAATCACAACTAATCATCAATGGCATATCATAAAATCTTCATTAATTTCTAAAATTAGGTTATTGGTTTGATAGTATACTAAGCAACGATCTAAAAAACTTAAAAATTATCGAAAACTAAATAAAGTACATACCCGATTTAAGCTTTCCTTATTACCGAAACCTTGAGCTTCAAATATGGTGTTTTCGCCTCTCATATTCGGCCAAGGAAATAGATAATGCATGTATCTTTTATTTTATGATGTTTTATAATTTTAACATATAATATAATATAAAAGTTAACTTATAATATAAATAAAAAAACATATTAGTGATCACTTAAATAACAATGCCGTCCACTAAGGTTCTAAATGGTTAATTTGCATCATAAGGCCACATACAAAAGAAGACAAATAAACTTAACCACTTAATTGAATAATTGGCCACTTTTACCACTTACGCAATTTAGTCCTTTTATTAAATTAAACAGACAAACAATCAAATTTTTATACGAAACTTTCACACATACTAATTCACATTTAATTAACACAGAAAATAATATTTAAATATTTTCGGACTCAAATTCATGGTCTCGAAACCACCGTTTCGATTAGGGTCAAATTCGAATTGTTACATACGGGCTCGGCCAATTAGGTAGTGTGGGCCACACGGGTGAACCACACGAGCAAGTAGGATTCTAGCCCAAGACGTGTGATCTACACGATCAAGGCCAATTTAGGCCGTGTAGGCCACACGGACGTGTGAGCCCACATAGGCAGGCCACATGGGCGTGGGAGCCCATTTTTTGAGAAGTTCTGTATGATTGCATTGGTCGCCCTAGTCGACTGTGGACCTATTGTAGGGTTGGCAAGCTTTACCTAGACCCCTAATTCTATGACTTGACGTTCTGATTTTTGTACTGAGCATGAATTCTGATATATGAATGTATGAAATGTATGAATTCTGTGACATTTTATGTATGTTGCATTGCATCAGGGTGGGCTGACGTTTTACTGAAGAAAGTATCTGAAAGGCTCTTAAGCCTGTTATCTAGCAGCTCAGTTGCAAACTTCTAATTATGTACTGCATTCGATACAGCATGGTGTGTAGGGATGAGTGGGTTAATTTTATCCCCACATGGTGTGTTTGGTTGGACAGAGTTGGTATGTAGAGGCTGGTGGGTAGGATTCTGCTATTCTGTTCTGATTTACATGTTATGTCTGAAATGGGCTAAGGCCCTCAAATATATCTGATTCTGTATCCAAGTGGGCTAAGGCACACACTGTTTCTGTAATGGGCTTAGATCCGAACTGTGGATTTATGTTTGTTTTCTGATAATACTGTATGCATGTTTTCTGTGGGGATTACACATTGAGTTGCGAAAACTCACCCTTTTCTATTAATCTGTTCAGGTAATCCCCAGCAGTAGACGAATCAGTGTTGCGGAGGACTCGGTGGTGACCACAGTTTTGAACCTTTACGATTTTTAATTATATTTATGGTCTTATATCTGGGAAAAGGTTTATGTAATATGGCCTTTACGAATTTTTGTTTAAATTTGCGATTTTTATTATAAAACTTCTAGTAGTAGGATAAGACGCAAGTTTTCAAAATAACCAAATGTTTTATCGAATACACACGAATTCGTAAAGTATTTTAAAAGCTTCCTCAACGTATAATGTTGAAAATGGATAATGAAGAATAAATGATCGTGTCTGAAAGTCTTAAAATTTATATAATGAATGATCGAACCTAGAGACTAACATCACCACGATTGAGGCAATCGCACCTATCGAACAATAGTATAATTTAGCGGCAAGACCGGAATGTCGAACCCAAAGGAACCAAAAGTACTAGTACTAACTATCTTTTTATTATCTAGCCTACAATAAAGAGGATTAATGTTTATCTAACTAATTACTAAGCTAAGGATGCCAAGACACAGATAATGAATAGGGAAAATACTTTTGAGAAAATCAATTGATTAAGACAACACCCAAGGAAGAATCCACCTAGACTTCACTTGTTATTTAACTCTGAACCAGACGATTTATTCACTTGACTTGATCCGTAAGATTCCCTAATTTATATTAATACCTCTTTCGAGGCTACTAACGTCTAACCCTAGGTTGATTGATTGAAATCTCTTTCTAATTAAAACCCCTAGTGTTGCATTAACTTGATCTGTAGACTCCCATATTAGGTTTGACCCTAATCCGGTATATTTTCATCGTCCTATTTCTAGGAGTGCGATCAACTCCGCTTAATTATGCTAAATCTACTCTTGAATAGGGACTTCTACACCTCTAAATAACCACATCAATACTTGAATTAATATTCTGGAATATTAAGGCAAGAATTAAGAAGAAATAACCAAGAACAAATCAAGTATTTATCATATAGTTCAGAAAAAAATAACAAGATTCGTCTTAGGTTTCATCCCCCTCAGGTATTTGAGGGGTTTAGTTCATGTTTGTAAAAGAATACATCTCAAAAGAAAAATAACAAAACATAAAGAAAAACCTTAAAACCCCCTGAATGAATTAAAGGAGAAATCCTCAGTCTTGAGTGTGGTTCCGGCTCCTGAGATGGATCAACTGGTTTTCTTTGAGTAATCCCTTGTATTCAGCCCTTTCTGGCTACCTCCGGCTACCTCGTTCCTTTAGGTCACACTTAGGGTGTTTATATAGACTTCAAAATGTCTTTGCTTGCCTCAAAGTATCCTTTTCCGCATAGAATTAAAACGAGTCAGGGCAGGGACATGCCCGTGTAACATGCCCGTGTGAATCGAACCCAGGGTCGTGTTTTAGCATGCTAAAGTGGATAAATCATCAGAAAAGGGGGTCAAATGTGGGTTTAAAATATGTATATATTATGGTTTATCAATAAACAACACGTTTTTTTATGGTAACTTAAGATATCAAAAATAACTTTATTGTAATTACGTTTTCTAAAGCACTATCATGTGACATCGCCAGATTCAGCCATAACGTCTAGGCTGGGCTTGGGATGTTACATTAAGTGGTATTAGAGCCAAGTTACAAAACTCGACTGTGAATTTGGGTTTTAAAAGTTGGTTTTAAAGAAAAAAAATTTTAAGTGATTCAAAATGTTTTTTAAATGAGTATGTGGTACACCGAGTCTCCAGCACTAATCTTGTAAGTGTTCTGAATTCTATTTAAATTTATCTAGAAATACTACTTGCATGCTTGAAACAGCCAATAGGTAGTATACTGCACTGAAACACTCTAGGTAGTGTGATCGTGTCAAACAGTCGAGTTTTAATATTTATAAAGAATGATCGAACCTGTAGACTAACTATGACAACAATTGAGGCAATTGCACCTAACGAACAAAAGTATAGTTTAGGTAAGATTATTTTATCGAACCCATAGAAACCTAAAAGTACTACTACTCACTTTCTTTCTATTATTTAGCATGAAATATAGAGCGATTGGTGAATTAATCTAAAAACCAACGAAACACTAGAATAACTACAAAGACAAAAGAATGCAAATTTTGGAAAGACTTGATGGAAAACTCAGTTGATAAAGACGATACCCTTGGGAAAAATCCACCTAGACTTCAATTATTACTTAACCCTAAACCATATGATTTCTTTACTTAGCTTGATCCGTGAGACTCCCTAACCTATATTAAACCCTCTCTCGAGGCGAATAACATCTAACCCTAGGTTAATTAGTGGAACTCTCGTTCTCTTATAATAACCCCCTAGGGAAGCAGTAAATCGATCCGTGGATTCCCATATTAGGTTTCACCCTAATCTGGCAAAATCTCGTAACCCTATCTCTAGGCGTCCGATCAATTTCACTTAATTATGCTAGATCTACTCTTAAGTAGGGTCTATTCCTCCTCCACCTAAGCACATCAGATTTGGATTAAGCCACATAATTAAGAACAAACTAAGTATTTATCATATAATTTGGAAATCAAATAACAATATTCATCTAGGTTTCATCCCCCTCAAGTATCTGAGGGGTTTAGTTCATAACTAAACAAGAAAACCTCTCAAAAGAAAATATAACACAAAACATAAGAAAAATCCTAAAACCCCCTGAAGGAATTGAAGGAGAGATCCTTCATCTTGAGTAGAACTCTGGCTCTTGAGATGGATTAACTGGCTATCTTCGAGTGTTTCCCTAAACCGATAAAAGCTCTGGCAGAAAACTCTGCTAAAACTCCAACCCCCTAAAATAGTTGCCTTAAGTTGTTTATATAGGCTTCGATATGCTTTACTTGGCTCCTAAGTATCCAAATTCAAGTAGATTTCCTCTTGGGATGTTTAAGTGGACTTAGGGATGTGTTTCTTTACCTTCAAGCATCCAAATTCGAGTGAAATTGCTCTCTCCCGTGGCAGGGGCACGCCCATGGCACACGTCCGTGTGAGTCGTGGCCAGGCCGTGTTTAGACATGTCGATTGGGACACGACCGTGTAAGTCCAGATGAGGCTGTGCTCTAAATGGTTGGCAAGGCACGGCTGTGTGGCATGAAGTCCAGGCTGTGTCGATTTCATGGGTTAGCCCAATTTGGTTCGATTTAAGCCCATTTCGCCTTCTTTTTATCCTTGGGTGCTTTCCTGAGTATAAGACATAAAAAGAAAGGATTAAGAGCACCTTTTTACATAAATCAAGGATAAATCATCCAAAAGCATACTAAATGTGGGATGAAATTATGTTACTTTTATGGTTTATCAAATACCCCCACACTTAAGCTTTTGCTTGCCCTCAAGCAAAATTCTCAACTTACAATTAAAACGAATTTCCCACAATTCATAATTCCTATCGACAATGTCTCATCCTAATTCATAGGTAATTTATACATGGATAATTGAACTCAAAGAGTCCTAAAGATTCAATCAAAATAAGTCATACCTTTGTAGCATGAAAACATAGGTGTCTCCCCTTATCTAAATAGTTACCTTTAATTCAAAACCGATAAGGATTGACATCCTCACTAAGGATTCACTCAAAGCACTCGAAGTGTTTAAGGTTCAAAAATAAGCACTCATAAGTCGAACCTGAAAAGTTAATCCCATAGGCTTGCCCAGAAATCAAATCTCCATCATTGTAATATGAGATGGTACACAGATCAAAAGGTCTTTAATAGGGTTGTAACGGAGCTAGGGTTGAAGGTGTGGATAAAGGCTGAATTAGAAGGTTTAGAATCGAGATTGAATTGACAAATTACCTTAAACAACGAACTAGAAAATAAATAATTACATGAATTGAAACTTTGAGACTAATAATACGAGCTTCAATAAATAGAATTTAACTTGTACAATCTCGCTTTTCATAATACTAGTACTGAATATACTTCAATTTTTTTTAAGAACAAACTACAATATAGATTCATCTACTAAAAGAAAATAGAAATAATCAGGCAACTGATCAAAACAATTCTCGATATGGTAGTCAAAAGGAATGGTGGTAACAAATATGAAGGGTTTTTTGTTAGCTTTAGTAGGTGAGTCAATAAAAAGGGATTATTAGGATCAACAGGGTTTACTAGGGGTTAATTTATGAAGGTTGGCTTTTTATGGAGTAAGTAGGTTAAATCCTAGGTGCCTTTATCATCTCTGTATAACAAATCAAAAATGTGTTCTTGATATGTATAAATGAGGCAAGTTTTAGAATAACAGTTCATAGTTGACACACTCATAATTAAAAAGTGAGCATGAAAAAGAATATATGCTCTATAAGGCTCAAAATCTCACAAAAATTATGGGTGTTTTTTATGCCAACCTTGTAAATTTCAAACTTCAAGGTAACATTCAGAAACATATCAATAAAATTAATAAATCATTAGAAATTTCATCCTAATTAGTAATATGAGAAAAATACTTAAAAACAAGACTAAATTCAGGGTTTTGAGAATACTTTTACCCCCCACACTTAAGATGTACATTGCCCTCAATGTACAAAGATAGATAGTGATAATAATGAGAAAAATCAAAAGAGAAGTGGGGAAAGTAATACTCCCTGAAATCTGGATGATCCTGGAGTTGTTCTGATGACTTTTTGTAGTAGTGAATTACTCCTAGTGCTGTGTAGGTGGAGTGTGTGACTGTAACTGTGAAGTCATCATGTAAATAACTTGGTGTTTTCAATAAATGTATATTACGTGTACTCGAAGATTAAATAACCAATGATGATTAATATAAAAGATGCTATGAGGAAAAGTTATAAATTAAGACATATAAAAAGGAAAAATAAAAATAAAAATAAAAACAGAATAATAAAATTCAGTCTTATATAATCCGAAGACTCAAAGGTCCTCATCATTAGCCGGGTCCTGCGATGGTGTCGATGGTGATATATGAAAATGATGGCAGATTTGCTGAATGGTGGCCTCGATCCCGTCAAAACATCGAGCAGTGTTAGTAAATTGCTAGGTACAGTACTGCTCGAACTGTGTGAGGCGTGCAGAGATATCTGCCATCGAGCTGCTGGATAGGACGATTGTTGGCTCGGGACTGGTGAGACATCATCAATAATGTCCTCGGGCACATCCTCGTCTGTGGCTAGTCTGTATTGAGGGGGTCCGTCCCACGATGATGTTTGATCATCTTCATGTGTAACATCGTCTGGATCTCCTGAGGTGTCATATGTCTGATCAATGTGAGTGAAGCAATCTGATCTCATTGTTGAGAAGATTGAAGTGTCGGGCTAGTCTCGTGATGTAAGGGCCCATTGACAGGATTCTTTTCTGGTGCTCTCTGTTTGGTGCTGCATTGCACATGCAATGAAATATGCCACATCGAAAACATGACCTTCGGACATGCATGACAAGAAATAAACGTCTTGTTTGTTGACGACACCGATGCTCTCTTTGCGACCTGTAATGGTATGAGCAAGAATAGCATGGAGATACCTGAGAGTTGGGAGGAGGGCAGTCGCTTTGGAATGACTAGGGTCGTAGTCGCATTTAGTTGGTTGTAGGTTGCGCCAACATGAGACAGGGGTGCAATGGAGCTCTCTGTTTAACTCGAAGAGTGGATTTTCTTCTATAAATTCCAGCGTATAGAGTCCGAGTGCCGATCCGAATTGAGGTACGCTTAGTCGACGTACATTGCCCCCTAGGCGGAATTGAATTGTGCTGGCATCGTCAAACTATGTCATTACCATCTGTAGGGTGAATGTGGCACAGAACTCGAGAGTCAGTTCCAAGTATGTGGGCTCTACGATAACAAAAAATTGCTCCCATGGTTCCGTTGAAATGAGAGCTCGAACATCTCCAACAAGTCTAACTTGTTCCAAGGCATCCTAATCGATGCACCTACCGATTCTAAGGGGCCTATCCCGAAATGCTCTATATCGTTCTTCCTGAGTTGCTTGAGGAAATCAGAAGTGGATGATGATTTGGGCCCCTTTCTTTTCGTGCTTGGGGTCGATCGTTTGATTCGGTATGTTGACATGATACCAACAATTTGTAATGAACTATAAACAGGTTTTGAACAAAAATATAGCCAAAATTAAATCAAGAAAATCAAAAAATTTAGAATATAAATCAACAAAAATCATCAATGAGCAAATGAATGTATGAACTTTGTGAGTCCTTAAAAAGCACTAGTTTATTTCTATTTATGCAAATGAAATAACAACCAATTCATGGAGCCTAGAATTTTGAAGCAAGATTCCTGAAAATATAATGGTTCAATGCTAAATATAAACCAAATATGAAAGTAAAACTATCATTCAGTGTTTAAGTTAGGAAAAAGGAACCAGGTATGATATAGGAGGATTGGGTACGGGCGAAGCACGGGCGGAGCACGGGTGGTGGTGCGTTACTGCAGTGCGAACACGGTGGTGGCTGAAGCGTGTTGTTCGTGTGCACGGCGGTGTCGAGAGCGTGTGCGAAGGTTGTGGGTGATTTTTAAGATGCAAATGGTGAGGGGAGGTGTTTTTGGGTGGGGGAAAACGGTGGTGCAGCTGGATTGGAGAGAAAGGATTTTAGAAGATCAAATTTTAGGGTTTGGGTTAGGGGAGGGCGGTTAGATTTTATTTATAGGGGATAAGGCACGATCGATCGACACGCCCGTGTCGATTTGAATTTTGTCTGTGCTTTTCGCGATTTTGGGGTTTAGGCGCGTTCAGGTGGATTTACCACGGCCGTGTTGTATCTGCCACGCCCGTGTGCTGGTTCACACGGTTGGGTTTGCAAAGGCGTGTGTAGCCCGTGCTCGATAAGTCAGTATCCTCACACGGTCGTAGGGCACGGGCGTGTCCTGCCCGTGTTTGATAAGTCAGTATCTTCGCACGGCTGGTTGGCACTGGCGTGTCCTGCCCATGGTTAAAAAGTTAGTAGTTTCACATAGTTGTGGGGCACGGTCGTGTCTTGATATCATAGCCCGTGTTTAGAGAAGAGAGGTTTTCCCTGTTTGTCCACGGCTCCAGACACGCCCTGTGGTGTGTCCCCTGTTTGCACACGGTCATTGGCACGCCCGTGTTCAAGGCTGTGTTAATGATTTTGCATTTCTGTTAAACTATTACAAAATAATGTTAATGTGTTAGCGCTTGGGTTGCCTCCCGAGAAGCACTCGTTTATATTCTTAAGCTAGACTTTCCCTGTTTTTGGTCTAAAAAGATGGCTCGTGGAGCAGAAGCTCCTCTCTCATATCTCCAGAATCTAAACTAATGTAAATTTTAAGTCGGTGACCATTTACCTTGAATGTGCCTTTTGTGGAATGAGTTACCTCAAGAGTGCCATACAGAAAGATTATTTTAATCATGAATGGGCCTGGCCATCTTGACTTCAGCTTTCTGTGGAATAATTTAAGCCTTGAATTGTATAGTAAGACCAGGTCTCCTACTTCGAATTATTTTGATCGTTTGAGACGGGCGTTGTGACGTCACTTTGTAGCCTCCTTGTACAGTTTTGAGTTCTCATAGGCTTCCATTCTTCATTCATCCAGCTCATTCATCTGCATCATTCTTCTCTTTTTTACAGCTTTGAGGTCAGAATTCAAGAATTGTATTGCCCAGAAAGCTTTGTGTTCTAACTCAAATGGTAAATGACATCTTTTCCCGTATACAAGTTTGTATGGGGATGTCCCTAGAGGTGTTTTGAATGCTGTTCTGTAGGCCCATAAAACATCATATACTTTAACTGCCCAATCTTTTCTATTTGATTCAACCGTTTTCTCTAGGATTCGCTTAAGCTCTCGCTTTGCTACTTCTACTTGCCCACTAGTTGGAGGATGATATGGGGTGGCTGTTCTGTGGCATACTCCATATTTCTTTAGAACTTTTTCAAATTGTGTATTACAGAAGTGAGTACCCCTATCACTAATGATGGCTCTAGGTGTCCCAAATCGGGAGAATAGTTTCTTGAGAAATTTAACTACTACCCTAGCATCATTGGTAGGTAAGGCTTCCGCTTCTACCCATTTTGACATGTGATCGACTGCTACTAGGATGTATTTATTTTCAAACGAACTAGGGAATGGTCCCATAAAATCAATACCCCATACATCAAATATTTCACATGACAACATATATGCTTGAGGCATTTTGTAACACCTTGGTTTTAGGGGTTGGATTTCTGGTGCTTAGCTCGGGTGTTGGCACACTTCAGTGTGTGTTTGGGTAAGTTTTAGGGGTCCTGAGAACCCTAGGTGGTGGTAGGTTGCCTTAGAAAATTTTTAGTTCTAGGGGCTAAAAAGGGGAGCTTGGATAGAGGGGGTCTTAAGAGAATTTTTGGTGGAGTTTTGGCATAAAGAGTGGCTTGGCAGAGTGGCAAGGAGGCGCCACTTAGAGCATGGAGAGGTGACGCCATTTGCAGGAGGAAGGGTCTCATGTTCGATTCGCAGAAGCAGCAGATGGGCATTGTTTTTGCGTCATCTTGATGGGGTGGATGGACGGTTTGAAAGGCTTAAAAGGTGGAGAAGACTTGGTCATCTTTTTTTTGAATTTGGCTAGTTAGGTTTGACTTTTTCAAAGCTTTTTGAATGGGTGGAAGGGAGGTATTTTAGGAGTATTTTGAGGATTATTTTTGGGGGGTTGGAGCTTGGCCTTTTAGTATAAATAGGGGGGAAGTGCTCATTATTCATTCACCATTTGCCTTCTCTCCCTTGCCGAATTTTGTTCCCCATTTCCTTGGTTGCCGAAACCTTTTTCTCCAAAGCTTGTTATTCTTCTTCTCTCACATTTTTTTTCCAAGTGGCCGAACCCTTCACTCTCCCTATTTCCCTTCCTTTTCACTTTAAAACCGAAAGTACACCCCACACCTTTCTTTCTCCTCTCTTTGGCCGAAACCACTGTTCTCTACCCCTTGATTTAATAGCCGAATCTACATCCATCACCCCTTTGCCGAATTTCTTTCTCTCAACTTGATAGCACTTGGGCCGAATGTTAGCTTAGATCTCTTCGGGTTCCGTGGCTGAGATACTCTGAGGTTTTAGTGGTTAGCCAAGCCTCCGTTTGTGGCAGTCGGTTTGATCAAGTGGAGGTAAGGTTATTTTTTTAGATTAAGTACTTAAGTGGTGTTTTGGGGGTTAACCTGTTTACCTGATTAAGCTTTTTGATGGAGGCCACAACCAGTCAGAGTGGGCAAGGGAAGGTCTCTATTCCGAAGTTCAAGAAAAGAGCGGTTTCAGCAGTTCGGGATTGGCCACCGGGGTGTGGGCCAGCGGCAGGAGATAGCTATAGGCAGATAGCGGTAGTCTCGCTAGTCGATAGCGTCGGGATCGAGGGTTTAGAGCTCCAGGTTATAAGGTGTGTAGTTAAACCATTGTTTCCAGGATTTGTATGATATTTGCCTATGTTATATGTGTGCTAACAAGTGCAGTTAAATGTGAAAATGGTACCCTTAAGGGGTATGAAGATGATCAGGTTAGTAGCAAAGTTTGTAAATATGATCACTGATTTTATTATGTGAGTATGCCTATGATTGTGTTTAATATGTACATGCACCACCTTATCATCATTTTATGTTACATGTGCATGGGCGGGTTATGAAAAGAAGGTACGGGTGTACTTCGAGTACGTGGTTGATGTCAGCTTTGTGCTACATCGTGGATTGGCGCTGACTGAGGTCGCGTTGTGGATCTTTGCGATTTAGTTCGCGTGGTTACCTTGATTGATATCGGCTTATGCCATATCGTGGCTTGATGGATTGCTATGTGCTCCATCGTGGTTTGATGTTAGCTATACGCTACATCGTGGATGGCATTGGTTGCCTTTTTGGAGGGAAAAGGAGAGGGTGACTCGATAGTCCCCTGGTGTGTGGTAGGCTGGATAAGGGGGTGTGTAGCGGATGGACCCTAGGTTTGGGTGGGTTTCATGATTGCATTATTCCGTTTTTGAAATAATATGAAAATGGGCCAAACCCAGTGATCAGTGGACTAATGTGAAAAGGGCCTAGCCCAGTATTTGTTATAATTTGAAGGTGGGCCAAGCCCAGATTGTGGTAATGTCTAAATAATTATACTTGCATGTTGCATTTGATAATTGGGATGTTATGTGGTTAGCATGTGGGTGGATTTCGATGGTTTGGTTACACACTGAGTCTGTATGACTCACCCAACTTTTTAAGCATCACAGGTGACACGTCGATCGGACCGGGTTGGAGTGGACACATGGTGGCCCATGCAGAAGAAGAGATTAAATGTTTTAGGCTTACTTTAAGTATTTGGGTTTAAATAGAATATGTAATAAAGGCCTTTTGACTCTTATTTATTTTTGTTATTATTTTATTAGTATTTATTATGATTTGAAGAATTTGAAACACTTTGTGAAGATGATTATATTTTTCCAACCTACTTATTCAATTTGGCTTGTATATACTAAACTTTTAGAATTAGTATATTTTAATAACAAAGTTTTGAACATAAGTTTAAATAAACATGGATTTTTCAAAAGTTAGCAAGTTTTACTAAATTTTTCTAAGTTAAATAGATTTTCCACCGACTTTTCCGCACTAACATAACCAGATTCGGTCGTAGTGAATGGGCCGAGTTTGGGGATGTTACAGTTTGGTATCAGAGCCAAGTTCAAAACTCGGCTTTGAGGGTTTTTGGGCCCGAAACAGTTTTCAAAATGGACTTTTTGAAAAAAATGGGCTTTTATAAAAAGGTTTTCAGGATATTTTGGCATGGCACCTGTACCTCCGACCCGAAGTCCACCAGGTAAGTACTTCGAACTTTGGAAGTGATTTGTTATTATGAACTGTTATGGGCTTAGTTGGGCTCGTAGTTTAGAATATTAAGGCTATTGGACCCTAGGATTAGTCTACTCAAACACTTGCATAAAACTTAAAGCTCTTAAACAAACCTGTGAAGTAAGTCGCCGAGTTAAGGTGTGGTAACCACTGTACGCATGTCTAGGTGTGGTATTCAGTAAGAGCTTGGTATTTAAGCAGTCCTAGCGACTCACCTCCTCTTTACTCGAATCCTACCTGGTGCGTAGCTACGGTTCACTTTAACCAAGAGGATTTGTTCACAGGCTGAACTAATTATTAAAACCCGAAAGGGAATTAGCCTTGCTGTTTCCTAAATTCCCTGTTTTTAAATTTTCAAATTTACCCCTCTGGTTTGTGAAACCTTAAATCTGATTTTGAAGGACGTTTTTCTTTCGATTTACAAAATTACCAAAATGCCCTTAGTGGCAAAATTACCAAAATGCCCCTGTATTGCAAAATTACTGTACTACCCTCAAATTTTGATAAAATGCTCTTTACCTTGCAAAATACTAAAACCCGAGTTTTCAAAATTTTAGGATACTCTGACTTTACGAAAATACCCCTGGTTGACAAAATTACCGAAATGCCATTGGTTTCTAAATTTTCAAATTTCTCTCAACTTCTACTGAAATATTCCTACTTTACTAAATATCAGAAAATTCTATTTTGTAAAATGTTGTGATATCTCGATTTTGAGAATTTACGAAAATGCCCATGATTTCCAAAATTACGAAAATGACCCTACTTTCTGAAATTTTTGCAACACACTTTGTTTGAGAAACAAAATTTTCAAGATGACTCCTGAGATTTGCAAATTTTGGAAAAAATCTCTAAGTTGGAAAAACTATTTTCAAAATTGACCCTGAGTTATTACCGAAATATCTCTTTAGGAAAAATGACGAAATTACCCCCGGGTAGGAAAAGGAAACTTGTTTGCTCGAAAGAACTACTCTCGGAACCTTCATTGCATAAAATTGCTCGTGGATAAAACAGTGAAACAATAATTTCTAATCCATAAAACTTTCTAAACAGATTAAATCGAAGCGCCTGGGATGAGTTCTAGGGGACGCGGTAGAGGTAGAATGACAGCTTCGGAACCAGTAGGGTCTGGTTATGGGTCAGAAAGCGAAGTGCCGCCAGCAGTGGATGTAGAGGAACAAGATCCGATAAGTGAAGAGGACGCAGTGTCGCAGGCTATGTTACGCGTGCTTCAGCAAGTGGCAAGAGCTAGTAGGGGAAATGGAGCTCGGAAGTCAGTGTCCGAGAGACTTAGGTCGAACGGGGCTGAAGTTTTTAGAGGAGTGTCGGGAACGGCTCCGAACGTAGCGGAGTATTGGCTAGAAGGAGTCGAGAGAATTATGGACGACTTGGATTGTGCCCCAGAGGAAAAGTTGAAAGGTGCTGTTTCGCTGCTTCGGGACGAGGCTTATCGATGGTGGCTCACTGTCAAACAAGGTGTACCGGCAGATCGATTGGATTGGGATTACTTTAAGGAAAAGTTTGAAGGAAAATACGTTGGAGCAAGCTACTTAGATGCGCAAAGGAAGGCGTTTCTAAATCTGGTGCAAGGAAATAAGTCGATAGCGGAATACGAAGCAGAGTTTGTACGGCTAAGTCAGTATGCTAAGGGAATTGTGGCCACTGACTATGAGAGGTGCGTCCGGTTTGAAGACGGATTGCGAGATGAACTTCGAGTGCTGATCGCTCCGCAGAGGGAAAGAGATTTCGCGGTGCTAGTGGAGAAAGCTCGTATAGCCGAAGAAGTTAAGAGGACGGTAAGGGAAAATCGAGGAAAAAATAGGAACGAGAATAAGAGAAGTGTTGGATGGTCAGCATCGTTTGGAGATGCTCAGAAAAGACCAAGAGTTGGGAATACGGTACATACACCAGTGCCAGTTGCTGAGAATCGGAATTGTCTCTGTGCTCGATGTGGAAGACCTCACACAGGAGAGTGTTGGGGAAATAGTAAAACATGCTTCCGGTGCGGATCTAAGGCACATCTGGTTAAGAATTGTCCTCGATCAACGAGGGGTCATGGTTCAAGCCATGGAGGGAATGGTTCCAGTCAGAATCAACCAAGGAGGTGATATCGGGTAAGCTCCTCTGCTTTGGTGCATGCTTTAATTGCTTTGCTTGCTTGTGGGAATAGATCTTTTCTGAGTTGCTTTGAATTTTGAGTGCGAACTTAGAGGCTATGATTGGGAAGTATGTTAGCTCTTTAAGATCAGAGTGCGCAGCCATAGCGTAGCGGGAGGAATTGGACTGTTAGTTTAGACAAGTAATTTCGGGGACGAAATTATTTTAAGGAGGGTAGAATTGTAACACCCTGGTTTTAGGGGTTGGATTTCTGGTGCTTAGCTCGGGTGTTGGCACACTTCAGTGTGTGTTTGGGTAAGTTTTAGGGGTCCTGAGAACCCTAGGTGGTGGTAGGTTGCCTTAGAAAATTTTTAGTTCTAGGGGCTAAAAAGGGGAGCTTGGATAGAGGGGGTCTTAAGAGAATTTTTGGTGGAGTTTTGGCATAAAGAGTGGCTTGGCAGAGTGGCAAGGAGGCGCCACTTAGAGCATGGAGAGGTGACGCCATTTGCAGGAGGAAGGGTCTCATGTTCGATTCGCAGAAGCAGCAGATGGGCATTGTTTTTGCGTCATCTTGGTGGGGTGGATGGACGGTTTGAAAGGCTTAAAAGGTGGAGAAGACTTGGTCATCTTTTTTTTGAATTTGGCTAGTTAGGTTTGACTTTTTCAAAGCTTTTTGAATGGGTGGAAGGGAGGTATTTTAGGAGTATTTTGAGGATTATTTTTGGGGGGTTGGAGCTTGGCCTTTTAGTATAAATAGGGGGGAAGTGCTCATTATTCATTCACCATTTGCCTTCTCTCCCTTGCCGAATTTTGTTCCCCATTTCCTTGGTTGCCGAAACCTTTTTCTCCAAAGCTTGTTATTCTTCTTCTCTCACATTTTTTTTCCAAGTGGCCGAACCCTTCACTCTCCCTATTTCCCTTCCTTTTCACTTTAAAACCGAAAGTACACCCCACACCTTTCTTTCTCCTCTCTTTGGCCGAAACCACTGTTCTCTACCCCTTGATTTAATAGCCGAATCTACATCCATCACCCCTTTGCCGAATTTCTTTCTCTCAACTTGATAGCACTTGGGCCGAATGTTAGCTTAGATCTCTTCGGGTTCCGTGGCTGAGATACTCTGAGGTTTTAGTGGTTAGCCAAGCCTCCGTTTGTAGCAGTCGGTTTGATCAAGTGGAGGTAAGGTTATTTTTTTAGATTAAGTACTTAAGTGGTGTTTTGGGGGTTAACCTGTTTACCTGATTAAGCTTTTTGATGGAGGCCACAACCAGTCAGAGTGGGCAAGGGAAGGTCTCTATTCCGAAGTTCAAGAAAAGAGCGGTTTCAGCAGTTCGGGATTGGCCACCGGGGTGTGGGCCAGCGGCAGGAGATAGCTATAGGCAGATAGCGGTAGTCTCGCTAGTCGATAGCGTCGGGATCGAGGGTTTAGAGCTCCAGGTTAAAAGATGTGTAGTTAAACCATTGTTTCTAGGATTTGTATGATATTTGCCTATGTTATATGTGTGCTAACAAGTGCAGTTAAATGTGAAAATGGTACCCTTAAGGGGTATGAAGATGATCAGGTTAGTAGCAAAGTTTGTAAATATGATCACTGATTTTATTATGTGAGTATGCCTATGATTGTGTTTAATATGTACATGCACCACCTTATCATCATTTTATGTTACATGTGCATGGGCGGGTTATGAAAAGAAGGTACGGGTGTACTTCGAGTACGTGGTTGATGTCAGCTTTGTGCTACATCGTGGATTGGCGCTGACTGAGGTCGCGTTGTGGATCTTTGCGATTTAGTTCGCGTGGTTACCTTGATTGATATCGGCTTATGCCATATCGTGGCTTGATGGATTGCTATGTGCTCCATCGTGGTTTGATGTTAGCTATACGCTACATCGTGGATGGCATTGGTTGCCTTTTTGGAGGGAAAAGGAGAGGGTGACTCGATAGTCCCCTGGTGTGTGGTAGGCTGGATAAGGGGGTGTGTAGCGGATGGACCCTAGGTTTGGGTGGGTTTCATGATTGCATTATTCCGTTTTTGAAATAATATGAAAATGGGCCAAACCCAGTGATCAGTGGACTAATGTGAAAAGGGCCTAGCCCAGTATTTGTTATAATTTGAAGGTGGGCCAAGCCCAGATTGTGGTAATGTCTAAATAATTATACTTGCATGTTGCATTTGATAATTGGGATGTTATGTGGTTAGCATGTGGGTGGATTTCGATGGTTTGGTTACACACTGAGTCTGTATGACTCACCCAACTTTTTAAGCATCACAGGTGACACGTCGATCGGACCGGGTTGGAGTGGACACATGGTGGCCCATGCAGAAGAAGAGATTAAATGTTTTAGGCTTACTTTAAGTATTTGGGTTTAAATAGAATATGTAATAAAGGCCTTTTGACTCTTATTTATTTTTGTTATTATTTTATTAGTATTTATTATGATTTGAAGAATTTGAAACACTTTGTGAAGATGATTATATTTTTCCAACCTACTTATTCAATTTGGCTTGTATATACTAAACTTTTAGAATTAGTATATTTTAATAACAAAGTTTTGAACATAAGTTTAAATAAACATGGATTTTTCAAAAGTTAGCAAGTTTTACTAAATTTTTCTAAGTTAAATAGATTTTCCACCGACTTTTCCGCACTAACATAACCAGATTCGGTCGTAGTGAATGGGCCGGGTTTGGGGATGTTACACATTTTATCACATTTAGAAATATTACATGTTGTTTGGCATTTACCACACAAGGTAACATACCCGTTGGCATCTTTAAATAGAGTGGGCCAGTAAAAACATGATTCAAGTACTTTGTGTCCTCCTAATGGTCCTCCATGACAATGTTCCAGGATTTTGCTTGCTTCTGTCTTTGTAACGCATCTTCGAATTACCTGATCTGCACATATGTGGAAAAGAAAGGGGTCTTCCCAAAAATAATTTTTCACATCAGCAATGAATCACTTCTTTTGGTGATGTGTTAATTTTCTTGGCAAGACGTTAGCTGCTAAATAATTCGCAATATTTGCAAACCATGGTACTTCAGAATGCGTTATAGAAAAGAGCTATTCTTTAGGAAACAAATCCTTTATCTCGTTTTCACCTAGCTCTCTGATATGTGGATTCTCAAGTCTGGAGAGGTGATCTGCCGCAAGATTCTCAGCTCCCTTTTTATCTTGTATTTCCAAGTCAAATTCCTGTAAAAGTAAAACCCATCGTATGAGTCTAGGTTTTGCATCAGGTTTGTTTAAAAGATAACGAAGAGCTGAATGGTCAGTGTAAACGACAACTTTAGACAATATAAGATACTGCCTAAACTTGTCAAAAGCAAAAACTACAGCTAGCAATTCTTTCTCTGTTGTGGTGTAGTTTTCTTGTGCGGGTGTTAATGGCTGAAAATACTTGTTTCTCCGTTGTCCCAAAACTACACCTACTGCAAAATCACTTGCATCACACATTAGTTCAAAGGGTAAATTCCAATCAGGTGCAATTATAATCGGTGCATTTATTAATTTATCTTTAAGGACATTGAATGCATCTAAACATTCTTGATTGAAATTAAAAGGAACATCTTTTTCTAGTAATTTTGTCAAAGGCTTAGTTATTTTATAAAAATCTTTAATAAATCTTCTATAAAAACCTGTATGTCCTAAAAAGCTTCTAATAGCCTTAACTGAACTAGGAGGAGGTAATTTTTCTATGGTTTCAACTTTTGCTTTATCTACCTCAATCCCTTTACTAGAAATCTTATGACCTAATACAATTCCTTCCCTAACCATAAAGTGGCATTTTTCCCAATTTAAAACAAGGTTTGTATCCTCACATCTCATTAAAACTCGTTTTAAATTTTTAAGGCAAAGATGGAAAGAATTACCGAATACTGAGAAATTGTCCATAAATACCTCCATGATGTCCTCCACGAGTTCGTCAAAAATTGCCAACATACATAGCTGAAAAGTAGCAGGAGCATTACATAATCCAAAAGGCAATATACGATAAGCAAACGTACCGTATGGGCATGTAAATGTTGTCTTCTCTTAGCCTTCAGGAGCTATGGGGATTTGGAAGTAGCCGGAGAGTCCGTCCAAGAAGCAGTAGTACATATGGTCGGATAATCTTTCTAATATTTGATCTATGAAGGGCAAAGGAAAGTGATCTTTTCTTGTGGCATTGTTGAGCTTTCTATAGTCAATGCAGACTCTCCAACCTGTAACTCTCCTTGTGGGAATTAATTCATTCTTTTTATTGGGCACTGCCGTCATACCTCCTTTCTTTGGAACTACCTGTACAGGACTTACCCAAGTGTTGTCAGAAATAGGATAAATTATTCCTGCAACTAGAAGTTTAATTACCTCGGTTTTGACCACTTCTTTCATGTTGGGGTTTAGCCGTCTCTGGGGCTGCACACACGGTGTATTCCTCTTCCATCAAGATTTTGGGGATGCAGAATGATGGACTTATTCCCTTGATGACAGAGATTTTCCATGCTAAGGCTTTTTTATGTTCTCTTAGTATCTTTATCAATTCCTCTTTTTCCTTAGGATCTAGTTCTGAAGAGATAATTTTCGGTAACGTAGAATTGTCTCCGAGAAATGCAATTCTAGGTGTCTCGGTAACTGTTTTAATTCTAGATCAGACGGCTCATCAATGGAGGTTTTCTATTTTAAAACGTCATCTTCTTCAATGGTTTCTTCTTTCATTTGTCTGAATGATGATGTATTCAAATTCATCTCATCACCTTCATCTTCTTCCCCCTCTCCTTGAGCTAGACATAGTTCCATCGTGTCGTCATATATGATTTCCTGTAATGAATTTTTAATGATATGATCAGTGGTATCAACAAAATAACAGGAATCATCTTGCTCTGAAGAATATCGCATAGCTAATTTACCATCACCTATATCAATAATAGCTCTAGCAATTGCTAAAAAGGGACGCCCTAAGATTAAAGGAATATTGATATCTTCATCCATGTCTAACACAACGAAATCAACAGGGAAAATAAATTTATCAATTTTTACCAAGACATCTTCAATAACTCCTGTAGGATATTTAATAGATCTGTCAGCTAACTGAATACTCATCCTAGTGGGTTTTGGTTCCCCAAGATCTAGTCGTTTAAACATTTTGTAGGGCATTAAGATGATACTAGCACCTAGGTCTGCTAATGCTTTCTTAATGTTTAGACTACCAATTAAACAAGGAATAGTGAAACTCTCTGGATCTTTTAGCTTCCATGGTAGTCTATTTTGGAGAATGGCTGAACATTCTTCATTGAGCTCCACTGTTGATACTTCCTCAAGCTTCCTTTTGTTCATGAGAAGTTCCTTTAAGAATTTTGCATGCTTCGGCATCTATGAAATAGCTTCAACAAAAGGTAAGTTAATATGTATTTGTTTAAAGAGTTCAAGAAACTTACCATATTGAGCATCCAATTGTTCTTTCTTTAATTTTGCTGGATATGGAATTGGTGCTTTATTCTCTGTATGTATTGGAGTATTGTTCTCAACTTCTACACTCTTTTCCTTGAAAACCTCATGTGGTTTCTTTCCTGGTGGTTTGATTAGCTCCTTACCACTTCTTAGTGTAACTGCCCTTACATACTCTGTGCCCTTGGATAAACCGTATTTCACATACTAGCTCAGTAAGTAGTCCAACTAACTTAGAAAGTTCTCCAACCCGAGTCTCGATTCCCTTGATTGATATTTGTTGCTCATCCAGTGTTGCTTCAATCGTTTGGAAACGGGAATCTGTAGCTGCTATGAATTTTACCAGCATCTCTTCAAGGGTTGATTTCTTTTCCTGTGGATAAGGCTAATTTTGATAATTTGGAGGAGGTTGCTGCCTTTGATTTCCTTGATTTCCTTGTCCTCCCCACGAAAAATTTGGGTGGTTCCTCCAACCTGCGTTATAAGTGTTACTATAAGGATTATTGGATCAAAAATTGTTACCTATATAGTTTGTCTGCTCGTTTTCTGTGCCCGGTTGGTAGGGTGGATACTCAGGATTCGCCATATTCCCACTCGCTTCACATTGCATTGCTGGGTGTACCTGCGAAAAACATAAATTATCAAGCTTTTTATTCATCATCTCCACCTGAGCTGACAGCATTGACACTGCGTCTATGTTAAAAACTCTGGTTGATTTTGTCGGTTTGGCCCCTGTAATTTGCCATTGATAGGTGTTTAATGACATCTCTTCAATAAAATCGTAAGCCGCTTCAGGAGTTTTGTTGTTCAAAGTTCCACCGGCTGATGAATCAATCATTTGCCGCGTTAAAGAATTCACATCGTTGTAAAAAGTTTGGACTAGAAGCCACAAAGGTAATCCGTGGTGTAGGCATCTTTTTAGGAGATCCTTGTATCTTTCCCATGCATTGTACAATGTTTCTTCGTCATTCTGCACAAAAGAAGATATGTCATTCCTAAATTTGGCCGTTTTAGCCGGTGGAAAATATTTTAAAAGAAATTTTTCGGTCATTTGATCCCATGTGGTGATTGACCTTCGTGGTAACGAGTTCAACCACTGCTTCACTTTATTCCTTAATGAAAAGGGAAATAACCGAAGACGTATGGAATCATCAGAAACGCCATTTATTTTGAAGGTATCACAGAACTCTAAAAATTAGCTATATGAGTATTTGGATCTTCATCCTGCAAACCATCAAATTGAACAAACTGTTGAATCATTTGTATTGTACTAGGCTTTAATTCAAAATTATTAGCAGCTATAGTGGGCCTAACAATACTAGATTCTGCTCCTGCCAAATTAGGTTTACCATAATCATACATAGTACGCGGAGCATTCTGTTCTTGCTCATTGGGCGGTGGATTGTTTTCCTCCATCCCTTCAGTAGGATTGGCTCTGTCTTGTTGTTCTTCTCGTTGGTAGTCTAAAGCTCGTCTAGTTTCTCTGGGATTCCGGCGAGCGGTAGCTTTAATATCACTTTCATATTCTAAAGGTCCTCTCGGGTTCCTTCTAGTCATAGACTAGAGGTGCCTGCTAGGAGAAGAAATAAAGAAAAATTTAGTAACAATAAAAATATAAAAACAAAAAATATATGTAATGGCTAAAGTAATAGAAACAGAGCTTTCTTAATATTTTAGGTTCCCTGGCAACGGCACCAAAAACTTGATCGTGTCAAACAGTCGAGTTTTAATATTTATAAAGAATGATCGAACCTATAGACTAACTATGACAACGCTTGAGGCAAGTGCACCTATCGAACACAAGTATAGTTTAGGCAAGATTATTTTATCGAACCCAAAGGAACCTAAAAGTACTACTACTCACTTTCTTTCTATTATTTAGCCTGAAATATGGAGCGATTGGTGAATTAATCTAAAAACCAACGAAACACTAGAATAAATGCAAAGACAAAAGAATGCAAATTTTGGAAAGACTTGATGGAAAACTCAGTTGATAAAGACGATACCCTCAGGAAAAATCCACCTAGACTTCAATTATTACTTAACCGTAAACCATATGATTTCTTTACTTAGCTTGATCCGTGAGACTCCCTAACCTATATTAAACCTTCTCTCGAGGGGAATAACGTCTAACCCTAGGTTAATTAGTGGAACTCTCGTTCTCTTATAATAATCCTCTAGGGAAGCAGTAAATCGATCCGTGGATTCCCATATTAGGTTTCACCTTAATCTGGCAAAATCTCGTAACCCTATCTCTAGACATCTGATCAACTCCGCTTAATTATGCTAGATCTACTCTTAAGTAGGGTCTATTCCTCCTCCACCTAAGCACATCAGATTTGGATTAAGCCACATAATTAAGAACAAACTAAGTATTTATCATATAATTTCAAAATCAAATAACAATATTCATCTAGGTTTCATCCCCCTCAGGTATCTGAGGAGTTTAGCTCATAATTAAACAAGAAAACCTCTCAAAACAAATATAACACAAAACCTAAGAAAATCCTAAAACCCCCTAAAGGAATTGAAGGAGAGATCCTCCGTCTTGAGTAGAACTCCAACTCTTCAGATAGATCAACTGGCTATCTTCGAGTGTTTCCCTAAAACGATAAAAGCTCTGGCAGAAAACTCTGCTAAAACTCCTACCCCCTAGAATAGCTGCCTTGGGTTGTTTATATAGGCTTCGATATGCTTTACGTGGCTCCTAAGTATCCAAATTCAAGTAGATTTCCTCTTGGGACGTTTAAGTGGATTTAGGGATGCATTTCTTTGCCTTCAAGCTGAGTGAAATTGATCTCTCCTGTGGCAAGGGCACGCCCATGGCACACGCCCGTGTGAGTCATGGCCAAGCTGTGTTCGGACTTGTCGATTGGGACACGGCCGTGTAAGTCGGGATGAGGCCGTGCTGTAAATGGTTGGCAAAGCACAACCGTGTGGCATGAAGTCCAGGCCGTGTTGATTTCATGGGTTAGCCCAATTTGGTCCGGTTAAAGCCCATTTCGACTTCTTTTTATCCTTGGGTGCTTTCCCGAGTATAAGACATAAAAAGAATTGATTAAGAGCACCTTTTTACATAAATCAAGGATAAATCATCCAAAAGAATACTAAATGTAGGATGAAAATATGTTACTTTTACGGTTTATCATAGTGTAAACTAAAACCTGTAGTGAAACTGAATATCATAGTAAAACTGCGATTCGCGATAACGAACTTTGAATTTCCGATACTATTCTGCATAAAACTTCTGTTAACAAATACTGGAACTGTATCTAATGCATAAAACTATTAATACAGATAAATTCTAAAATTACGACTAGCGTACAAGGTATCCGCGGACGGGGTACTAGAGGCCGTGGTAGAGGCCGTAGAGGGCTCGAGCTGGGTCCTCAGCATTTGAGAATCTGCCTAATGTGGATACGAGCGAGACGTCGATCTCACCTGTTACAGAGATCGGGTCTCGTGTTCGTGAGGCTTGGGATGATGCACTATCCCCAGCCATGCTACAAATTTTAGACAGGGTCGTAGGGCCCAACACCGAATCTGGGGGCCGCAGGTCGGTTACGGAATGACTCCGGTCCAGTGAGGCTAAATTATTTAGGGGTGTCACTAGAGTTGCCCCTAGCGTGGCCGAGTACTGGATGGAGGCCATGGAAAGAATCATAGACAATCTGGATTTTACCGCAAAGAAGAAGCTTAAGGGGGCTGTTTCTCTTCGTCGCGACGAAGCATATCAGTGGTGGCTAACGGTTAAGGAGGGCACTTAGTCCGATCGTTTAATTTGGGACTACATTAAGACGGGTTTCCAAAGAAAGTATGTGGGAGCCAATTACATTGACGCTAGGAGGCGTGAGTTTCTTAATCTCACCCAGAAAGACCGTTCGGTGGCCGAATATGAGATCGAGTTCCTAAGGTTGAGCCGGTATGCCCGGGGTATGGTGGCAACCGAGTATGAGCATCGCGACCATTTTGAGGATTAGTCAAGGACAGCTTACAAGTTCTGATAGCTCTGCAGAGGGAGCGTGATTTTTTTCTCTAGTGGAGAAGGCAAAGATTGCTGAAGAGTTTAAGCATGCTGAGTGCCAAAACTGCGAGAAAGGAAAGAATAAGAGGGAACCGGAGCCCTCGAATTCTTTGATGAGGCCTAAAAAAAGGCCAAATCTGATGGGCCAGTGAGAGTTGGGCTTCCTATTGCACCTACTGGGTGGCATTTTGTGGGCACTGTGGTAGACGCCACCCAGGCAAGTGTTGGAGGATGACTGGGGCATGTTTGAGATGTGGGTCAACTGAGCACTATATTCAGGATTGTCCATTGATAATTGATCAGGCGCAAGCTACAGGTACTAGTGTTGCGTAGCCGCAGAGAGTAGGTTAGCAGCCACCTAGGGGCCGAGGACAGGCCAGGGGTGGTAATGGCATAGGCCGAGGATAGAGAGCACCGAGCAGAGGTGTGGGACTGATTGAGGCGAGGTAGCCTGCAGTGGTTTATGCCATACGTCACCGAGAGGATGGTGATGCTCAGGATATCATTACGGGTACATTCTTAATTTTTAATGTACCCGATACTGTATTGATAGACATAGGCTCTACACACTCTTACGTAACTAGCTTTGTGTCTGAAACTTTGGGGATTCTGGTTGAGAGTACTTCAAGTGAGGTAACTGTTGTGATTTTGTTGGGGCAGTCTATCCGAGTGGGTAAACTATATAGAGATGTCCTATTGAAGGTTTAAGGGACAGTATTTCTAGCTGATCTGATGGAGCTTCCGTTCGAAGAGTTCGTTTTGATTCTGGGAATGGACTGGTTAGTCACACACCGTGTAAGTCTGGACTATGCGTCAAGAATGGTGGTTTTGAGAATCGATAAGGACAACGAGGTCGTGGTGATTGGGGAATATCAAGACTACTTGACTAATGTGATTACTGCGTTAGTGGCAGAAAAGTTGGTACGGAAGGGATGTTAGGCATTCTTGGCCTACATCAGTGTTTTTGATTTTAGTGACTCTTCGGTTAAGGACATCAAGACTGTAAGAGACTTTTTAGATGTTTTTTCTAAAGAACTACCGGGTTTGCTTCTGAGCTGAGAAGTAGAATTTGGGAATGAGCTCATTCTAGGTACTGCTCCGGTGTCTATTACGCCCTACCGAATGGCACCGAAGGAGCTTACAGAGCTTAAGGCTCAAATTCAAGAACTGTTAGATCGAGGGTTCATTCATCCAAGTGTGTCTCTATGGGGAGCGCCGGTGTTGTTTGTGAAGAAGAAAGATGGGACAATGAGGATGTACATCGACTATCGATAACTGAACAAGCTAACAATTAAGAATAAATGCCGACTACCGAGAGTAGATGATCTTTTTGACCAGTTCAAAGGGGCTTCTGTGTTCTCCAAGATTGATCTTCAGTCAGGATATCATCAACTGAAGGTTAAGGAGTCTGATGTGCATAAGACAACATTCAGGACTCGGTATGGACATTACGAGTTCCTAGTGATGCCATTTAGACTGACGAATGAACCAGCAGGTTTTATGAATCTGATGAATCAAATGTTCCAGCCTTATCTGGATCGGTTCGTGGTAGTCTTCATTGATGACATTCTAGTGTATTCAAAGACTGAGGATGAACACAATGAGCATCTCTGAGTGGTATTACAGAAGCTTCGCGAGAAACAGTTGTATGCGAAGTTCAGTAAGTGTGAATTTTGGCTCTAAGAAATAACCTTTCTAGGGTATGTAGTTTCTGCGGAGGGGATTCATGTTGATCCTCATAAGATTGAGGTTGTGTTGGGGTGGAAATAGCCAAAGAATGTGTCTAAAATCGGCAGCTTTCTAAGGCTGGTGGGTTGTTATCGACACTTTGTAGAAAGCTTCTATTTGATCGCAGCACCATTGACCAAGCTTCTGCGTAAGGCAGTTCCCTTTGTTTGGACTGATAAGTACCAAGAGAGCTTCGAAAAGCTCAAATCCGTTTTGACGCAAGCTCTGATTCTGATACAGCTTGAATCTGGAAAGGATTTCATCATGTACAATGATGCCTCGCATGTGGGTCTTGATTTTGTACTGATGCAGGATGGTAAGGTGGTAGCTTATGCGTCATGTCAGCTTAAGACGCATAAGGCCAACTACCCGACGCATGATTTGGAACTGGCTGCTGTGGTCTTTACTCTAAAGATTTGGAGGCACTACCTATACGGTGAGAAGTTTACTATCTACACTAATCATAAAAGCCTCAGATACCTCCTCACTCAAAAGGAGTTAAACCTTTGGCAGCCTAAATGGGTAGAATTACTTAAGGATTATGACTGCACCATCGAGTACCATCCTGGTAAAGCCAATGTGGTGGCTGATGCTTTGAACTGTAGGGCGATGACTGATCTGATAGCAATTTTCGCTAGACTCAGTTTATTCTATGATAAGAGTCTGTTAACAGAACTTCAGGTTAAGCCTACATGGATTGATCATATCAAAGATAAACTGATGGGTGATAACTTGCTTGTGTTGCAGTTTCGTCAGATTGAGAATAGGGATACTGCTGATTTTGGGATTAACAATGATGAGATTCTTTATTTCCGCGGTCGGATTTGTGTACCGAATGATAAGGATCTAAGACAGTCGATTCTGAGAGAGGTGCATAGTAGCCCTTATGCTATGCATCTCGGTGGAAACAAGATGTACCGAGATCTCTGAGAATTGTACTAATGGCCAGGGTTGAAACGTTAGGTTATGAATTTCATTGCTTGCTGTTTGACGTGTCAGCAGGTTAAGGCTGAGCATTATCTTTCGGAGTTGGATGGCATTCATGATGTGATCCATGTCTCAATATTGAGACGCTACCGCTCTAATCCTACGCATGTTGTTCATATTGAGGACATTGAGGTTAGACCAGATCTAACATTTGAGGAGGAGCTGATTCAAATTCTAGAGCGTGACATTAAGGTTCTGCGGAGGAAATCTATCCCCTTAGTGAGAGGTTCCAAGTTAAAGTCTTGACTTGGGCAAATTTTGGTATTTTTATGAATAAAGCACTATCTTTGGTTAGTAGGCTTATAAGTAAAACTGTGTAGGTAATTAGCAGAATGGGCCTACTGGTCTGGTGGTTAAGCGGAGTTTAGAGGTTGTGGAGGTCTCAAGTTCAAACCCTTGCATGCATAAAAAGAGGTCCAATTTTTACTATTATGGACGATTAGTATTTCTGTTTTACCAGGATTCTGAGTAATGGGATTGGGGTGAGAGTTTTGAGGAATTTGTGGGAGAGAAGTTAGGAAACTATCGGATTTCCTGAGTAGTTCTTTTCCAAAAAGTTCTCTCTGTCGAAAAATATTGTTGCTCTCATCCTCCCATAGTCAAATTTTTCTTCTTTTTCCTGCCCACGCTGCCATCTTTTATTTTGATTCCCTCTTCAATTGTTCCCCTCTTCGGTTCATCATTGGTTTACGCTTTGATTCAATAAGATGAGTAGTGTAGCTTTATTTTTGTTGTTATTGTTTTTATTGATGTGCGTCGTTAATGCCGATTAGGGGAAAGATTCAGGAATGCGTAATCGCTGTTGGAGACTTAGGTTCGTGGAATTTCAGTTACTCAATCGAAGGTAAGTTTGTTCGGTCGTTGGATGAGCATCCCATTTTGGGTTCAATTGATTCGATCATTTAAAGGGTTTACTAAGTAAATGTTGTTCAACTATAGGTGCTAGTGGTCTCAGGATTGCGTAAAGAGCAAAAACGAACCAGGTGTGTACCTGGAAATGCAGAAAACAAGGTTTTGTTGAAAGTCAAAAACCTCTCTATCGACGCCACATGGGTGTGTGGTTGCCTGTATGGTAGGCCATGTGCAAGACTGTAACCTACCACACGACCGTGTGATTGATGAACCAAGCCGTGCGCGAGTGACACGGACTTGTGATGGCAAAGGCAAGGCTGTGTTCGATACACGGGCTCGACCAATTGGGCTGTGTAGGCCCATACAGGTGTGTGGAATTCTGGGCCAGGCCATGTGATCCACACTGCCAAGGCCAATTTGGGACGTGTGAGCCACACGGGCGTGTGGGCCTATACGGGCAGGCCACATAGGCATGTGATCCCATTTTCTGAGAAGTTCTGTACAGTTGCACAGGTCGCCCTAGTCAACTGTGGACCTATTGTAGGGTCGGTAACCTTTACTTAGATCCCTAATTCTGTGACTTGATGTTCTGGTTTATGTACTAAGCATGAATTCTTATATATGAATGTATGAAATGTATTTTCATAATGGCATGACATTTTATGTATGTTGCATTGCATCGGGTGGGTTGACGTTTTATTGGAGGAAGTATTTGAAAGACTCTTAAGCCTGTTATCTGGCAACTCAGCTGTAAACTTCTGATTATATGCTGTATTTTGGGCTTAAAAGTTTTGGGTTTTGAGCATAGGGACAATAAGGAGACTGCATATATGTGTTGAGTCGTGCAATTTAATGGCAGAATGGTCCTGCTGGTCTGGTGGGTAAGTGGATTGTTAATATACCACAAGGTTCTGGGTTCGAGTCCTTATGGGTGTGTTTGGTGAGGGATATTTTAAATTTTATTTTTTAAAATAGTATTTGGTTTTTAGTTAGAATTTATAACCTATTATTTTATTATTATTTGATTTTATTTATTTTTATTCTCTTTTGGCTGGACGTTCTTTTTCGGGTTTTTCTTTTCGTTTTGCTTTTCTTTTGGATTTTGGCATCGAGGGTTTTTACTTAACTATAGTCTTCTTCATCATCGATTCAAGAGTGGATTCAAACTCTTATTACACTATTTTGTTTTCTTTTTGCAAAGCTTATCTTCGACTTCTCCTGATATTAGGCTAAACCATTGGTTTTGGGTTTTTAGTCGATGGAAGTGATGAGAAATTGTCACTTTTTGATATATGTTGATAGGGCAACGGCTGGGGACGAATTTGGTGGCTGAAACGATGGTTTTGATGCTATTTTAGGGTGGATTTTTGACCACCCCGACGGCCACACTGGCTTGTGTCGACCCACATGGCATTGTGAAATTGGGCGTTAGGGTTTTCAGGCCAAATTGGGTGCCACACGGCCGTGTGGCCAACTTGGGGATTTTGTCAATTTTTGCACAACCGTGTCCCCTGGGCACACGAGCTTGTGGGTTTAGAAATTAGGGTTTCAGATATTTGGTGTTATACGGGCTTGCGACACGGCCATGTGGCTAATTTAGGGATTTAGGGATCTTACTCGGATGTGTGTTTTAGAACACACGGTCGTGTCTGGTGGCTCACAGGCATGTGAAACCCTCATACAGTCGTGTTTGCTTTGCACTTAACTCGAGTAAAATTGGGTAGTAGGTTATATGGCCTGTTCACACGGTCGTGTACTTGTACCACACGGGTATGTTCCTTAGTCACACGGCTGTGTGCTACCCTTCACTCGGGCGTTTGGACCCCCACATGGCTTGGACAGCTCCACATGCTGGAGAACATGGCTATGTGGCCATATCTCGCCAGATTTTGGATGTAGGTCAATTTAAGCGTACTTGTGACTGTGTGTTTCAACCCTTGGCTAAGTTTTAGTAAGGGTAATTATGACTCTATCCCGACATCGATTTAGGTGAAATTCATGATTGGTTGCGTAAAATGTTTATGTTTTAACCCAGTTGACGGGATGTGTGTGTAATATGCTTCTGTTTGATTGTCTGACTAGGTGTCACTACTCTGTGAGGTTGCATAGCCATTGAATCTAAATTTGAGTAATTGAGTATACTTCTATCTGAATCTGACTAACTGGATGTGAATAACTGTCTATAATCTTGTACTCTGATTTTGTTCATCTATTTGCACACATACATATGCATATAATGTGTTATGGTGGGATTATGAAGAGAAGGAAGACTAAAACTGAACTAAACTGGCAGATAGTCTGCTGGTTGTTAGCCCCTAATCCCAAAGAGTCATGGGCAATCCCAATACCCTAAGAGTCATAGACTATGCTATTAGTGGGTTACCGTATTGCATCGTACAGCTCATACTTCAGCCTTGTTGTCTGATCTGGCAGTTTAACTACACTTTACTGGTATAGTTGATAACCGTACTGCACTGTAATACTTATACATCAACTTTGCTGCGTAGCACCACTATCTGATCTGGCAGTTCGTACTGCATGTATGTACTGCGGTTTACCACATGGCACTGTATAGCTTACTGATAGACCCTAATACCTAGAGGGTAGTAGGCAGTCCCTATACCTTGAGGGTTGTGGACATTGTTGGAGTGCAGGGATGGATGGGCCTTACGAGGTCCTATGTGGTGTGATTGATTGGATGAGCTCAAATAGCTCTTATTTGGAGTGATGAGGGACAGAGTGGTGTGTTGGAGGGATGGGTGGGTTTTATAACTTGATTGCATTCATAAGCATCTGTCTAAATGTTCTATGCGCTAGGATATCTGATTGTACTGTTAAATAAAAAGAACTTTTGTGGATCTACGTACTTTGTAACTCCGATTGCATCTGGCTGACTGAATAGAACTGGTGACTCATTTGTGAACTGTGATTATCTATTCGAGACTTCTGTCTCGAAGTTACCGTCAAATTCTGTAAGTATGTCCCGCTTCTAAAATGCTATGGGTTTTCTGTTTCTGATTTTGATTCTGTAGTAGTTGGTTTTGAACTCATACTAAGCTCACGTAGCTCACCCCCTCTTTTGTATCCCCTTCTCAGGTAGATTTCAAGATTGTAGATGCTGGACTCAGTAGGCAGAGGTCTCGTAGAGTTTCAGCACTAGGGAATGTCAGATTTTGATTTCTATCACGACTTTATTATTCAGTTAAATGTTGAACTATAAGGTTTTGTAAGACTATGGTACAGTTTTCAATTCATATTTTAATTCGTACATTTATTCTGGTTATTTATCTTACTTAACGGTAACTTTAATGTAAGGACTTTTGATGAACCGTAATTATAACATATTTTAGTCTCACATTTTGCTTACTTTTGGATGAATTATTCTTTGATTTATGTAAAAAGGTACTTTTAATCCTTTCTTTTCATGTCTTATACCCAGGAAAGCACCGAAGGATGAAAAGAACACAAAACGGTCCAAAACGGACTAAATAGGCCTTAGCACGAAATGAACACGGCCTACCTCAAGAGTCCACACGGCCGTGCCTTGTCAAGCATCTAGAATACGGCCTCAACCCGATTTACACGGTCGTGTCTCAACATAGAAATTTGAACACGACTTGAAGTCGAGAAACACGGGCGTGTGACATGGCCGTGCCTCTGTCGTGGCTTTAGACAATTTCAGTTGGAAAAGGATACTTAGGGAGAAAGAATCGCATTCCAAGAGCCTATAAATACCCCTAAGTACCACTTTTGAAGGGGGCGTCAAGCTAAGCCAAGGAGCTAAGCCAAGAAGGTTAGATTTAGGGAATCACTTGACGATAGCCAGTGGATCCATCTCAAGAAGCCAGAATACTACTCAAGACGGCGAACTTCTCCTTCGATTCCTTCAGGGAGTTTTAGGGATTTCTTATGTTTTGTTTTCTCTTTTCTCTTGAGATGTTTTCTTATTACCCCTCAGATACCTGAAGGGGATGAAGCCTAGATGAATACTGTTATTTGATTTCGGAATTATATGATAAGTACTTAGTTTGTTCTTAATTATGTTGCTTAATCCAAACTGATGTGCTTAGGTGGAGGAGGAATAGACCCTGCTTAAGAGAAGATCTAATATAATTAAGCGGAGTTGATCGAACGCCTAGAGATGGGGTTACGAGATTTTGCCGGATTAGGGTGAAACCTAATATGGGAATCCACAGATCGATTTACTGCTATTCTAGGGGGTTATTATAAGCGAATGAGAGTTCCACTAATTAACCTAGGGTTAGACGTTATTCGCCTCAATGGAGGGTTTAATATAGGTTAGGGAGTCCTACGGATCAAGCTAAGTAAAGAAATCATATGGTTCAGGGTTAAGTAATAATTGAAGTCTAGGTGGATTCTTCCTGAGGGTATCGTCGTGATTAATTGAGTATTTCTTCAAGTTATTTTCCAATTCGTTCTTTTTGTCTTAGTGTCTTTAGCTTAGTAGTCGTAATTTAGATTTAAAAGCAACTTCACTTTATTTTAGGCTAAATAATAAAAATAAGGTTATTATTAATACTTTTAGTTCCTTTGGGTTCAATAATCCGGTCTTGCCTAACTATACTACTGTTCGATAGGTACGCTTGCCTCAATCATTGTCATAGTAGTCTCTAGGTTTGATCATTCTTGTTATAAATATTAAAACTCAACTATTTGACACGATCAAGTTTTTGGCGCCGTTGCCGGGGAACTAAGATATTAAGAAAACCCTATTTTTATTACTTTAGTCATTTATTTTTACCTTTGCAATTTTTACTTCTATTTTTTCTTTTCTTTTTAAATTGTACTGAATTTTCTTTTTCCTTTTTCTTAGCAGGTATCTCTAGTTTATGACTAGAAGGAACCCGAGAGGACCTTTAGTCTACGAAAGTGATATCGAAGCTACCGCACGCAGGAACCGCAGAGAAACTAGGTGGGCCCTCGATTACTCAAGAGAAGAACAACAAAACGAATCCAATCCTACTGAAGGGATGGACGAAAATAATCCATCGGCACGAGATGCAGTAGATGCTCCGCGTACTATGTATGATTATGCTAAACCTAAATTGACAAGAGCAGAATCTAGTATTGTTAGGCCCGCTATAGCTGCTAATAATTTTGAATTAAAGCCTAACACAATACAAGTGATTCAACATTTTGTTCAGTTTAATGGTTTGCAGGACGAAGACCCGAATAATCATGTAGCTAATTTTCTAGAGTTCTGTGATACCTTCAAAATAAATGGTGTTTCTAACGATGCCATTCGACATCGGTTATTTCCCTTTTGATTAAAAAATAAAGCAAAGCAGTGGTTGAACTCGTTACCACGAGGGTCAATTACAACATGGGATCAGATGATCGAAAAATTTTTGTTAAATATTTCCCACAATCCAAAACGGCCAAATTTAGGAATGACATATCTTCTTTTATGCAGAATGACTCTGAAACATTATATGATGCATAGGAGAGATACAAAGATCTCCTAAGAAGATGCCCACACCATGGACTACCCTTGTGGCTTCAAGTCCAAACCTTTTACAACGGTGTGAATTCCTCAACGAGGCAAATCACTGATTCATCAGCTGGTGGAACCCTGAATAACAAAACTCCTGAAGTAGCCTACGATTTTATTGAAGAGATGTCATTAAATAACTATCAATGGCAAATTACAAGGGCAAAACCGACAAAATCAGCCGGAGTTTTTAACCTAGATGCAATAACAATGCTGTCAACACAGGTGGAGACGATGAATAAAAAGCATGACAATTTGTGTTCTTCACAGGTACATCCAGTGATGCAGAGCGAGGAAAAATGGAATGTGGCAAATCCTGAGTACCCACCCTACCAACCGGGCACAGAACACGAGTAAACAAACTATATAGGTAACGATTTCCTATCTAATAATCCTTATAGTAACACTTATAATCCAGGTTGGAGGAACCACCCAAACTTTTTGTGGGGAGGACAAGGAAATCAAAGAAATCAAAGACAGCAACCTCCTTCAAATTACCAAAATTAGCCCTATCCACAAGAGAAGAAACCAACCCTCAAAGAGATGCTGTCAAAATTTTCGGCAGACATATAAAAACGTATCCAAGAAACAGAAAGGACAATCAAAAACAATGAAAGACGAATAGGGGAAATTACTAAGTCAGTCAAGGAAGTCACCAATACAGTCGAACAACTCGCAAAACTGATGTCAGAACGACAGCAAGGATGTCTACCAAGCAACATCGAGATTAACCCTAGGGAGCAAATTCAAGCCATCACAGCTCAGGACAGTAAAGAGTTATATGAACCTGAGCCAATATCAGAAAATAAGGTAGACGAAGGTAAAACAGAGGTAACACAAGAAAAGCCAAAACAGGTAATTAAAGAGTACCAACCTCGCATACCTTATCCCGAAGCCATAAAAGGGGACGATATAGAAGAACAGTTCGACAAATTTCTTAAACTTTTAAAGAAATACATATTAACTTACCTCTTCTTGAAGATCTTTTTCAGATGCCAGACTCGAGGAAATTTCTTAGACAGCTCTTGAAAAACAAACGCAAAATAGATGAAGAGCACCACGTGGAACTAAACGCGACATGTTTAGTAATGCTACAAAATAGACTACCACAGAAGTTAAAAGATCCAGGGAGTTTTACAATTCCATGTTTAATTGGTAGTTTAACTATTGATAATGCATTAGCTGATTTAGGAGAAAGCATAAATGTTATGCCTTATTCACTGTTTAAATGACTAGGTCTAGGGAAGCCCAAACAAACTAGGATGAGTATCCAATTAGCTGACAAAACTGTTAGAATTCCTAAGGGCATTATCGAACATGTTCTCGTTAAAATCGATAAATTCATTTTCCCAGTAGATTTGTTGTTTTAGACATGGATGAGGATAATTCAATTCCTTTAATTTTAGGAAGACCTTTCTAGCAACTGCCAAGACAAAAATTGATGTTGCCACAGGTGAACTCATACTTCGTGTAGGTGATGAATCAATCAATCTTCAAGCTCTTGACTCGGCCAGGACAACAGTCGATGAAGGTAAGAAAGTCACTACAATTGATAATCGCTTTGTTCAATCTTCATCGCAGGAAAACATGACTTCAAACCTGAGCCAACTAATAGACCTCAAGACAACAAAGAAAACTCACATAAGGAACAAAGCCTTAGGGTCAACAAAATAGAAGAGGAGAAGACACACGTCAAGGAACTACATGAAGCAAAACTAGAGGAACCACCCGAAGAACTCGAAGGGACATCCAACCACTTCAAAATAAGAGACCAGGTACTGTTAGATAAAGACGATCTTCACATCACTTCAACAGACTTGAAGGCAAAAGGGGAAATTCTTCTCAAGGTACACGATATTCTCTCTCACGAAACAGTCGAGGTAAGAAAGCAAACATTCGACAACTTTAGAGTAAACACTTCTCGACTTAAACCTTGTCAAGAAAATAGAACGATAACCTCCCTAAAATTTTCAAATATGAAGAAAGTCTAGCTTAAGACATTAAACGAGCGCTTCTCGGGAGGCAACTCGAGCACTAACTACATTTCCTTTCAAATTTATCTTCAGTTTCTTTTCTTTTATTCCTTCTTTTCTACAAACTTTGTTTTCCACTAACACAAAAGTGCAGAGTTTCAGATCACACGGTCTTACACACGGCCGTGTTCATGGCTGTGCGAACCACTGGAATCCCCGTACTGACATAGCAGTTGCCGTGCAATTCAGATCCAACCACTTTTCGACGTCACTGATCCAACCACTATCTCACACAGGCACCAACAGAATAGCACGGCCATGCCTCTTAACCGTGCGAAGCTACTGACTTGTTGAACACGGGAACGACACGCTCGTGCATCTTAATCGTGCCGTAATACTGACTTCAAAAACACGGCGTGGATGGATGAAGTACGGGCATGCAGTAACCACACACCCCAGAACACGGCCGTGCGAGATGGCCGTGTAAATCGACACACACTAGGACCACGGGTGTGGGAATATGCCAGATTTCAAATCCTATTTAAACCCCAGCACCCTTCACCTTCTTTTTCTTTCAAAATTTCTCTATTTTATTTAGGAAAAGTGTCCAGATTCTTGTGCCACACTAAAACCATGACGAAGAAACGAAAGAAGGCTAGCATTATTCTAATGCGGGTAATCCAAGAACATGAGTTCATGCCAGCAGCTTCGCTCACATACAAAGCCAAGGGTCTTTGAGACCAACTAGTTTTTATTTCTCTTTTCTATTTTGCTTCAATTTCCTTCCTTTTGACTATCTTATGCTTAGTTTAGTTTATTTTGCTTTAGTTTCTTAGTGACAGGTTCGAAAGACTGCTTGGGAATCACGTTGACCACCACGATAACCTTGTCACGCCCACCACCGCCAGCACATCTCCAACTTTAATATTGATTTCCACCTTACGAACCATCCAACAATAAGGACCCTTCAGTCCATTCTTATTTTCTTTCGATTTTATTTTCCTTCTTAGTCTCATTCCCTTTAGCTTGCTTTTTTTTAAATCTATATTTAGTTTATTTTTATTAGGTCTTAATTATCCCTGGCTAATCCTTCACGAGTTCCCCAACTTCCTCATCTAGCACAAAGCCTGGAAACCAACACCACCACCATACCGACGCCTTCGCCATATTTTCCACATCCTCCAAGGATCTCATCCAAAAATTCAGGAAGTAACACTTTCCCTCTTATCTTTTGATTGATCACTAATTATCATTATTTATCTTTGTACACTGAGAAAAATGTACATCTTAAGTGTGGGAGGGATAAAAGTGCCTAATTTTTTGCATTAATTTCAAAACCCTGAATTTAGTCTTGTCTTTAAGTGAACTTGTCATATTACTAATTAGGATGAAATTTCTGATGTTTTATGATCTTCATTGATATGTCTTAAAATTAGTCATAGTTAATTGTGCATTGATGATTTATACTTTAAGAAACTAGAGAATCAAGCATGATAAGTCTACTTTTCGGGAATTAAAAATTTCAGGTTGTTGACCTAAATTTGAATACTACTTTGAAATTTAAAATTTACAAGGTTGATATCAAAAAACCCATAATTTTTGTGATATTTTGAGCCTTATTGAACATATATTCTTTTTCATGTTCACTTTTTGATTATGAGTGTGTCAACCATGAACTGTTATTCTAGAACTTGCCTCGTTTATACATGTCGAGACCACACTTTTGATTTGATATACAGATATGATTAAGGCACCTAGGTTTTAACCCATTTTTTCCACTAAAAGCTTACCTTCATAATTAACCCCTAGTGAACCCCGTTGATCTTAACAACCCTTTTCTTTGATTCACCCTCTAAATTTAACCCAAAACCCTTTGTATTTGTTATTACCGTTCTCTTTAACTACCCGTATATTGAGATTTGACTTGATTAGGTTATCTAGTCGTGTTATTTTCATTTATCTTGTAATTTAGTTTGTTATTATATATATATATATATATATATGAGCTTGTACGTTTGAATTCCAAATTATTAAAGAAGAAGCTCATAATTATTATTATTTAGTTTCAAATTATTCAATTTATGTACTTAGTCATTCTTTTTCCATTCATTATTTCAAGCTAGGTAATTTGTCAAAGTTCAATCTCGATTCTAACCTTCTAATTTCAGCCTTATCCAACCCTTTAACCTTATCCCTGTTACAACCTTATCAAAGACCTTTTGATCTGTTTATCATATCATATTATAGTGGTGGGGATTTGATTTTCAGGCAAGCCTATGGGATTAACTTTTCAGGTTTTGACCTATGAGCGATCCTTTTTTCTGAACCTTAAACACTTTAGAGTGATTTGAGCTAATCTTTTGTGAGGACATCAATCCCTATCAATTTTGAATTGAAAAGGTAATTATTTAAATCAAGGGAGACACTTACATTTTTAAATTACAAATTCATGACTTATCATGTTTGAATCTTTAGGACTCTTTAAAGTTGAATGATCCATGTATAAATTATCTATGAATTATGACGAGACATTGTCAATAGAAATTGTGAATTATGGAAAGTTCGTTTTAATTATAAGTTGAGAATTTTGCTTAAGGACAAGCAAAAGCTTAAGTGTAGGGGTATTTGATGAACCGTAATTATAACATATTTTACTCCCACATTTTGCTTACTTTTGGATGAATTATTCTTTGATTTATGTAAAAAGGTGCTTTTAATCCTTTCTTTTCATGTCTTATACCTAGGAAAGCACCCAAGGATGAAAAGAACACAAAACGGGCCCACAATGGAGTAAATGGGCCTTAGCACGAAATCGACACAGCCTAGCCCAAGAGTCCACACGACCGTGCCTTGTCAAGCATCTAGAACACGGCCTTAACCCAATTTACACGACTGTGCCTCAACGTAGAAATCCAAACATGACTTGAAGTCGAGAAACACGGGCGTGTGACATGGCCGTGCCTCTGTCGTGGCTTTAGACAATTTCAGTCGGAAAAGGATACTTAGGGAGAAAAAATCGCATTCCAAGAGCCTATAAATACCCCCTAAGTACCAATTTTGAAGGGGGCGTCAAGCTAAGCCAAGGAGCTAAGCCGAGAAGGTCAGATTTAGGGAATCACTTGAAGATAGCTAGTGGATCCATCTCAAGAAGCCAGAATTCTACTCAAGACAGTGGACTTCTCATTCAATTCCTTTAGGGAGTTTTAGGGATTTCTTATGTTTTGTTTTATCTTTTCTCTTGAGATGTTTTCTTATTTTATTATGAACTAAACCCCTCAGATACCTGAAGGGGATGAAGCCTAGATGAATATTGTTATTTGATTTCAGAATTATATGATAAGTACTTAGTTTGTTCTTAATTATGTTGCTTAATCCAAATCTGATGTGCTTAGGTGGAGGAGGAATAGACCCTGCTTAAGAGAAGATCTAATATAATTAAGCGGAGTTGATCGAATGCCTAGAGATAGGGATACGAGATTTTCCCAGATTAGGGTGAAACCTAATATGGGAATCCACAAATCGATTTACTGCTATTCTAGAGGGTTATTATTAGCGAACGAGGGTTCCACTAATTAACCTAGGGTTAGACGTTATTCGCCTCGATAAAGGTTTTAATATAGGTTAGGGAGTCCTACGGATCAAGCTAACTAAAGAAGTTATATGGTTCAGGGTTAAGTAATAATTGAAGTCTAGGTGGATTCTTCCTGAGGGTATCGTCGTGATTAATTGAGCTTTTCTTCAAGTTATTTTCCAATTCATTCTTTTTGTCATAGTGTCTTTAGCTTAGTAGTCGTAATTTAGATTTAAAAGCAACTTCGCTTTATTTTAAGCTAAATAATAAAAATAAGGTTGTTCTTAATACTTTTAGTTCCTTTGGGTTCGATAATCCGGTCTTGCCTAACTATACTACTGTTCGATAGGTACGCTTGCCTCAATCATTGTCATAGTAGTCTCTAGGTTCGATCATTCTTGTTATAAATATTAAAACTCGATTGTTTGACACGATCAACTTTTTAATGATTAAATATTTTTAGTGTGTAAAGATATGAATGGTTTTCGAAAATGAGATTAAGATTGACTGGTTTACGAAATATTTTTAATGATTTGTGTCCTAGATATGGTTTACGAAAATGAAATGTCTGAGACTTTGATGCTGGTCCAGGTAAAATTCGGAACTATAAAATTAGAAATTTAGATTCTGTTATTACAACTGTTTCTGTGTTCTGATAATGTAGGCCTTCTAAGTTAGCCATACGCTAGATATGACTTCCAACGGTGAGCTTGATAGTTGGGAGTCATCTATTCCTTCGAAACGTGTGATTGTTTTGGAGTTGGAGGTTAATGTGAGTTTGCTAGCTTCGGGTGAAGATAACCCAGAGCTCAATACTGAGACATTGACTCAGGTAGTGAGGGAGGTATTAGAGGAGGTGTCCGAGGCTAGGATCAAGGAGACTAGTGAAACCCTTCAAGCTAGGTGTGTGGAGTGTGGAAAGAAATAAGATCGCAGTCCTATGAGGTTGGAGCCTCATTCTGAAAGGCGTGTTATGACATAATCGAGTGATAGCAAAGGTGGTGCTAGTAGTGGTATGAGCGTACCGTCTTGTGAGCACTGTAAGAAGCGACATCAGGGTGACTGTTGGAGAAAGCTTGGAGAGTGTCTTAGATGTGGGTCTAAGGAGCATAGGATACGAGATTGCCCTTGGCATTTTTGAGTCAAGTATGCTAGTAAATGTTTCGATATGTTGATTGGAGTGTAGCAAGTGTGTGTAATAATTTTCTGTCTGCTTTAGTGATTAAGTGTTCTTGGTGTGTTCAAGAGGGCTTAAGTACGAGGTAAAGTGTGATAGTGTTTTGGGGATTAGAAAGCGCAGCGGGAGCGTAGTGGTATAGTTGTGATCTATGACTGTTCTGATAGTTGAAAATTTTGAAGAACGAAATTTCTTTTAGGAGGGGTAAGTTGTAAAGCCCCAGATTTTGGGCCTAGAAGTTTTTGGTTTTGAGCATAGGAACAGTGAGGAGGCTGCACATATGTGTTTAGTCATGCAATTTAGTGGCAGAATGGGCCTGCTGGTCTAGTGGGTAAGTGGAATGTTAGTAGACCACAAGGTTTTGGGTTCGAGTCCTTGTGAGTGCGTTCTGTGAGGGATATTTTAAATTTAATTTTGTTAAATAGTACTTGGTTTTTAGTCAGAATTTATAACCTATTATATTATTTTTATTTTATTTTATTTTATTTTTATTCTTTTTTGGCTGGACATTCTTATTCTGGTTTTTTCTTTTCGTTTTGCTTTTCTTTTGGATTTTGGCATAGGGGGTTTCTGCTTAACTATCGTCTTCTTCGTTGTCGATTCCGGTGTGGGATTCAAACTCTTATTACACCATTTTGTTTTCTTTTTTTTAAAGCTTATGTTTGGCTTTTCTTGACCATAGGCTAAGCTATTGGTTTTGGGTTTTTAGTCGATGGAAGTAATGAGAAATTGTCACCTTTTGATATATGTTGATAGGGCAGAGGTTGAGGATGGATCTGGTGACTGAAACAGTGGTTTTGGGGCTATTTTAGGGTGGTTTCGTGACCACCCCGACGGCCACACGGGCGTGTGTCGACCTACACATGTATGTGTCGACCCACACGTGTGTGCGTCGACCCACACGTGCGTGTGTCGACCCACACGATCATGTGAAATTGGGCATTAGGGTTTTCAGGCCAATTTGGGTGCGACACGGCCGTGTGGCTGACTTTGGGATTTTGTCGATTTTCACAGGACCATGTCCCCTGGGCACATGGGGGTGTGGGTTTGGGAATTAGGGTTTCAGGGATTCAGTGTCTCACGGCCTGGCCACATGGTCGTGTGCTTGATTTGGGGATTTGGGGATCCTGCAAGGGCTTGTGTTTTGGAACACATGGCTTTGTCTGGTGGCACACGGGCGTGTGAGACCCTCACAACCTTCCCAACCTAACCTTTCAGCGATTAGAGAAAAGATCACATTACAGTGGTAATCTCAATGTTCGCCGATCATAACAATCTCGGTATCATTATCAGATCTCAGAGTTACCCTCTTAGAGGCATAGTTTAGACTGACTCAATGTTCCACTAGCTAGTCCATCCCCTAGATATAGGTTTGTGGCTTAGCCACCAAGTTCGATAGATTATTAAACTACCCGTAATTCTTTCTTTTCACAATTCTAACCTAATGCATATGCAAACTTAACAAGTATCACACATGTCTATACATTAATATAAATTCAAAGCATGCTCATATAATGCTATCACACTTACCTATCGGATTTCACGTCAAATATTTATATAAAACAATAGATTATTATATAACAGGTCATCAGATAATGGTTTCCTTGTTTAATTCAAATTATATAGACCCTACGGTAGGCCTACATTCGAGTCTAACGACGAATATGACCCTAGAGAATAACACAGCCTAGGTAGCTGGCCTGTGTGGTCCACATGGCCTTACTCACGCCCGTCTAACCTCCTTCAGTGTCAAACACAGCCTGGCACACAGCCGTGTGGCTCAAAACAATAAGTTACATGGTCTAGCACACGGCCTCACATACGCCTCTGTGACTCAAGACCCCAAATATATCTCACACAACCTAGACACGCACCCGTGTCCTTAGTCCATGTGTTTCTAATTCCAAAATAGTGATGTCCACGACCTGGACACACCTCCATATGACTTTGAATCCAAAACAATGAGTTACATGGCCTGCCACACGACCTCACACACGGTCATTTAGCTCACAAAGCCTAACACACGATTTTCTTACGTTGACAACCATGTTTCTTAGCCTCTTTCCTTCATAAGTTTTTGAGTTTTCATTACACACTTGATGCAATTTTGACATAGAAGCAACAATGTTGATTCTAGAATCTAAAAATGACATTCGATTGCCCAATTAAATGATTTATTCATAACCAAAATGCTAAAATCACATCCAATTGAACATTACGTCGAATAACTTTGACACAAAATTCCAACTCAGAAGTTAAGCACTTACCCTTGCAGGTAATAGTGAAACACAGACCTAATTCGATGAGAGAATGTTACTCTCAAGATTTTCGCTAGAAAGAAAACTAATTGATTAATTAACAGAAAGTTCAGAATGGAATGAAATGACTGAAGTTTAACCTCGACAAGAACAGAAAAATTAGGCAAAAAAAAAATAGAACAATGGTGAAAGTTACGCTTTTGGCCTTTCAAATGAACAAGAACAACCTGATTCCTCAAAATCCAGGAACAAAATTAACAGAAAGAAACAAAAAGAAAGAGCATAGGAGGAAGAAGAAACGATGGTATTCAGAGAAAAGAAAAGAACAAGTTAAAAATGTGAAAAAAAACGGAGTTTTGGAGAAAAAAATTAATTAATTAATTTATTAAAAATAAAAATCAATTTCCAAATAGCACACCAAAAATATTTCCTTATTGCTTACACAGAGATTCAAACACAATAACAGACTCTTTCTTGAAACATATTAACGCAAAAATAAACTTAAATTGAGAGTTCAAGGATAGGGGTTAAACTAAAATAAACAGTAAAAATTTAAGAAGAAAGATTCAAAACCCTAATCTCATACACAAATAGAATAATTAACCATAGATGCAAAGACTTAATTATTGACAGAATTTATCAAACAAATGTTCAAAATTTAGGCATTACGTAATTCTCTTTAAAATACAGATAAATTCATTTTCAATATCCATTAGTTTTCTACTACCTCTCACCAATGGATTTAATATAAACTTTCATGCAATCTTTCTAGTAAGCATAATGGTTAGTTTCTAGCATTGGGGACGTGAGATAGATGATCCTTCCTTAGCTTGTATAACAACAATAGGGATCTTCACTAGCTATGTTAAGTGACAAACTCAAGTACCAAATTCTGGCTCAAACAGTTGCTAAGAAATAAGCTATGTGCTTGGAAGGAATGGCTAAGGGAGTAGGCACTCCTTCAAGCACTGCAAAAATAGGAATAAAATAATGGACAACAAAGTTTGTTAACACAATTCAGTTTTTTACGTTTGCGGAGCCTAACTCAATAAGAAGTAACCACTATCTTCAATCACTTACAACAAGTGACACTAAATTTATCCCATCATATTCACAATTTCCTCAATTTTGTACCTTTGAACACTAGAACCCTCACCACCAAATTCATCCCTATGTACTTATCATGTAAAACTACAACACAAATGTTTTACAATCAAATGCACTTGAACAAATTAAATGCTCTCATTTCTAAGTACAATAAGCTATACAAATCTCTCAATTATATAGAGATACGACATTTGCTAACGTAAAGAATATCTATCACAATCCCTATTAAATAACAATCAAATAAGCTTAATGAAATATAATAATATTAAGCAATGTAAACAAGGACTATTGGTAGCAAGTATTCAATGATTCTATCCAATCCAACTTCCTCAATCCAAAAGATTGCATAAGTACGATCCGATTATATCCTCCATATGTGTTTTCTCAAATGATACAATCTTCATTTATGGGCTAGATACATTATACAATATCAACATGACTTAAAAATCAGGTTTAATCAATTGCTAATAACGCAAATATGGAAACAATCTCGTCCGTTGCAATAGTTTAGGGACTTGGCACTCATTCAGCCTCTCCATATTTGTTAACAAGTGACATGCATTAAAAATTGAAATGCAAAATTTGTATTAGATGTTATGGAAATTTTACTTTTTTTTATATTATGAACATTTAATGACTATATAATATCATAATTAATAGTATAAATATATCATAAGTGGTCCATTAGCTTCTGCCTTAGCTAGCCTCTTGCTTTCGGGGTCAACCATAGGGAGCTGTTCACCAGGCCTTATCATACATAAACTTGATATATGTCTTCACGTGTGCATAATTTCCGAGCTCCAAGATAGGGGGACATGAAGTAGATAAACCTTCTATAGCTTGAATCTAGAAACACAAAGGATCTCCATTAGCTATGTTTAGTGGCAAGCTATGATACCAATTGTTGGCCCGGATAGTTTCTATGTTGCAAGTTGTGTGCTTGGAAGGAGTGGTTAAGGGGTGCCCTTAGCCAATCTTTCAAGAACTGCAAGAAAATGAAAAAAATAAGGGACACAAAGATTGTTTACATAGTTCATTTTTCCTACATCTGTGGAGCCTAGCTTTGTGAGAAATACTCACAATCTTCAATACTTTACAACAAGTTATTCTTAATCTATCACTCACCGGTGAAAATTTCTATCTTTGTACTTTGAAAACTAATACTCTCACCACTAAATTCACCCCTATGAACTTACCAAGAAAAATCACAAAACAATAGGTTTTACTATCATAATGCACTTATGCAGTAAAGTTCATCGCTTGAACAAATTAAGTGTTATCTCTCCCAATACAATAATCTATACAAATCTCTCAATTTTATAGAATATTTCGAGACATGCTAACATAAAGAAGATCTATCACAATCCTTACAAAACAACAATAAGATACGTTAATAAAATAGAATAATAATAAATAAGATAAACATGGACTCTTCACAGCTAAAAATGCAACATTCCAATCCAATCTAATATCCATGATTTATGGGATTAAATACAGGTGATCTGATCTGATCCAATCTTCCAAATATGTTTCCTTATGTGATATAATCTTCATTGATGGACTAGATACAATCCACATAATCAACATAGCCCATAATTTTTGTTCAATAAAGTGCCAACAACACAAATATGGAAACTGCATAAGTTGATGCAGTTATTTAAAGAGTGGGCATTCCATTAGGCAGTCATTTATACTTTTCATATTTTTAATTGACAATATTAATATCATAATTAATAATATAAATATATAATTTTTAATTTATTGAAAATATATTAATACATCAAATCGCCAAAATTGATCAGATTTAAGTTGAAAACGTTATCAAATTTATTACTCAAAAAAAAAAAGGATAAATTCAAAAAAATCTAAGAAACTTTGGAGGGGCCGGATAAAAGTTTGCCACATTTTTTTAATAAAAAGTTTACCACATATTTATATATTTATGAAGGAGCCAAAAAACGCTAGGAGACCAGATTTTGTTTTTTTTTTTCAATCTTTGGGGACGGGGCTAATTTATGGGGTTGTCGGCTAGGAGATGAGATTTGTCTAAAAGAAGACATGTTATTTGATTGATTGGCCCACCTTATATTCCAATAAAGGTACAATAATACTAAATTCTTATGTGGACATAAATTTAAGTACCTTTAAACACCTATTTGTTTTCCTAAATATTATAAGAAACACTAAAATTGTATTGTAAAATTACTAGGAAAGCAATAACGAGAAACGCATTTCATGTAAGCATTCACTAACTTTAATATCAAAAGAAATTATAATATAAGTTATTATTATCACGTTTTACAACCCATAGAATTTGGGTAAATTACAAAGTTAATCACTTAATTTTTTGGGTACTTTTATTTTGGGCATCCAAAATGAAATGTTTACAATTTGTTCACTTAACTTTTAGAGCACTTTCATTTTAGTCACCAAATATTAAATCTCTAACTGCAGTTAACTGTACATGCCACATCATGTTTGCATTTTCATTTTGGTCACCCAAAAAAATATCTTTTTAAAGTATTGATTGGAAGCAAAAACTCAACCGTTAGTGAAAAAAAGGTAGAAACTAAAATTATACACAAAAATGTCAAAGTGAATTTGTTTATCCCATCGCCAAAATTCTAATTTTTGTTTATAAATATAAAATTTTAAATAGTAATATTCAAATTTATAGTAACAAATCAGTTGACATTATCAATGGATAAAAAAATTTTCAACAATTTATTTAATTTATTTTGATATTTTGAAATTATTTTAAAAAAATTACCAATGAAATTTATTGTCTTTAATAGTTGTCCCTAAACCCAAATTTTTTTTATAACTTCCATGCTGTTAAAAATAAAAGAAAAATCTTTGCAATTAATTAAGTTTATCTTTCAATCCAAACAAAACTCATAATTTTTTATAACATCTTTACCCAAACGAACAACAAGCAATTAATTCGATGAATTGGGAGTATCTTTTCCTTTACTTCTAGCATAGCATAGAAAATTTGAGATTATATGACAAAAAAAAATTTAAGCTTTGTAGACAATTATTAAATATTAGTTGTTTGAGTTGATTTCGTTATGGATAATCTGGAAACATAAAATAAAATTTTAAAACTTAAAAGGAGATTAAATTAATTAAATTTAATATTGTAGTAACAAATCTGTTGACATTATCAATGGATAAAAAAATTCAGCAATCTGCTCAATTTATTTTGATGTTTTGAAAAATTAAAATTTTAATATTAAATTTTTTTAAAAGATTTTTGGCAATGTGATAAACAAATACAATTTAACAATTTTTGTGTATTATTTTAATTTCTCCCGCTTTTTCACTTTAATTCTTGGTTTTTTACCCCAATCAATACTTTAAAAAATATTTTTTTGGTGGCCAAGATGAAAACGACCTAAAAGTTGGGTGACTAAAATAAAAGTGTAAACATGGTGTGGTGTGTACAATTAGCCGCCGTTAGAGATTTAATGCTTGGGTGACTAAAACGAACACACCCTAAAATTTAGATGACAAAATTGCAAGCATTCATCCAAAATGAAAGTGCCCTAAAGTTGGGTGACTCACTTGGTAGTTTAGCCATAAAATTAAGGGAAAATATTTGCTACACTGTCAGTAGGTAATAAATGTTTTAATATTATTGAATATGTATTCCACCTTTACATTTATATTTTTTAATAATTTTATTTAAAAATGATACAAAAAGATAAATATTATAAAACAAAAAGAAATATAGAATGAACAAGAGAGAAAATAGAAAAATGAAAGGGTTATTCAACTTTTTGTTTGGCATATATAAAAGACTTACACATACCCTCTATTTATAAGGCCTCAACCACCATAGGTTACAAAACTCTAAAGTGCCCTAAAGTTGGGTGACTCACTTGGTAGTTTAGCCATAAAATTAAGGGAAAATATTTGCTACATTGTCAGTAGGTAATAAATGTACAATTTAATATTATTGAATATGTATTCCACCTTTACATTTATAATTTTTAATAATTTTATTTAAAAATGATACAAAAAGATAGATATTATAACACAAAAAGAAATATAGAATGAACAAGAGAGAAAAATATAAAAATGAAAGGATTATTCAACTTTCAGTTTAACCTATATAAAAGACTTACGCATACCCTCTATTTATAAGGCCTCAACCACCATAGGTTACAAAACTCTAATAAATATAATTAAGGTACCCTATAAATTTTTAGGGGGTTACAAGAGTTACAAGAAAACGAATTCTTGGGAGGTTATGGGGGCTATATGGACGTCCATTTTACGACACTCCCCCCATTGGATGTCCATAAAAGAAAACGTGTCTCGTTAAAACCTTATTACGAAAGGCCTCATGGGATAAGAAACTAATGAAGGAAAAAGAGTGCACAATCTCCTATTACAAGTTGTCTTATTAAAAACCTTTAGCAAGAAACCTTAGTTAAAGGGAAAGAGTACAATGTTTCTTAGACTTCCCCTAATAGCAACATCACATAACATCTTTGAGTCGACACATTCCAATCTTGTGTAAGTCCTTCAAACGTTGAAGTTGGCATTGCCTTGGTAAAAGGATATGCTAAATTATCACTAGAACAAATTTGTCGAACTTTTATATCCTCTTTCTTCTCAAAATCATAAGTGAAGAATAATTTTGGTGAACTGTAACGCCCCCAATATTTGTATAACTATTTAAGTGTATTTGTGACATAATCGTCTATCTGCTTCAGTGTTATGTGTTCTAGGGGTGAGTGTGAGGTCTCAAGTTCAAGCCTTGACTTGGGCAAATTTTGTTATTTTTATGAATAAAACCCTATCTTTGGTTAGTAGGCTTATAAGTAAAAGTGTGTAGGTAATTAGTAGAATGGGCCTGCTAGTCTTGTGGTTAAGTGGAGTGTAGAGGTTGTGGAGTCTGAAGTTCGAACCCTTGTATTCTCAAAAAAGGGTCTAATTTTTGCTATTATGAATGGATAGTGTTTGTGTTTTACCGGGATTCTGAGTAGTGGGATTGGGGTGAGAATTTTGAGGAATTTGTGGGAGAGAAGTTAGGAAACTATCAGATTTCCTGAGTAGTTCTTTTCCAAAAAATTCTCTCTGCCAAAAAATACTGTTTCTCTCCTCCTCCCATAGCCAAATTTTTCTTCTTTTTCCTACCCACGCTGCCATCTTTTATTTTGATTCCCTCTTCAGTCGTTCCTCTCTTCGGTGCACCATTGGTTTACGCTTTGATTCGGTAAGATGAGTAGCGTAGCTTTATTTTTGTTGTTAGTGTTTTTAATTATATGCGTCATTAATGTTGGTTAAGGGAAAGATTCAGAAACGCGTAATCGCTATTGGAGACTTAGGTTCGTGGAATTTTGGTTACTCGATCGAAGGTAAGTTTGGTCGCTCGTTGGATGAGCATCCCATTTCAGGTTCAGTTGATTCGATCGTTTAAAGGATTTACTTAGTAAACGTTGTTCAACTATATGTGCTGGTGATCTCGGGATTGCGAAAAGAGTGAAAACGAACCAAGTGTGTACCTAGAAATACAAAAAATAAGGTTTCATCTAAACCCAAAAACCTCTCTGTCGGCACCACACGGGCATGTGGTTGCCGGTGTGGTAGGCCGTGTACAAGACTGTAAGTCACCACACGGCCGTGTGATCGACAATCAAAGTCGTGTTTGAGTGACACGGTCGTGTGATGGCCAGACAAGGCCGTGTGCGACATAAGGTGTAACACCCCTAACTCGTATTTGTCACCGGATTAGGGTTACGAGGTATTACAAAAAAAATCAACTTTCATATAACCACATAATCACATAGATCTAATTCACAATCGTTTACATATTAAACGTTTTCTAACTAAACATATGAATCATACTTCATAGTTCAATCAAACTTATTTTGAACATATATTATGAGCAAACTTACATATCGTATTCATTAAAGCCAAACATACCTATTTCAATTACAAGTTCATTCTTAAATAACCATATTATTATTTTATCATATAAACATCATTCACGGTTATGATCAATAAACTCAAGTACACCTAGATCATTAGCAAACTGGCATGTATAATAGCATTTCAATTATCTTTGTTCGACCAATTCATTTCTTTAGCCATTTTGACATAATGCGCATATATATAATTATATGTATCTATAATTTCAATTAACATATATTCAACCAAAACCAATTTCTCATTCAAATTAAAGAATAATCACCACTTTGGGTAAAGTTAAATTAAGGCCAAACATACATATACCCTAACTGAATTATCAAAACAAACATTCAACATTTAATTAAGAACTTATGAAATCAAGTTTAAACCAAAGGATCAAGCCATTTTCATAGAGTACTATGAATATTATTCCTCAACGTTTAACTAAATAAAAGACTACTTAAATTTAGTACTTCACTCTCATACTTATATACGATGGAATAAACTTTCATAGTAAACCTATAGCAAGGCCGAATATCATCAACATTAATACTTGACCAACATTACCAAAACATACTCAAACATAGAAACATAGCCATTTTTGCATGGCTTATATACATCAACAAAAATATCTTTCAAACATTTGCTAGCCTATACATGCCTTAAGTTCAAAAATTCAACTTTTTAGGTACCAAAATAAGTCGATAGCGTGGATGACTTCGATGACGATCCCCTGAGCTCGTAGCTTGAAAAATATCTATAAAACAGAGTGAAAACATAACACACAAAGTAAGCTAACTAGCTTAGTAAGTCTTAAGAAAAAGTATTAAATCAAATGATCATTCAAACATTTTCAATCCAAATTTAATATCATACAAATTCAAAGCTTAGTACTTAAATGATCTACTAATGCTGAATGCTAATACCCTTTTTTTCTTTGATAACCTCAAAATATCCTTATCTCACCTTAATTGTGCAAAATCACCAAATACATATAAATGTAATATGTATCCACATATAACCAAATCAAGTAAGTACAATATACATATTAACTACATATAATCAATCATTCACATATGTAAACATATCCATTTATCCTCACATATAGCATTTACACATATAGTTGAATCTCAAAGGCACAACCAAGATTAAATTCCAATATATCATACTCATTATTTGTAAGACCAAATGCACATATTAAAATCTTATAAAAATACTTCAACTATATCATATGTTGCTCACTTCGAATAGTAATATAATAACTTACCTTATTCCTTGCAACTATGAAGCTTATACTTACCTAAACGTTTAGCTTATTTGCAGTAATTATATTCCACCTTATTCTTGATCCATGAATCCTCTATTTACAATAAATCACCGGCATTAAGACTGCTAGGCAACAAAGCCTGAAATACACACTGGCACTAAGCCTGCTAGACCCGAGGTCTGAAATTTAATCACCGGCATTTAGCCTGCTAGGCAACAAAGCCTGAAATACACATCGGCACTAAGCCTGCTAGACCCGAGGTCTGAAATTTAATCACTGGCATTTAGCCTGCTAGGCAATAAGCCCGATACACTTCACCGACACAAGGCCTGCTAGGCTCGAAGCCCGAATATCGGTATTATAAAACCATCTCATACACATTACATATTACCAATATCACATAAATCACACATAATTCATATCACTTTAACATATCAAACTCAATTAAATTTTAACTACATTTCATTATTAAATCACTTACCACGTTCGGCTTTCGCCAAATTCACATTTATAAATTCATAATTCAGCATGTAATCAAGGTTATAACCAATGTTAGCGGTATTAAATTGCTTATAGACTTACCTCGAATATCGTTAGATGACAAAAACCAGCTATTCGATAACTTTCGCTTTTCCCCAATTCAAATCCATTTTCCTTTTTTCTTGATCTAAACATGTTCAAATTAAGTTCATTCAAATACATTTCAAATCAATTTAGTCCTCAAACACTTAAATGGGCAAATTACCATTTTGCCCCTAATGTTTCTCACTTTACAATTTAGTCCTATTTGCACAAAACACAAAATACACACAATTTGATCTCACACCTTAAGGGCCGAATATTCATAGGTTTCATACAAGTCCATTCCTTTCATTTTCCACATTTTAGCCCCTCAAAAATTTATTTTTTTCAATTAAGCTGCAATTACTCAAAATCACCAAAAATCTCAATACAAAACATGTTAATCTAAAACATATATTTCATAATTCATCAACTAACAACAAAAATCACAACTAATCATCAATGGCATATCACAAAATCTTTATTAATTTCTAAAAATAGGGAATGGGTTTGATAGTATACTAAGCAACGATCTCAAAAAAGTAAAAATTATCGAAAACTAAACAAAGTACATACTCGATTTAAGCTTTCCTTATTGCCGAAACCTTGAGCTTCAAATATGGTGTTTTCTCATCTCATATTCGGCCAAGGAAAGAGATAATGCATGTTTCTTTTATTTTATGATGTTTTATAATTTTAACATATAATATAATATAAAAGTTGACTTATAATATAAATAAAAAACATATTAGTGATCACTTAAATAACAACACCGTCCACTAAGGTTTTAAATGGTTATTTTGCATCATAAGGCCACATACAAAAGAAGACAAATCAATTTAACCACTTAATTGAATAATTGGCCACTTTTACCACTTACGCAATTTAGTCCTTTTATTAAATTAAACACACAAACAATCAAATTTTTATACGAAACTTTCACACATACTAATTCACATTTAATTAACACAGAAAATAATATTTAAATATTTTTCAAACTCAAATTCATGGTCTCGAAACCACCGTTCCGATTAGGGTCAAATTCGGATTGTTACAACTCTCCCCCCTTAAGGATTTTCGTCCCCGAAAATCTTACCAGTAAATAGGTTCGGATAACGCTCTTTCATTGTATCTTCAGACTCCCATGTTGCTTCTTCAACTCCGTGTTTTTGCCACAGTACCTTAACTGACGAAATCCTCTTATTTCTCAATTCTTTGATTTCCCGAGCCAAAATACAAATCAGTTCTTTTTCATATGTCATATCAAATCAGATTTCAATCTCAGACGGGGCAATCACATGTGACGGATCAGATCTATATCTACGAAGCATCGAAACATGAAATACATTGTGTATCTTTTCTAGTTCGGAAGGCAATCTTAATCTATAAGCGACAGGCCCAACACGTTCGATGATCTCATACGGTTCGATGAACCTCGGACTTAATTTGCCTTTACGTCCAAATCGAAGCACTTTCTTCCATGGAGAAACTTTTAAAAATACCCGATCTCCGACCTGAAACTCAATGTCTTTACGTTTTAAATCCGCGTATGACTTTTGGCGATCTGATACAACTTTCAAACTATCTCGGATCACTGCCACTTTCTGTTCAGTCTCTTTAATCAAATCAACCCCGTGTATCTTGTTTTCACTGAGCTTAGTCCAGTACAATGGTGTACGACACTTGCGGCCATACAAAGCTTCGTAAGGTGCCATTTTGATACTAGATTGAAAACTATTATTATAAGCGAATTCAATCAAAGATAAGTATCGTTCCCACGTACCTTCAAACTCGAGAATGCAACATCTCAACATGTCCTCAAGTATCTGAATGATTCGTTCGGATTGACCATCTGTCTGCGGATGAAAAGCTGTGCTAAAATATAGTTTGGTACCTAAAGCATCTTGCAATTTCTTCCAAAATCGTGACGTGAATCTCGGGTCTCTGTCTGAAACAATAGAAATCGGCACACCATGCAATCTTACAATTTGGGACACATACAACTCAGCAAGCTTATCGAGCGAATAGTCCGTACAAACTAGAATAAAGTGAGCCGATTTGGTTAGTCTGTCCACTATGACCCAAATTGCATCTATCTTATTCGGTGTTATGGGCAATCCAGATACAAAATCCATAGTGATTCTGTCCCATTTACCATGGTCGGCTGAAGTAACCCAGATGGCACCTAATGTTCGGCCTTTACTTGTTGACAAACTAAACACTTCGTGACAAATTTAGTTATGTCTCATTTCATACCAGGCCACCAAAAGAACTGTTTCAAATTATTATACATTTTCGTGCTGCCCAGATGTACAAACAATCGGCTACTGTGAGCTTCATTCAATATCATCTGAATCAAATCTGAATTCCTCGGAACACATATTCGGTCTTTGAACTTCAAGCAGTCATTCTCATCTATTCGAAACTCTGACTTAACATTGCTTTCACACTGAACTCGTCTTACCAACAAATCTTTGTCAACTTTCTGGGCATCACTAATTTGTTGAATAAACAACGGTCTTGCTTTTAATTCAGCTACTATCGAACCATCATCAGATATAACCATATGCGCGTTCAACGCACGAAGAGCAAATAATGACTTTCGACTTAAAGCATCCGCAACAACATTGGCTTTTCCGGGATGGTAGTCAATCACTAATTCGTAATCTTTCAATAGCTCTAACCATCTGCGTTGTCTCAAGTTCAAATCTCTCTGTGTCACCAAATACTTCAAGCTCTTGTGATCAGAATAAGCATGACATTTCTCACCGAACAAATAATGATGCCAAATCTTCAACGCGAACACAATGGCTGCTAGTTCTAAATCATGCATCGGGTAATTTCTTTCGTGTGGCTTCAATTGTCTCGAAGCATAGGCTACGACTTTGCCTTCCTGCATCAAAACGCAACCCAAACCATTCAAAGATGCATCACTATAAACAACAAATTCTTTACCCGATTCAGGCTGAACTAATACTGGAACTTCGGTCAAAAGAGCTTTCAACTGATCGAAACTTTTCTGACACTTTTCTGACCATTCGAACTTAACATCTTTCTGTAATAGCTTTGTTAAAGGTGTAGCTATCATAGAAAAACCTTTCACAAATCTTCTGTAATAACCAGCAAGCCCCAGAAAGCTTCGAATTTCAGAAACATTTTTCGATGGTTTCCAATCAAGTATAGCCGATATTTTATTCGGATCAACCCGAATGCCCAATGCTGAAACAACGTGGCCCAGAAAACTGACTTCACTCAGCCAGAACTCGCTTTTACTAAACTTAGCATACAACTGTTTATCTCGCAAAGTTTGTAGCACAAGCCTCAGATGCTCGACATGTTCGGTTTCATCTCTGGAGTAGATCAGAATATCATCTACAAACACTACTACAAACCGATCCAAATATTGTCTAAAAATCCGATTCATCAGATCCATAAAAATAGCAGGTGCATTAGTAAGTCCAAAAGGCATAATCAAAAACTTATAGTGTCCGTACCTCGTTCTAAAAGCAGTCTTTGGCACATCGGGATCTCTGACTCGCAACTAATAATAACCCGATCTCAAATCTATCCTTGAAAACACTGAAGCCCAATTCAATTGGTCAAACAAGTCGTCAATTCGAGGCAACGAGTATTTATTCTTTATGGTCACCTTATTTAGCTGTTGATAATCAATGCACATTCGCATAGTCCCATCTTTCTTTTTCACAAATAGAACTGGTGCTCCCCAAGGAGAGACACTCGGTCGTGCAAAGCCTTTATCTGTTAATTCTTGCAACTGTGCTTTCAACTCTTTTAATTCTGTAGGTGCCATCCGATACGGAGCTATTGAAATTAGAGTCGTCCCCTGTACTAATTCAATGCCAAAATCTATTTCTCGGACCGGTGGTAAACCCAGTAATTCTTTAGGAAACACATCTGGGTACTCGCACACAACTGGCACAGATTCAATCTTCTTCTCAGTTACTTTACTGTCAAGCAGACAAACCAAATAGGCTTCATACCCTTTTCTCATATATTTTCGAGCTAACATCGAAGATGTTACTGCTGGTAACCCATTCAGATCATTAGATTCAATTCGGAGAATTTCACCATTCTGACATCTCAAATTAATGATCTTTCTTTTGCAATTAACAACAGCATCGTGCAAAGTCAACCAATCCATTCCCAGAATTATATCAAACTCATTGAAAGGTAATAACATCAAATCGGCTGGGAAACATAAATCCCGAATCATCAACGGGCAACATTTACACACTTTGTCAACTAGAACACACCGACCCAAGGGGTTTGATACTCGAATCACAAACTTAGTAGACTCAACAGGTAGAGTCTTATTGGATACTAATGTTTCACACACATAAGAATGAGTCGAACCAGGATCAATCAACGCAATAACACTAGTATCAGAAAGAGTGAAAGTACCGGTAATAACATCTGGGGAAGAAGCATCCTCCCGAGCGCGTATAGCATATGCTCTAGCAGGTGCACAAGCCTCTGATCGAGCTGCAGTGTCTTTGGTTCCTTTCTGACTGCCACTTACATTTCTCGAATACCTGGATGGTCTGCCATGCACTGATACATTGCTCGGTCTTGTATTCTGAGCAATATTTTGCTCAGCTAGCATCGGGCACTCCAGAATAAAATGATCCAACGATCCACATTTAAAACAGGACCGATCACAGAATCTACAACTCCCGAAATGCCATTTCCCACAATGCTTGCACTCTACTCAGTTCTGCTGAACATTACCAACACTGGCCATCGAAGTAGCTCGGGAACCCGCAGGTGGTCGGTCTTGGTCCCGTCTATGAAAGTCTGAAGTGGCTTTAGGTCGACTGGATTCATCTCTAAACTTATTTGATGCTAAATGAAAAGTCTTACTCGATGATCTTTTACGAATGTCTCTAGCTTCAAATTCGGCTTTTCTTTTCTCTTTTCCAAGCTCTTTGGCCTTACAAGCTCGTTCGAAAAGTACTACGAACTCTTTAATCTCAAGTATGCCGACCAGCAACTTAATGTCTTCATTCAGACCATTTTCATATCTTTTAAACATAATTGCCTCGGTTGAAACACATTCATAAGAATATTAGCTCAATCTCACAAATTTCCTTTCATACTCAGTCACGGTCATACGACCTTATTTCAATTCCAGAAATTCTTTTCGTTTTTGATCAATGAATCTCTGACTGATATATTTCTTATGAAACTCAGTCTGAAAGAATTCCCAAGTCACTTTCTTTTTCAGAACCACCGATACTAGTGTATTCCACTCGTGATATGCGGTGTCCCGTAATAAGGATATAGCACACTTCAAGCATTCATCTGGTGTACATGATAGCTCGTCAAGCACACGGATGGTATTATCAAGCCACAGCTCAGCTCGTTCCGCGTCGTCATCATCATTAGCTTTAAATTCTTCGGCCCCGTGTTTCCTAATTTTATCAACGGGAGGCCTATTAGATCTCATCTGATCTATCATCGAAGGTGCTGAAGGTATCGGAGATGGATTATTCGGGGGTGGCGGTTGTTGCACAGCCGGATTAGTCCAGATGTATTGTGTAAACCACTCGTTCATCATCTGGTAGAAGGCTTGCTTAGCCTCCCCCTCATGGCTACCCGAGATAGGTCGAGAGTCTACCGGCACAGTAGCATGCGCGGGATTTGGAGCTACGCTCTCGACATCATTAGCTACGGCTCTGCCAGGATCCATTTACTATATAAAAGCACAATTTGAATGTCAAAAGTCACCACATTATCGTATTATTAAATTAAGGCATGTATAGCTAGACTCGCACGCACTACGGTAGTCCTAGAATCAACTAAACTGTATGCTCTGATACCAATCAAATGTAACACCCCTAACCCGTATCTGTCGTCAGATTAGGGTTACGAGGTATTACCAAAAAAAATTCAACTTTCATATAACCACATAATCAATAGATCTAATTCGCAACCGTTTACATATTAAACATTTTCTAACTAAACATATGAATCATACTTCATAGTTCAATCAAACTTATTCTGAACATGTATTATGAGCAAACTTACATATCGTATTCATTAAAGCCAAACATACCTATTTCAATTACAAGTTCATTCTTAAATAACCATATTATTATTTTATCATATAAACATCATTTACGGTTATGATCAATAAACTCAAGTACACCTAGATCATTAGCAAACTGGCATGTATAATAGCATTTCAATTATCTTTGTTCGACCAATTCATTTCTTTAGCCATTTTGACATAATGCGCATATATATAATTATATATGTATCTATAATTTCAATTAACATATATTCAACCAAAACCAATTTCTCATTCAAATTAAAGAATAATCACCACTTTGGGTAAAGTTAAATTAAGGCCAAACATACATATACCCTAACGGAATTATCAAAACAAACATTCAACATTTAATTAAGAACTTATGAAATCAAGTTTAAACCAAAGGATCAAGCCATTTTCACAGAGTACTATGAATATTATTCCTCAACTTTTAACTAAATAAAAGACTACTTGAATTTAGTACTTCACTCTCATACTTATATACTATGGAATAAACTTCCATAGTAAACCTATAGCAAGGCCGAATATCATCAACATTAATACCATGACCAACATTTCCAAAACATACTCAAACATAGAAACATAACCATTTTCGCATGGCTTATATACATCAACAAAAATATCATTCAAACATTTGCTAGCCTATACATGCCTTAAGTTCAATAATTCAACTTTTTAGGTACCAAAATAAGTCGATAGCGTGGATGACTTCGATGACGATCCCCTGAGCTCGTAGCTTGAACAAAATCTATAAAACAGAGTGAAAACATAACACACAAAGTAAGCTAACTAGCTTAGTAAGTCTTAAGCAAAAGTATCAAATCAAATGATCATTCAAACATTTTCAATCCAAATTTAATATCATACAAATTAAAAACTTAATACTTGATAAACCGTAAAAGTAACATATTTTAATCCCACATTTAGTATGCTTTTGGATGAATTATGTAAAAAGGTGCTCTTAATCCTTTCTTTTCATGTCTTATACTCAGGAAAGCACTCAAGGATAAAAAGAACGCGAAATGGGCTTAAAACGGACCAAATTGGGCCAACACATGAAATTGACACGGCCTGGACTTCACACTACACGGCTGTGCCTCGCTAATCATCTAGAACACGGCCTTATCTCGACTTGCACAGCCGTGTCCCAAACGACGAGTCCGAACACGGCCTGGCCAAGACTTACACGGGCGTGTGCCATGGGCGTGCCCCTACCACCGGAGAGAGCAATTTCACTCGGATTTGGATGCTTGAAGGCAAAGAAACACATTCCTAAGTCTACTTAAACATCCTAAGAGGAACTCTACTTGAATTGGGATACTTAGGAGCCAAGTAAAGCATCTCAAAGCCTATATAAACAACCTAAGGCAGCTATTCTAGGGAGAGTTTTTAGCAGAGTTTTTCTGCCAGAGCTTTTGTGTTTTAGGGAATCACTCAAAGATAGCCAGTTGATCCATCTCAAGAAGCCGGAGTTCTACTCAAGAAGGAGGATCTCTCCTTCAATCCCTTCAGGGAGTTTTAGGGATTTCTTATGTTTTGTTTATTCTTTTCTCTTGAGATGTTTTCTTATTTAGCTATGAACTAAACCCCTCAGATATCTGAAGGGGATGAAACCTAGATGAATCTTGTTATTATTTTCTAAATTATTTGATAAATACTTAGCTTGTTCTTAATTATGTGTGCTTAATCAGAATCTGATGTGCTTAGGTGGAGGAGGAATAGGCCCTACTTAAGAGTAGATCTAGCATAATTAAACGGAGTTGATCGCACGCCTAGAGATAGGGTGACGAGATTTTGCTGGATTAGGGTGAAACTTTATATAGGAATCCATAGATCGATTTACCGCTTCCTTAGGGGGTTATTATAAGAGAACGAAAGTTCCACTAATTAACCTAGGGTTAGACGATATTCTCCTCGAGAGAGGGTTTAATATAGGTTAGGGAGTCTCACGGATCAATCTAAGTAAAGAAATTATATGGTTCAGTAATAAATGATAAGTGAAGTCTAGGTGGATTCTTCTTGAGGGTATCGTCTTAATCAACTGAGTTTTCCAACAAGTTTTTCCAAAGTTTCGTTCTTTTATCTTTGCATCTAGTTTAGCGTTTCAGTAGTTTTTAGATTAATAAACCAATCACTCCATATTTTAGGCTAAATAATAGGAAGAAAGTGAGTAGTAGTACTTTTAGTTCCTTTGGGTTCGATAACCCGGTCTTGCCTAACTATACTACTGTTCGATAGGTACGCTTGCCTCAATCATTGTCATAGTAGTCTCTAGGTTCGATCATTCTCACTATAAATATTAAAACTCAACTGTTTGACATGATCAGTACTTAAATGATCTACTAATGCCAAATGCTAATACCCTTTTTTTCTTTGATAACCCCAAAATGTCCTTATCTCACCTTAATTGTGCAAACTCACTGAATACATATAAATGTAATATGTATCCATATATAACCAAATCAAGTAAGTACAAAATACATATTAACCACATATAATCAATCATACACATATGTAAACATATCCATTTATCCTCACATATAGCATTTACACATATAGCCGAATCTCAAAGGCACAACCAAGATTAAATTCCAATATATCATACTCATTATTTGTAAGACCAAATGCACATATTAAAATCTTACAAAAATACTTCAACTATATCACATATTGCTCACTGCGAAAAGTAATATAATAACTTACCTTATTCCTTGCAGCTATGAAGCTTATACTTACCTGAACATTTAGCTTATTTGCAGTAATTATATTCCACCTTATTCTTGATCCATGAATCCTCTATTTACAATAAATCACCGGCATTAAGCCTGCTAGGCAACAAAGCCTGAAATACACACCAGCACTAAGCTTGCTAGACCCGAGGTTAAATTTAATCACCGGCATTTAGCTTGCTAGGCAACAAAGCCTGAAATACACACCGACACTAAGCCTGCTAGACCTGAGGTCTGAAATTTAATCACCGGTATTTAGCCTGCTAGGCAATAAGCCCAATACACTTCCCGGCACAAGGCCTGCTAAGCTCAAAGCCCGAATATCGATATTATAAAACCATCTCATACAGATTACATATTACCAATATCACATAAATCACACATAATTCATATCACTTTAACATATCAAACTCAATTAAATTTTAACTACATTTCATTATTAAATCACTTACCACATTCGGCTTTGGCCAAATTCACATTTATAAATTCATAATTCAGCATGTAATCAAGGTTATAACCAATATTAACGGTATTAAATTGCCTATAGACTTCGAATATCGTCAGATGACAAAAATCGGCTATTCGATAACTTTCGCTTTTCCCTGATCCAAATCCGTTTTCCTTTGTTCTTGATCTAAACATGTTCAAATTATGCTCATTCAAATACATTTCAATTCAATTTAGTCCTCAAACACTTAAATGGGCAAATTATCATTTTGCCCCTAATGTTTCACACTTTTGTAATTTAGTCCTATTTGCACAAAACACAAAATACACACAATTTGATCTCACACCTTAAGGGCCGAATATTCATAGGTTTCATACAAGTCCATTCCTTTCATTTTTTCCACATTTTAGTCCCTCAAAAATTTATTTTTTTCAATTAAGCCCTAATTACTCAATCACCAAAAATCTCAATACAAAACATGTTAATCTAAAACATATATTTCATAATTCATCAACAAAGAACAAAAATCACAACTAATCATCAATTGCATATCACAAAATCTTCATTAATTTCTAAAATTATGGTATGGGTTTGATAGTATACTAAGCAACGATCTCAAAAACGTAAAAATTATCGAAAACTAAATAAAGTACATACCCGATCTAAGCTTTCCTTATTGCTGAAACCTTGAGCTTCAAATATGTTGTTTTCTCATCTCATATTCGGCCAAGGAAAGAGATAATGCATGTTTCTTTTATTTTATGATGTTTATAATTTTAACAAATAATATAATATAAAAGTTAACTTATAATATAAATAAAAAAACATATTAGTGATCACTTAAATAACAATGCCGTCCACTAAGGTTCTAAATGGTTAATTTGCATCATAAGGCCACATACAAAAGAAGACAAATAAACTTAACCGCTTAATTGAATAATTGGCCACTTTTACCACTTACGCAATTTAGTCCTTTTATTAAATTAAACACACAAACAATCAAATTTTTATACGAAACTTTCACACATACTAATTCACATTTAATTAACACAGAAAATAATATTTAAATATTTTTCAGACTCAAATTCATGGTCTCAAAACCACCGTTCTGATTAGGGTCAAATTCGGATTGTTACATACGGGCTCGACCAATTAGGTAGTGTGGGCCACACGGGTGAACCACACGGGCAAGTAGGATTCTGGCCCAAGACGTATGATCCACACGATTAAGGCCAATTTAGGCCGTGTAGGCTACACGGACGTGTGGGCCCACATAGGCAGGCCACATGGAGCCCATTTTTTGAGAAGTTCTGTATTATTGCATTGGTCACCCTAGTCGACTGTGGACCTATTGTAGGGTCGGCAAGCTTTACCTAGACCCCTAATTCTGTGACTTGATGTTCTGATTTTTGTACTGAGCATGAATTATGATATATGAATGTATGAAATGTATTTGCATAATAGCATGACATTTTATGTATGTTGCGTGGGTTGACGTTTTACTGAAGAAAGTATCTGAAAGGCTCTTAAGCCTGTTATCTAGCAGCTCAGTTGCAAACTTCTAATTATGTACTGCATTCGGTACAGCATGGTGTGTAGGGATGAGTGGGTTAATTTTATCCCCACATGGTGTGTTTGGTTGGACAGAGTTGGTGTGTAGAGGCTGGTGGGTAGGATTCTACTATTCTGTTCTGATTTACATGTTATGTCTGAAATGGGCTAAGGCCCTCGAATATATCTGATTCTGTATCTAAGTGGGCTAAGGCACACACCGTTTCTGTAATGGGCTTAGATCCGAACTGTGGATTTATGTCTGTTTTCTGATAATACTGTGTGCATGTTTTCTATGGGGATTACACACTGAGTTGCGAAAACTCACCCTTTTCTATTAATCTGTTCAGGTAATCCCTAGCAGTAGATGGACCGGTGTTGCGGAGGACTCGGTGGTGACCACAGTTTTGAACCTTTACGATTTTTAATTATATTTATGGTCTTAGTTATATCTGGGAAAACGTTTATGTAATATGGCCTTTACGAATTTTTGTTTAAATTTGGGATTTTTATTTTAAAACTTCTAGCAGTAGGATAAGACGCGAGTTTTCAAAATAACCAAATGTTTTATCGAATATAAACGAATTCGTAAAGTATTTTAAAAGCTTCCTCAACGTATAATATTGAAAATGGATAATGAAGAATAAATGATCGTGTCTGAAAGTCTTAAAATTTATAGAAACTAACTATCACCACGATTGAGGCAATCGCACCTATCGAACAATAGTATAGTTTAGCGGCAAGACCGGAATGTCGAACCCAAAGGAACCAAAAGTACTAGTACTGACTCTCTTTTTATTATCTAGCCTAAAATAAAGAGGATTAATGTTTATCTAACTAATGACTAAGCTAAGGATGCCAAGACACAGATAATGAATAGGGAAAATAATTTTGAGAAAATCAATTGATTAAGACAACACCCAAGGAAGAATCCACCTAGACTTCACTTGTTATTTAACTCTGAACCAGACGATTTATTCACTTGACTTGATCCGTAAGATTCCCTAATTTATATTAATACCTCTTTCGAGGCTACTAACGTCTAACCCTAGGTTGATTGATTGAAATCTCTTTCTAATTAAAACCCCTAGTGTTGCATTAACTCGATTTGTAGACTCCCATATTAGGTTTGACCCTAATCTGGTATATTTTCGTCGTCCTATTTCTAGGAGTGCGATCAACTCCGCTTAATTATGCTAAATCTACTATTGAATAGGGACTTTTGCACCTCTGAATAACCACATCAATACTTGAATTAATATTCTGGAATATTAAGGCAAGAATTAAGAACATATAACCAAGAACAAATCAAGTATTTATCATATAGTTCAGAAAAAAATAACAAGATTCGTCTTAGGTTTCATCCCCCTCAGGTATTTGAGGGGTTTAGTTCATGTTTGTAAAAGAATACATCTCAAAAGAAAAATAACAAAACATAAAGAAAAACCCTAAAACCCCCTGAAGGAATTAAAGGAGAAATCCTCAGTCTTGAGTGTGGTTCCGGCTCCTGAGATGGATCAACTGGCTTTCTTTGAGTAATTCCCTGTATTCAGCCCTTTCTGGCTACCCCCAGCTACCTCATTCCTTTAGGTCACACTTAGGGTGTTTATATAGACTTCGAAATGTCTTTGCTTGCCTCAAAGTATCCTTTTCCGCATAGAATTAAAATGAGTCACGGCAGGGACATGCCCGTGTAACATGCCCGTGTGAATCGAACCCAGGGTCGTGTTTTAGCATGCTAAAGTGGATAAATCATCAGAAAAGGGGGCCAAATGTGGGTTTAAAATATGTATATATTATGGTTTATCAATAAACAACACGTTTTTTTATAGTAACCTAAGATATCAAAAATAACTTTATTGTAATTACGTTTTCTAAAGCACTATCATGTGACATCGTCAGATTCAGCCATAACATCTAGGCTGGGCTTGGGATGTTACATTTAGTGGTATCGAGCCAAGTTACAAAACTCGACTGTGAATTTGGGTTTTAAAAAGTTGGTTTTAAAGAAAAAAAATTTTTAAGTGATTCAAAATGTTTTTTAAATGAGTATGTGGTACACCGAGTCTCCAGCATTGATCTTGTAAGTGTTCTCAATTCTATTTAAATTTATCTAGAAATACTACTTGCATGCTTGAAACAGCCAATAGGTAGTATACTGCACTGAAACACTCTAGGTAGTGTGATCGTGTCAAACAGTCGAGTTTTAATATTTATAAAGAATGATCGAACCTGTAGACTAACTATGACAACAATTGAGGCAATTGCACCTAACGAACAAAAGTATAGTTTAGGCAAGATTATTTTATCGAACCCAAAGGAACCTAAAATTACTACTACTCACTTTCTTTCTATTATTTATCATGAAATATGGAGCGATTGGTGAATTAATCTAAAAACCAATGAAACACTAGAATAACTGCAAAGACAAAAGAATGCAAATTTTGGAAAGACTTGATGGAAAACTCAGTTGATAAAGACGATACCCTCAGGAAAAATCCACCTGGACTTCAATTATTACTTAACCCTAAACCATATGATTTCTTTACTTAGCTTGATCCGTGAGACTCCCTAACCTATATTAAACCCTCTCTCGAGGCGAATAACGTCTAACCCTATGTTAATTAGTGAACTCTCGTTCTCTTATAATAACCCCCTAGGGAAGCAGTAAATCGATCCATGGATTCTCATATTAGGTTTCACCCTAATCCGAAAAAATCTCGTAACCCTATCTCTAGGCATCTGATCAACTTCACTTAATTATGCTAGATCTACTCTTAAGTAGGGTCTATTCCTCCTCCACCTAAGCACATAAGATTTGGATTAAGCCACATAATTAAGAACAAACTAAGTATTTATCATATAATTTCGAAATCAAATAACAATATTCATCTAGGTTTCATCCCCCTCAAGTATCTGAGCGGTTTAGTTGATAACTAAACAAGAAAACCTCTTAAAAGAAAATATAACACAAAACATAAGAAAAATCCTAAAACCCCTTGAAGGAATTAAAAGAGAGATCCTTCGTCTTGAGTAGAACTCCGGCTTTTGAGATGGATTAACTGGCTATCTTCGAGTGTTTCCCTAAAACGATAAAAGCTCTGGTAGAAAACTCTGCTAAAACTCCGACCCCCTAGAATAGCTGCCTTGGGTTGTTTATATAGGCTTCGATATGCTTTACTTGGCTCCTAAGTATCCAAATTCAAGTAGATTTCCTCTTGGGATGTTTAAGTGGACTTAAGGATGTGTTTCTTTTCCTTCAAGCATCCTAATTCGAGTGAAATTGCTCTCTCCTGTGGCAGGGGCACGCCAATGGCACACGCCCGTGTGAGTCGTGGTCAGGCCGTGTTTGGACATGTCGATTGGGACACGACCGTGTAAGTCGGGATGAGGCTGTGCTCTAAATGGTTGGCAAGGCACGGCCGTGTGGCATGAAGTCCAGGCTATGTCGATTTCATGGGTTAGCCCAATTTGGTTCGATTTAAGCCCATTTCGCCTTCTTTTTATCCTTGGGTGCTTTCTTGAGTATAAGACATAAAAAGAAAGGATTAAGAGCACCTTTTTACATAAATCAAGGATAAATCATCCAAAAGCATACTAAATATGGGATGAAATTATGTTACGTTTACGGTTTATCAAATACCCCCACACTTAAGCTTTTGCTTGCCCTCAAGCAAAATTCTCAACTTACAATTAAAACGAATTTTCCACAATTCATAATTCCTATCGACAATGTCTCATCCTAATTCATAGGTAATTTGTACATGGATAATTTAACTAAAAGAGTCCTAAAGATTCAATCAAAATTAGTCATACCTTTGTAGCATGAAAACATAGGTGTCTCCCCTTATCTAAATAGTTACCTTTAATTCAAAACCGATAAGGATTGACATCCTCACTAAGGATTCACTCAAAGCACTCGAAGTGTTTAAGGTTCAAAAATAAGCACTCATAAGTCGAACTTGAAAAGTTAATCCCATAGGCTTGCCCAGAAATCAAATCTCCATCACTGTAATATGAGATGATACACAGATCAAAAGGTCTTTAATAGGGTTGTAACGGGGCTAGGGTTGAAGGTGTGGATAAAGGCTGAATTAGAAGGTTTAGAATCGAGATTGAGTTGACAAATTACCTTAAACAACGAACTAGAAAATAAATAATTACATGAATTGAAACTTTGAGACTAATAATACGAGCTTCAATAAATAGACTTTAACTTGTACAATCTCGCTTTTCATAATACTAGTACTGAATATACTTCAATTTTTTTTAAGAAAAAACTACAAGATAGATTCATCTAGTAAAAGAAAATAGAAATAATCAGGCAACTGATCAAAACAATTCTAGATATGGTAGTCAAAAGCAATGGTGGTAACAAATACGAAGGGTTTTTGGTTAGCTTTAGTAGGTGAGTCAATAAAAAGGGATTATTAGGATCAACGGGGTTCACTAGGGGTTAATTTATGAAGGTTGGCTTTTTATGGAGTAAGTAGGTTAAATCCTAGGTGCCTTTATCATCTCTGTTTATCAAATCAAAAATGTGTTCTTGATATGTATAAACGAGGCAAGTTCTAGAATAACAGTTCATAGTTGACACACTCATAATCAAAAAGTGAGCATGAAAAAGAATATATGCTCTATAAGGCTCAAAATCTCACAAAAATTATGGGTGTTTTTTATGCCAACCTTGTAAATTTCAAACTTCAAGGTAACATTCAGAAACATATCAATAAAATTCATAAATCATTAGAAATTTCATCCTAATTAGTAATATGAGAAAAATACTAAAAACAAGACTAAATTCAGGGTTTTGAGAATACTTTTACCCCCCACACTTAAGATGTACATTGCCCTCAATGTACAAAGATAGATAATGATAATAATGAGAAAAATCAAAAGAGAAGTAGGGAAAGTAATGCTCCCTGAAATCTGGATGATCCCGGAGTTGTTCTGATGACTTTTTGTAGTAGTGAATTACTCCTAGTGCTGTGTAGGTGGAGTGTGTGACTATAACTGTGAAGTCATCATTTAAATAACTTGGTGTTTTCAATAAATGTATATTAGGTGTACTCGAAGATTAAATAACCAATGATGATTAATATAAAAGATGCTATGAGGAAAAGTTTTAAATTAAGACATATAAAAAGGAAAAATAAAAATAAAAATAAAAATAAAAACAGAATAATAAAATTCAGTCTTATATAATCCGAAGGACTCAAAGGTCCTCATCATTAGCCAGGTCCTACAGTGGTGTTGGTGGTGATATAGGAAAATGATGGCAGATTTGCTGAAGGGTGGCCTCGATCCCGTCAGAATATCGAGCAGTGTCAGTAAACTGCTATGTACAGTACTGCTCGAACTATTTGAGGCGTACAGAGATATCTACCATCGAAGCTGCTGGATAGGATGGCTGTTGGCTCGGGACTGGTGAGACATCACCAGTAATGTCCTTGGGCACCTCCTCGTCTGTGGCTAGTCTGTATTGAGGGGGGTCCGTCCCACGATGATGTTTGATCATCTTCATGTGTAACATCATCTGGATCCTCTGAGGTGTCATATGTCTGATCAATGTGAGTGAAGCAATCTCATCTTCGGTGTTGAGAAGATTGAAGTGTCGGGCTAGTCTCGTGATGTAAGGGCCCATTGACAGGATTCCTTTTCGGTGCTGCTCTGTTTGGTGCTGCATTACGCACGCAATGAAATATGCCACGTCAAAAACATGGCCTTCGGACATGCATGACAAGAAATAAACGTCTTGTTTGTTGACGACGCCGGTGCTCTCTTTGCGACCTGTAATAGTATGAGCAAGAATAGCATAGAGATACCTGAAAGCTGGGAGGAGGGCAGTCGCTTTGGAATGACTAGGGTCGTAGTCGCGTTTAGTTGGTTGTAGGTTGCGCCAGCATGAGACAGGGGTGCAATGGAGCTCTCTGTTTAACTCGAAGAGTGGATTTTCTTCTATAAATTCTGGCGTATAGAGTCCGGGTGCCGATTCGAATTGAGGTACGCTTAGTCGACGTACATTGCCCCCTAGGCGGAATTGAATTGTGCTGGCATTGTCAAACTATGTCATTACCGTCTGCAGGGTGAATGTGGCACAGAACTTGAGAGTGAGTTCCAAGTATGTGGGCTCTACGATAGCAAAAAATTGCTCCCATGGTTCCGTTGAGATGAGAGCTCGAACATCTCCAACAAGTCTAACTTGTTCCAAGGCATCCTAATCGATGCACCTACCGATTTTGAGGGGCCTATCCTGAAATGCTCTATATCGTTCTTTCTGAGTTGCTTGAGGAAATTGGAGGAATGGGTGTCGAAACTCGGTAGAAGCACTTGTGGATGATGATCCAGGCCCCTTTCTTTTCTTGCTTGGGGCCGATCGTTTGATTCGGTATGTTGACATGGTACCTACAATTTGTAATGAACTATAAATAGGTTTTGAACAAAAATATAGCCAAAATTAAATCAAGAAAATCGGAAAATTTAGAATATAAATCAACAAAAATCATCAATGAGCAAATGAATGTATCAACTTTGTGAGTCCTTAAAAAGCACTAGTTTATTTCTATTTATGCAAATGAAATAACAACCAATTCATGAAGCCTAGAATTTTGAAGCAAGATTCCTGAAAACATAATGGTTCAATGCTAAATCTAAACCAAATATGAAAGTAAAACTATCATTCAATGTTTAAGTTAGGAAAAAGGAACTAGGTATGATATAGGAGGATTGGGTACGGGCGAAGCACGGGCGGAGCACGGGCGGTGGTGCGTTACTGCAGTGCAAACACGGTGGTGGCTGAAGCGTGTTGTTCATGCGCACGGCGGTGTCGAGAGCGTGTGCGAAGGTTGTGGGTGATTTTTAAGATGAAAATGGTGAGGGGAGGTGTTTTTGGGTGGGGGAAAACAGTGGTGCGGCTGGATTGGAGAGAAAGGATTTTAGAAGATCAAATTTTAGGGTTTGGGTTAGGGGAGGGCTGTTAGATTTTATTTATAGGGGATGGGGCACGGTCGATCGACACGCCCGTGTCGATTTGAATTTTGCCCATGCTTTTCGCGATTTTGGGGTTTAGGCGCGTTCAGGTGGCTTTGCCATGACCGTGTTGTATCTGCCACGCCCGTGTGCTGGTTCACACGGTTGGGTTTGCAAAGGCGTGTGTAGCCCGTGCTCAATAAGTCAGTATCCTTTATCATTGGGCACTACCGTCATACCTCCTTTCTTTGGAACTACCTGTACAGGACTTACCCAAGTGCTGTTAGAAATAGGATAAATTATTCCTGCATCTAGAAGTTTAATTACCTCAGTTTTGACCACTTCTTTCATGCTGGGGTTTAGCCGTCTCTGGGGCTGCACACACGGCTTGTATTCCTCTTCCATCAAGATTTTGGGGATGCAGAACGATGGACTTATTCCCTTGATGATAGAGATTTTCCATGCTAAAGCTTTTTTATGTTCTCTTAGTATCTTTATCAATTCCTCTTTTTCCTTAGGATCTAGTTCTGAAGAGATAATTACCGGTAACATAGAATTGTCTCCGAGAAATACATATTCTAGGTGTTTTGGTAACTATTTTAATAGATCAGACGGCTCATCAATGGAGGTTTTCTATTTTAAAACGTCATCTACTTCAATGGTTTCTTCTTTCATTTGTCTGAATGATGATGTATTCAAATTCATCTCATCACCTTCATCTTCTTCCCCCTCTCCTTGAGCTAGACATAGTTCCATTGTGTCGTCATGTATGATTTCCTGTAATGAATTTTTAATGATATGATCAATGGTATCAACAAAATAACAGGAATCATCTTGCTCTAAAGAATATCGCATGACATCATAAATTTGAAATATAATTTCTTCATCACCTATCCTCAGTGCTAATTTACCATCACCTATATCAATAATAGCTCTAGCAATTGCTAAAAAGGGACGCCCTAAGATTAAAGGAATATTGATATCTTCATCCATGTCTAACACAACGAAATCAACAGGGAAAATAAATTTATCAAATTTTACCAAGACATCTTCAATAACTCCTGTAGGATATTTAATAGATCTATCAGCTAACTGAATACTCATTCTAGTGGGTTTTGGTTCCCCAAGATCTAGTCGTTTAAACATTTTGTAGGGCATTAAGATAATACTAGCATCTAGGTCTGCTAATGCTCTCTTAATGTTTAGACTACCAATTAAACAAGGAATAGTGAAACTCCCTGGATCATTTAGCTTCCGTGGTAGTCTATTTTGGAGATGGCTGAACATTCTTCATTGAGCTCCACCGTTGATACTTCCTCAAGCTTCCTTTTATTTTTTGAGAAGTTCCTTTAAGAATTTTGCATACTTCGGCATCTATGAAATAGCTTCAACAAAAGGTAAGTTAATATGTATTTGTTTAAAGAGTTCAAGAAACTTACCATATTGAGCATCCAATTGTTCTTTCTTTAATTTTGCTGGATATGGAATTGGTGCTTTATTCTCTGTATGTATTGGAGTATTGTTCTCAACTTCTACACTCTTTTCCTTGATAACCTCATGTGGTTTCTTTCCTGGTGGTTCGATTAGCTCCTTACCATAGTGTAACTGTCCTTACATACTCTGTGCCCTTGGATAAAATTTCTGATCGTATTTCACATACTAGCTCAGTAAGTAGTCCAACTGACTTAGAAAGTTCTCCAACCTGAGTCTCGATTACCTTAATTGATATTTATTGCTCATCCAGTGTTGCTTCAATCGTTTAGAAACGAGAATCTATAGCTGCTATGAATTTTCTCAGCATCTCTTCAAGGGTTGATTTCTTTTCCTGTGGATAAGGCTAATTTTGATAATTTGGAGGAGGTTGCTGCCTTTGATTTCCTTGATTTCCTTGTCCTCCCCACGAAAAATTTGGGTGGTTCCTCCAACCTACATTATAAGTGTTACTATAAGGATTATTGGATCAAAAATTGTTACCTATATAGTTTGTCTGCTCATTTTCTGTGCCCAGTTGGTAGGGTGGATACTCAGGATTCGCCACATTCCCACTCGCTTCGCATTGCATTGCTGGGTGTACCTGCGAAGAACATAAATTATCAAGCTTTTTATTCATCATCTCCACCTAAGCTGACAGCATTGACACTGCATCTATGTTAAAAACTCCAGCTGATTTTGTCGGTTTGGCCCTTGTAATTTGCCATTGATAGGTGTTTAATGACATCTCTTCAATAAAATCATAAGCCGCTTCAGGAGTTTTGTTGTTCAAAGTTCCACCGGCTGATGAATCAATCATTTGCCGCGTTGAAGAATTCACACCGTTGTAAAAAGTTTGGACTTGAAGCCACAAAGGTAACCCGTGCTGTGGACATCTTCTTAAGAGATCCTTGTATCTTTCCCATGCATCGTACAACGTTTCTGCGTCATTCTACACAAAAGAAGATATGTCATTCCTAAATTTGGCCGTTTTAGCCGGTGGAAAATATTTTAAAAGAAATTTTTCGGTCATTTGATCCCATGTGGTGATTGACCTTCGTGGTAACGAGTTCAACCACTACTTCGCTTTATTCCTTAATGAAAAGGGAAATAACCGAAGATGTATGGAATCATCAGAAACGCCATTTATTTTGAAGGTATCACAGAACTCTAAAAATTAGCTATATGAGTATTTGGATCTTCATCCTGCAAACCATCAAATTGAACAAACTGTTGAATCATTTGTATTGCATTAGGCTTTAATTCAAAATTATTAGCAGCTATAGTGGGCCTAACAATACTAGATTCTGCTCCTGTCAAATTAGGTTTACCATAATCATACATAGTACACGGAGCATTCTGTTCTTGCTCATTGGACGGTGGACTGTTTTCGCCCATCCCTTCAGTAGGATTGGCTCTGTCTTGCTGTTCTTCTCGTTGGTAGTCTAAAGCTCGTCTAGTTTCTCTGGGATTCCGGCGAGCGGTTGCTTCAATATCACTTTCGTATTCTAAAGGTCCTTTCGGGTTCCTTCTAGTCATAGACTAGAGGTGCCTACTAGGAGAAGAAAGAAAGAAAAATTTAGTAACAATAAAAATATAAAAACAAAAAATATAAGTAATGGCTAAAGTAATAGAAATAGAGTTTCCTTAATATTTTACGTTCCCTGGCAACGGCGCCAAAAACTTGATCATGTCAAACAGTCAAGTTTTAATATTTATAAAGAATGATCGAACCTGTAGACTAACTATGACAACGATTGAGGCAAGTGCACCTATCGAACAAAAGTATAGTTTAAGCAAGATTATTTTCTCGAACCCAAAGGAACCTAAAAGTACTACTACTCACTTTCTTTCTATTATTTAGCCTGAAATATGGAGCGATTGGTGAATTAATCTAAAAATCAACGAAACACTAGAATAAATGCAAAGACAAAAGAATGCAAATTTTGGAAAGACTTGATGGAAAACTCAGTTGATAAAGACGATACCCTCAGGAAAAATCCGCTTAAACTTCAATTATTACTTAACCCTAAACCATATGATTTCTTTACTTAGCTTGATCCGTGAGACTCCCTTACCTATATTAAACCTTCCCTCGAGGCGAATAACGTCTAACCCTAGGTTAATTAGTGGAACTCTCGTTCTCTTATAATAACCCCCTAAGGAAGCAGTAAATCAATCTGTGGATTCTCATATTAGGTTTCACCCTAATCTGGCAAAATCTCGTAACCCTATCTCTAGGCGTCCGGTCAACTCCGCTTAATTATGCTAGATCTACTCATAAGTAGGGTCTATTCCTCCTCCACCTAAGCACATAAGATTTGGATGAAGCCACATAATTAAGAACAAACTAAGTATTTATAATATAAATTCAAAATCAAATAACAATATTCATCTAGGTTTTATCCCCCTCATGTATCTGAGGGGTTTAGTTCATAACGAAACAAGAAAACCTCTTAAAAAAATATAACACAAAAAATAAGAAAAATCCTAAAACCCCCTGAAGGAATTGAAGGAGAGATCCTCCGTCTTGAGTAGAGCTCCGGCTCTTGAGATGGATCAACTGGCTATCTTCGAGTGTATCCCTAAAACGATAAAAGCTCTGGCAGAAAACTCTACTAAAACTCCGACCCCCCTAGAATAGCTGTCTTGGGTTGTTTATATAGCTTCGATATGCTTTACTTGGCTCCTAAGTATCCAAATTCAAGTAGATTTCCTCTTGGGACGTTTAAGTGGACTTAGGGATGTATTTCTTTGCCTTCAAGCCGAGTGAAATTGCTCTCTCCCGTGGTAGGGGCACGCCCATGGCACACGCCCGTGTGAGTCGTGGCCAAGCCGTGTTCAGACTTGTCAATTGGGACACGGCCGTGTAAGTCGGGATGAGGCTATGCTCTAAATGGTTGGCAAGGCACAACTGTGTGGCATGAAGTCCAGGCCGTGTCGATTTCATGGGTTAGCCCAATTTGGTCTGATTTAAGCACATTTTGCCTTGTTTTTATCCTTGGGTGCTTTCCTGAGTATAAGACATAAAAAGAAAAGATTAAGAGCACCTTTTTACATAAATCAAGGATAAATCATCCAAAAGCATACTAAATGTGGGATGAAAATATGTTACTTTTATGGTTTATCATAGTGTAAACTAAAAGCTGTAGTGAAACTGAATATCATAGAAAAACTGCTATTCGCGATAACGAACTCTGAATTTCCGATACTATTCTGCATAAAACTTCTGTTAACAAATACTGGAACTGTATCTAATACATAAAACTATTAATACAGATAAATTCTAAAATTACGATGAGCATACAAGGTATCCGCGGACGGGGTACTAGAGGCCGTGGTAGAGGCCGTAAGGGGCTCGAGCTGGGTCCTCAGCATTTGAGAATCTGCCTAATGTGGATACGAGCGAGACGCCAATCTCACCTGTTACAGAGACTGGGTCTTGTGTTCGTGAGGCTTGGGATGATGTAGTATCCCCAGCCATGCTACAAATTTTAGACAGGGTTGTAGGGCCCAACACCGGATCTGGGGGCCGCGGGTCGGTTACGGAATGACTCCGGTCCAATGAGGCTGAATTATTCAGGGGTGTCACTAGAGTCGCCCCTAGCGTGGCCGAGTACTAGATGGAGGCCATGGAAAGAATCATAGATGATCTGGATTTTACTGCAGAGAAGAAGCTTAAGGGAGCTGTTTCTCTTCGTCGTGACGAAGCATATCAGTGGTGGTTGACAGTTAAGGAGGGCATTTAGACTGATCGTTTGATTTGGGACTACATTAAGACGGGTTTCCAAAGCAAGTATGTGGGAGCCAATTACATTAACGCTAGGAAGCATGAGTTTCTTAATCTCACCCAGAAAGATCGTTCGGTGGCCGAGTATAAGGCCGATTTCCTGAGGTTGAGCCGGTATGCTTGGGGCATGGTGGCAACCGAGTATGAGCGTTGCTTCCATTTTGAGGATTAGTCAAGGACAGCTTACGAGTTCTGATAGCTCTACAGAGGGAGCCTAATTTTTTTCTTTAGTGGAGAAGGCAAAGATTGCTGAGGAGTTTAAGCATGCTGAGTGCCAAAACTGCAAGAAAGAGAGAATAAGAAGGAACCGGAGCCCTCGAATTCTTTGATGAGGCCTAAAAAAAAGGCCAAATCTGATGGGCCAGTGAGAGTTGGGCTTCCTATTACACCTACTGGGTGGCATTTTGTGGGCACTGTGGTAGACGCCATCCAGGCAAGTGTTGGAGGATGATTGGGGCATGTTTGAGATGTGGGTCAACTAAGCACTGTATTCAGGATTGTCCATTGAGAACTGATCAGGCGCAAACTACAGGTACTAGTGTTGCGTAGCCGCAGAGAGTAGGTTAGCAGCCACCTAGGGGCCGAGGATAGGCCAGGGGTGGTAATGGCATGGGCCGAGGATAGAGAGCACCGAGCAGAGGTGTGGGACTGACTGAGGCGAGGTAGCCTGCAGTGGTTTATGCCACACGTCACCAAGAGGATGGTGATGCTCAGGATATCATTACGGGTACATTCTTAATTTTTAATGTACCCGATACTGTATTGATAGACATAGGCTCTACACACTCTTACATAACTAGCTTTGTGTCTGAAACTTTGGGGATTCTGGTTGAGAGTACTTCAAGTGAGGTAACTATAGTGATTCCGTTGGAGCAGTCTATCTGAGTGGGTAAACTATATAGAGATATCCTATTGAAGGTTCAAGGGACAGTATTTCTAGCTGATCTGATGGAGCTTCCGTTCGGAGAGTTCGCTTTGATTCTGGGAATGGACTGGTTAGTCAAACACCGTGTAAGTCTGGACTATACGTCAAGAATGGTGGTTTTGAGAACTGATGAGGACAACGAGGTCATGGTGATTGGGGAATATCGAGACTACTTGACTAATGTGATCACTGCGTTAGTGGCAGAAAAGTTAGTACGGAAGGGATGTGAGGCATTCTTGGCCTATATCAGTGTTTCTGATTTTAGTGACTCTTCGGTTAAGGACATCAAGACTGTAAGAGACTTTTCAGATGTTTTTTTCTAAAGAACTACCGGGTTTGCTTCTGAGCTGAGAAGGAGAATTTGGGATTGAGCTCATTCTAGGTACCGCTCTGGTGTCTATTGCGCCCTACCGAATGGCACCGAAGGAGCTTACAGAGCTTAAGGCTCAAATTCAAGAACTGTTAGATCGAGGGTTCATTCATCCAAGTGTGTCTCTATGGGGAGCGCCGATGTTGTTTGTGAAGAAGAAAGATGGGACAATGAGGATGTACATCGACTACCGATAGCTGAACATGCTAACAATCAAGAATAAATGCCGACTACCGAGAGTAGATGATCTTTTTTACCAGTTCAAAAGGGCTTCTGTGTTCTCCAAGATTGATCTTCAGTCAGGATATCATCAACTGAAGGTTAAGGAGTCTGATATGCATAAGACAACATTCAGGACTCGGTATGGACATTACGAGTTCCTAGTGATGCCATTTAAACTGACGAATGAATAGCAGCTTTTATGAATCTGATGAATCGAGTGTTCCAGCCCTATCTGGATCGGTTCGTGGTAGTTTTCATTGATGACATTCTAGTGTATTCGAAGATTGAGGATGAACACAATGAGCATCTCTGAGTTGTATTACAGAAGCTTCGCGAGAAACAATTGTATGCGAAGTTCAGTAAGTGTGAATTTTGGCTCTAAGAAATAACCTTTCTAGGGTATGTAGTTTCTGCGGAGGGGATTCATGTTGATCCCTCATAAGATTGAGGCTATGTTGGAGTGGAAATAGCCAAAGAATGTGTCTGAAATCCGCAGCTTTCTAAGGCTGGCGGGTTGTTATCGACACTTCGTAGAAAGCTTCTATTTGATCGCAGCACCATTGACCAAGCTTCTACGTAAGGGAGTTCCATTTGTGTGGAATGATAAGTACCAAGAGAGCTTCGAAAAGCTCAAATCTGTTTTGACGCAAGCTCCGATTCTGATACAGCCTGAATTTGGAAAGGATTTCATCGTGTACAGTGATGCCTCACATGTGGGTCTTGGTTTTGTACTGATGCGGGATGGTAAGGTGGTGGCTTATGCGTCATGTCAACTTAAGACGCATAAGGCCAACTACCCGATGCATGATTTAGAACTGGCTGCTGTGGTCTTCACTCTAAAGATTTGGAGGCACTACCTATACGGTGAGAAGTTTACTATCTACACTAATGATAAAAGCCTCAGATACCTCCTTACTCAGAAGGAGTTAAATCTTTGGCAGCCTAAATGGGTTGAATTACTTAATGATTATGATTGCACCATCGAGTACCATCCTGGTAAGGCCAATGTGGTGGCTGATGCTTTGAACTGTAGGGTGATGACTGATCTGATAGCAATTTTTGCTAGACTCAGTTTATTTTATGATGAGAGTCTGTTAATAGAACTTCAGGTTAAGCCTACATGGATTGATCATATCAAAGGTAAACTGATGGGCGATAATTTGCTTGTGTTGCAGTTTCATCAGATTGAGAATAGGGATACTGCTGATTTTAGGATTAACAATGATGAGATTCTTTGTTTCCGCGGTCAGATTTGTGTACCGAATGATGAGGATCTAAGACAGTCGATTCTGAGAGAGGTGCATAGTAGCCCTTATGCTTTGTATCTCGGTGGAAACAAGATGTACCGAGATCTCTAAGAATTGTACTAATGGCCAGGGTTGAAACGTTAGGTTACGAATTTCATTGCTCACTGTTTGACGTGTCAGCAGGTTAAAGCTGAGCATTATTTGCCTTCGGGGTTGCTACAGCCGGTAAAGATACTGATGTAGAAATAGGAGTGAATAACTATGGACTTCGTTAGTGGGTTACCTTTTAACACCTACAAAGAAGGATTCTGTCTGGGTCGTCGTGGATCGATTGACCAAGTCTTCTCACTTCATTCCGATCAGGACAGACTTTTCACTCCAGAAATTGGCTAAGCAGTAGGTATATGAAATTGTGAGACTGCTTGGGATTCCTGTTTGGACATCTCCGATAGGGATCCTCGCTTCACGTCTCGTTTCTGGAAGAAATTGCACGAGGCTCTGGGTTCAAGGTTGGACTTCAGTACTGCTTTCCATTCTCAGACGATGGTCAGTCAGAGAGGATGATTCAAGTACTAGAAGATATGTTGAGGAGCTATGTTATAGATTTGCAAGGCAGTTGGGAGGAGTATTTGTCGTTAGCAGAGTTCCCCTATAACAAAAGCTATCAGTCTAGCATTCAGATAGCACCGTACGATGCCCTGTATGGCCGTAAGTGTCGCACTCCCTTATTTTGGACTAAGTTGGAAGAGCGATGTGTTCTAGGTCCGAAATTGATTTTTAAAATTGAGGATAAGGTCTGATTGATTCGGGATCAATTGAAAGCGGCATCGGATAGGTAGAAGTCCTATGCAGATCTGAAGAGAAAGGATATTGAGTATTCTGTGGAAAACTTAGTTTTTCTCAAGGTCTCGCCATGGGAGAAGGTCTTAAGGTTCAGTCACAAGGGTAAGCTGAGTCCTTGGTTTATTGGGTCGTACCATATTCTGAAATGTGTGGGCCTAGTTGCATATCCGTTGGACCTTCTTTCGGAGTTGGATGGCATTCATGATGTGATCCATGTCTCAATGTTGAGACACTAACGCTCTGATCCTACGCATGTTGTTCATATTGAGGACATTGAGGTTAGACAGATCTAACATTTGAGGAAGAGCTGGTTCAGATTCTAGAGCGTGACATTAAGGTTCTGCGGAGGAAATCTATCCCCTTAGTGAGAGGCCCCAAGTTAAAGTCTTGACTTGGGCAAATTTTGGTATTTTTATGAATAAAGCACTATCTTTGGTTAGTAGGCTTATAAGTAAAACTGTGTAGGTAATTAGCAGAATGGGCCTACTGGTCTAGTGGTTAAGTGGAGTTTAGAGGTTGTGGAGGTCTGAAGTTCGAACCCTTGCATGCATAAAAAGAGGTCCAATTTTTTACTATTATGGACGACTAGTACTTGTGTTTTACCAGGATTCTGAGTAATGGGATTGGGGTGAGAGTTTTGAGGAATTTGTGGGAGTAAAGTTAGGAAACTATCGGATTTCCTGAGTAGTTCTTTTCCAAAAAGTTTTCTCTGTCGAAAAATATTGTTGCTCTCATCCTCCCATGGTCGAATTTTTCTTTTTTTTTCCTGCACACGCTGCCATTTTTTATTTTGATTCCCTCTTCAATTGTTCCTCTCTTTGGTTCACCATTGGTTTACGCTTTGATTCAATAAGATGAGTAGTGCAGCTTTATTTTTGTTTTATTATTTTTATTGATGTGCGTCGTTAATGCCGATTAGGGGAAAGATTTAGGAATGCGTAATTGCTGTTGGAGACGTAGGTTCGTGGAATTTCAGTTACTCAATCGAAGGTAAGTTTGTTCGGTCGTTGGATGAGCATCCCATTTTGGGTTCAGTTGATTCGATCATTTAGAGGGTTTACTAAGTAAATGTTGTTCAAATATAGGTGCTAGTGGTCTCAAGATTGCGTAAAGAGCAAAAATGAACCAGATGTGTACCTGGAAATGCAAAAAACAAGGTTTTGTTGAAAGTCAAAAACCTCTCTATCGACGCCACATGGGTGTGTGGTTGCCCGTATGGTAGGTCGTCTGCAAGACTGTAACCTACCACACGACCGTGTGATTGATGAACCAAGTCATGCGCGAGTGACACAGACTTGTGATGGCAAAGGCAAGGCCGTGTTCGATACACGGGCTCGACCAATTGGGTTGTATGGGCCCATACAGGTGTGTGGAATTCTGGGCCAGGCCATGTGATCCACACTGCCAAGGCCAATTTGGGACGTGTGAGCCACACGGGTGTGTGGGCCTATACGGGCAGGCCACATAGGCATGTGATCCCATTTTCTGAGAAGTTCTGTACGGTTGCACAGGTCGCCCTAGTCGACTGTGGACCTATTGTAGGGTCGGTAAGCTTTACTTAGACCCCTAATTCTGTGACTTGATGTTCTAGTTTATGTACTGAGCATGAATTCTTATATATGAATGTATGAAATGTATTTGCATAATGGCATGACATTTTATGTTTGTTGCATTGCATCGGGGTGGGTTGACGTTTTACTGGAGGAAGTATCTGAAAGACTCTTAAGCCTGTTATCTGGCAACTCAGCTACAAACTTCTGATTATATGCTGAATTTTGGGCTTAGAAGTTTTGGGTTTTGAGCATAGGGATAGTAAGGAGACTGCATATATGTGTTGAGTCGTGTAATTTAGTGGCAAAATAGTCCTGCTGGTCTGGTGGGTAAGTGGATTGTTAATATACCACAAGGTTCTGGGTTCGAGTCCTTATGAGTGTGTTTGGTGAGGGATATTTTAAATTTTATTTTTTTAAATAGTATTTGGTTTTTAGTTAGAATTTATAACCTATTATTTTATTATTATTTGATTTTATTTATTTTTATTCTCTTTTGGCTGGACGTTCTTTTTCGAGTTTTTCTTTTGTTTGCTTTTCTTTTGGATTTTGGCATCGGGGGTTTTTGCTTAACTATAGTCTTCTTCATCGTCGATCAAGAGTGGATTCAAACTCTTATTACACTATTTTGTTTCTTTTTTCAAAGCTTATCTTCGACTTCTCCTGATAGTAGGCTAAACCATTGGTTTTGGGTTTTTAGTCTATGGAAGTGATGAGAAATTGTCACTTTTTGATATATGTTGATAGGGAAACGGTTGGGGACGAATTTGGTGGCGAAAACGATGGTCTTGATGCTATTTTAGGGTGGATTTTTGACCACCCCGACGGCCACACGGGCGTGTGTCGACCCACAGCATTGTGAAATTGGGCGTTAGGGTTTTCAGGCCAAATTGGGTGCCACACGGTCGTGTGGCCAACTTGGGGATTTTTTTGATTTTCGCACAACCGTGTCCCCTGGGCACACGAGCTTGTGGGTTTAGAAATTAGGGTTTCAGATATTTGGTGTTATACGAGATTGCGACACGACCATGTGGCTAATTTAGGAATTTAGGGATCCTACTCGGATGTGTGTTTTAGAACACACGGCCGTGTCTAGTGGCTCACAGGCATGTGAGACCCTCACACGGTCGTGTCTGCTTTGCACTTGACTCGAGAAAATTGGGTAGTAGGTTATATGGCCTGTTCACACGGTCGTGTACTTGTACCACACGGGCATGTTCCCTAGTTACATGGTTGTGTGGTACCCTTCACTCAGGCGTTTGGACCCCCACATGGCTTAGACAGCTCCACATGCTGGAGAACATGGCTATGTGGCCATATCTCGCCAGATTTTGGATGTAGGTCAATTTAAGCATACTTGTGACTGTCTATTTCAAACCTTGGCTAAGTTTTAGTAAGGGTAATTATGACTCTATCCCGACATTGATTTAGGTGAAATTCATGATTGGTTGCATAAAATGTTTATTTTTTAACCCAGTTGACGGGATGTGTGTGTAATATGCTTCTGTTTGATTGTCTGACTAGGTGTCACTACTCTGTGAGGTTGCATAGCTATTGAATCTAAATCTGGGTAATTGAGTATACTTCTATTTGAATCTGACTAACTGGATGTGAATGACTGTCTATAATCTTGTACTCTGATTCTGTTCATCTATTTGCACACATACATATGCATATATTGTTTTTGGGTGGGATTATGAAGAGAAGGAAGACTAAAACTGAACTAAACTGGCAGATAGTCTGCTGGTTGTTAGCCCCTAATACCCAAAGGGTCATGGGAAATCCCAGTACCCTAAGAGTCATAGACTACGCTATTAGTGGGTTACCGTATTGCATCGTACAGCTCATACGTCAGCCTTGTTGTTTGATCTGGCAGTTTAACTACACTTTACCGGTATACCTGATTACCATACTGCACTATAATACTTATACGTCAGCTTTGCTGCGTAGCACCACTGTCTGATCTGGCAGTTCGTACTGCATGTATGTACTGCGGTTTACCGCATGGCACTGTATAGCTTACTAATAGACCCTAATACCTAGAGGGTTGTGGGCAGTCCCTATACCTTGAGGGTTGTGGACATTATTGGAGTGTAGGGATGGATGGGCCTTACGAGGTCCTATGTGGTGTGATTGATTGGATGAGCTCAAACAACTCTTATATGGAGTGATGGGGGACGGAGTGGTGTGTTGGAGGGATGGGTGGGTTTTATAACTTGATTGCATTCATAAGCATCTGTCTAAATGTTCTATGCGCTAGGATATCTGATTGTACTGTTAAATAAAAAGAACTTTGGTGGATCTAAGTACTTTGTAACTCCGATTGCATCTGGCTGACTGAATAGAACTGGTGACTCATTTGTGAATGTGATTATCTATTCGAGACTTCTGTCTCGAAGTTACCGTCAGATTCTGTAAGTATGTCCCGCTTCTAAAATGCTATGGGTTTTCTATTTCTCATTTTGATTCTGTAGTAGTTGGTTTTGAACTCATACTAAGCTCACGTAGCTCACCCCCTCTTTTGTATCCCCTTCTCAGGTACATTTCTAGATTGTAGATGCTGGACTCAGTAGGCAGAGGTCTCGTAGAGTTTCAGCGCTAGGGAATGTCAGATTTTGATATCTATCACGACTTTATTATTCAGTTAAATGTTGAACTGTAAGGTTTTGTAAGACTATGGTACAGTTTTCAATTCATATTTTCATTGGAACATTTATTCTGGTTATTTATCTTACTTAACGGTAACTTTAACATAAGAACTTTTGATGAACCGTAATTATAACATATTTTAATCTCACATTTTGCTTACTTTTGGATGAATTATTCTTTGATTTATGTAAAAAGGTGCTTTTAATCCTTTCTTTTCATGTCTTATACCTAGGAAAGCATCGAAGGATGAAAAGAACACAAAACGAGCCCAAACAGAGTAAATAGGCCTTAGCACGAAATCGACACGGCCTAGCCCAAGAGTCTACACGGCCGTGCCTTGTCAAGCATCTAGAATACGGCCTCAACCCGATTTACACGGCCGTGCCTCAACATAGAAATATGAACATGACTTGAAGTCGAGAAACACGGGCGTGTGACATGGCCGTGCCTCTGTCGTGGCTTTAGACAATTTCAGTCTGAAAAGGATACTTAGGGAGAAAGAATCGCATTCCAAGAGCCTATAAATACCTCCTAAGTACCACTTTTGAAGGGGTCGTCAAGCTAAGCCAAGGAGCTAAGCCAAGAAGGTCAGATTTAGGGAATCACTTGAAGATAGCCAGTGGATCCAACTCAAGAAGCCAGAATTCTACTCAAGACGGTGGACTTCTCCTTCGGTTCCTTCAGGGAGTTTTAGGGATTTCTTATGTTTTGTTTTATCTTTTCTCTTGAGATGTTTTCTTATTTTATTATGAACTAAACCCCTCAGATACCTGAAGTGGATGAAGCTTGGATAAATGTTGTTATTTGATTTCGGAATTATATGATAAGTACTTAGTTTGTTCTTAATTATGTTGCTTAATCCAAATCTGATGTGCTTAGGTGGAGGAGGAATAGACCCTGCTTAAGAGAATATCTAATATAATTAAGCGGAGTTAATCGAACGCCTAGAGATAGGGTTACGAGATTTTGCCGGATTAGGGTGAAACCTAATATGGGAATCCAGAGATCGATTTACTGCTATTCTAGGGGGTTATTAAAGCGAACGAGAGTTCCACTAATTAACCTAGGGTTAGACGTTATTCGCCTCAATAGAGGGTTTAATATAGGTTAGGGAGTCCTACGGATCAAGCTAAGTAAAGAAATCATATGGTTCAGGGTTAAGTAATAATTGAAGTCTAGGTGGATTCTTCCTGAGGGTATCGTCGTGATTAATTGAGTTTTTCTTCAAGTTATTTTCCAATTCGTTCTTTTTGTCTTAGTGTCTTTAGCTCAGTAGTCGTAATTTAGATTTAAAAGCAGCTTCACTTTATTTTAGGCTAAATAATAAAAATAAGGTTATTATTAATACTTTTAGTTACTTTGAGTTCGATAATCCGGTCTTGCCTAACTATACTGTTGTTCGATAGGTACGCTTGCCTCAATCATTGTCATAGTAGTCTCTAGGTTTGATCATTCTTGTTATAAATATTAAAACTCGACTATTTGACATGATCAAGTTTTTGGCGCCGTTGCCGGGGAACTAAGATATTAAGAAAACCCTATTTTTATTACTTTAGTCATTTATTTTTACCTTTGCAATTTTTACTTCTACTTTTTTTTTAAATTTTACTAAATTTTCTTTTTCCTTTTTCTTAGCAGGTATCTCTAGTTTATGACTAGAAGGAACCCAAGAGGACCTTTAGTCTACGAAAGTGATATCGAAGCTACCGCACGCAGGAACCGCAGAGAAACTAGGCGGGCCCTTGATTACCAAAGAGAAGAACAACAAAACAAATCCAATCCTACTGAAGGGATGGACGAGAATAATCCAATGTGCGTACTATGTATGATTATGCTAAACCCAAATTGACAAGAGCAGAATCTAGTACTGTTAGGCCCGCTATAGCTGCTAATAATTTTGAATTAAAGCCTAACACAATACAAATGATTCAACAATTTGTTCAGTTTGATGGTTTGCAGGACGAAGACCCGAATAATCATATAGCTAATTTTCTAGAGTTCTGTGATACCTTCAAAATAAATGGTGTTTCTGACGATGCCATTCGACATCGGTTATTTCCCTTTTGATTAAGAAATAAAGCAAAGCAGTGGTTGAACTCGTTACCACGAGGGTCAATTACAACATGGGATCAGATGATCGAAAAAATTTTGTTAAAATATTTCCCACCAGCCAAAACGGACAAATTTAGAAATGACATATCTTCTTTTGTGCAGAATGACTCTGAAACATTATACGATGCATAGGAGAGATACAAAGATCTCCTAAGAAGATGCCCACACCACGGACTACCCTTGTGGCTTCAAGTTTAAACCTTTTACAATGGTGTGAATTCCTCAACGAGGCAAATGATTGATTCATCAGCTGGTGGAACCCTGAATAACAAAACTCCTGAAGTAGCCTACGATTTTATTGAAGAGATGTCATTAAATACCTATCAATGGCAAATTACAAGGGCAAAACTGACAAAATCAGTCGGAGTTTTTAACATAGATGCAATAACAATGCTGTCAACACAGGTGGAGATGATGAATAAAAAGCTTGACAATTTGTGTTCTTCGCAGGTACATCCAGTGATGCAGTGCGAGGAAAAATGGAATGTGGCAAATCCTGAGTACCCACCCTACCAACCGGGCACAGAACACGAGTAAACAAACTATATAGGTAACGATTTCCGATCTAATAATCCTTATAGTAACACTTACAATCCAGGTTGGAGGAACCACCCAAACTTTTTGTGGGGAGGACAAGGAAATCAAAGAAATCAAAGACAGCAACCTCCTCCAAATTACCAAAATCAGCCCTATCCATAAGAGAAGAAACCAACCCTCAAAGAGATGCTGTCAAAATTTTTGGCAGACATAGAAAAACGTATCCAAGAAACAGAAAGGACAATCAAAAACAATGAAAGTCGAATAGGGGAAATTACTAAGTCAGTCAAGGAAGTCACCAATACAGTCGAACAACTCGCAAAACAGATGTCAGAATGACAGCAAGGATGTCTACCAAGCAACATCGAGATTAACCCTAGGGAGCAAATTCAAGCCATCACAGCTCAAGACAGTAAAGAGTTATATGAACCTGAGCCAATATCAGGAAATAAGGTAGACAAAGGTAAAATAGAGGTAACACAAGAAAAGCCACAATAGGTAATTAAAGAGTACCAACCTCGCATACCTTATCCCGAAGCCATAAAAGGGGACGATACAAAAGAACAGTTTGATAAATTTCTTAAACTTTTAAAGAAATACATATTAACTTACCTCTTCTTGAAGATCTTTTTCAGATGCCAGACTCGAGGAAATTTCTAAGACAGCTCTTGACAAACAAACGCAAAATAGATGAAGAGCACCACGTGGAACTAAACGCGACATGTTCAGCAATGCTACAAAATAGACTGCCACAGAAGTTAAAAGGTCCAGGGAGTTTTACAATTCCATGTTTAATTGGTAGTTTAACTATTGATAATGCGTTAGCTGATTTAGGAGCAAGCATAAATGTTATGCCTTATTCACTGTTTAAATGACTAGGTCTAGGAAGCCCAAACAAACTAGGATGAGTATCCAATTAGCTAACAAAACTGTTAGAATTTCTAAGGGCATTATCGAACATGTTCTCGTTAAAATCGATAAATTCATTTTCCCAATAGATTTTGTTGTTTTAGACATGGATGAGGATAATTCAATTCCCTTAATTTTAGGAAGACCTTTTCTAGCAACTGTTAAGACAAAACTTGATGTCGCCACAGGTGAACTCATACTTCGTGTAGGTGATGAATCAATCTTCAAGCTCTTGACTCGGCCAGGACAACAGTCGATGAAGGTAAGGAAGTCACTACAATTGATAATCGCATTGTTCAATCTTCATCACAGGAAAACATGACTTCAAACCTGAGCCAACTAATAGACCTCAAGACAATAAAGAAAACTCACATAAGGAACAAAGCCTTAGGGTCAACAAAATAGAAGAGGAGAAGACACACGTCAAGGAACTACATGAAGCAAAACCAGAGGAACCACCCGAAAAACTCGAAGGGACATCCAACCACTTCAAAATAAGAGACTAGGTACCGTTAGATAAAGACGATCTTCACATCACTTCAACAGACTTGAAGGCAGAAGGAGAAATTCTTTTCAAGGTACACGATATTCTCCCCCACGAAACAGTCGAGGTAAGAAAGCAAACATTCGACAACTTTAGAGTAAACACTTCTCGACTTAAACCTTGTCAAGAAAATAGAACGATAACATCTCTAAAATTTTCAAATACGAAGAAAGTCTAGCTTAAGACATTAAACAATTGCTTCTCGGAGGCAACTCGAGCACTAACTACATTTCCTTTCAAATTTATCTTCAGTTTCTTTTCTTTTCTTCCTTCTTTTCTACAAACTTTGTTTTCCACTAACTCAAAAGTGCAGGGTTTCAGATCACACGGTCTTACACACGGCCGTGTTCATGGCTGTGCGAACCACTGGAATCCCCGTACTGACATAGCAGAGGCCGTGCAATTCAGACCCAACCACTTTTCGACGTCACTGATCCAACCACTATCTCACACAGGCACCAACAGAACAGCAGGCCGTGCCTCTTAACCGTGCGAAGCTACTGACTTGTTGAACATGGGAACGACACGCTCGTGCATCTTAATCGTGTCGTAATACTGACTTCAAAAACACGGGCGTGGATGGATGAAGTACGGGCATGCAGTAACCACACACCCCAGCACACGGCCGTGCGAGATGGCCGTGTAAATCGACACACACTAGGACCACGGGCGTGGGAATATGCCAGATTTCAAATCCTATTTAAACCCCAGCACCCTTCACCTTTTTTTTCTTTCAAAATTTCTCTTCTTTATTTAGGAAAAGTGTCCAGATTCTTGAGCCACACTAAAACCATGACGAAGAAATGAAAGAAGGCTAGCATTATTCTAATGCGGGTGATCCAAGAACATGAGTTCATGCCGGCAGCTTTGCTTACACACAAAGCCAAGGGTCTTTGAGACCAACTAGTTTTTATTTCTCTTTTCTATTTTGCTTCAATTTCCTTCCTTTTGACTATCTTATGCTTAGTTTAGTTTATTTTGCTTTAGTTTCTTAGTGACAGGTTCGAAAGACTGCTTGGGAATCACGTCGACCACCACGATAACCTTGTCACGCCCACCACCGCCAGCACATCTCCAACTTTAATATTGATTTCCACCGTACGAACCATCCAACAATAAGGACCCTTCAGTCCATTCTTATTTTCTTTCGATTTTATTTTCCTTCTTAGTCTCCTTCCCTTTAGTTTTATTTTCTTTAAATCTATATTTAGTTTATTTTTATTAGGTCTTAATTATCCCTGGCTAATCCTTCACGAGTTCCCCAACTTTCTCATCTAGCACAAAGCCTGGAAACCAACACCACCACCATACCGACGCCTTCGCCATATTTTCCACATCCTCCAAGGATCTCATCCAAAAATTCAAGAAGTAACACTTTCCCTCTTATCTTTTGATTGATCACTAATTATCATTATTTATCTTTGTACACTGAGAAAAATGTACATCTTAAGTGTGGGAGGGATAAAAGTGCCTAATTTTTTGCATTAATTTCAAAACCCTGAATTTAGTCTTGTCTTTAAGTGAACTTGTCATATTACTAATTAGGATGAAATTTCTGATGTTTTATGATCTTCATTGATATGTCTTAAAATAAGTCATAGTTAATTGTGCATTGATGATTTATACTTTAAGAAACTAGAGAATCAAGCATGATAAGTCTACTTTTCGGGAATTAAAAATTTCAGGTTGTTGACCTAAATTTGAATACTACTTTGAAATTTAAAATTTACAAGGTTGATATCAAAACACCCATAATTTTTGTGAGATTTTGAGCCTTATTGAACATATATTCTTTTTCATGTTCACTTTTTGATTATGAGTGTGTCAACCTTGAACTATTATTCTAGAACTTGCCTCGTTTATACATGTCGAGACCACACTTTTGATTTGATATACAGATATGATTAAGGCACCTAGGTTTTAACCCATTTTTTCCACTAAAAGCTTGCCTTCATAATTAACCCCTAGTGAACCCTGTTGATCTTAACAACCCTTTTCTTTGATTCACCCTCTAAATTTAACCCAAAACCTTTTGTATTTGTTATTATCGTTCTCTTTAACTACCCGTATATTGAGATTTGACTTGATCAGGTTATCTAGTCGTGTTATTTTCATTTATCTTGTAATTTAGTTTGTTATTAAATATATATATATATATATATATGAGCTTGTACGTTTGAATTCCAAATTATTAAAGAAGAAGCTCATAATTAATATTATTTAGTTTCAAATTATTCAATTTATGTACTTAGTCATTCTTTTTCCATTCATTATTTCAAGCTAGGTAATTTGTCAAAGTTCAATCTCGATTCTAACCTTCTAATTTCAGCCTTATCCAACCCTTTAACCTTATCCCCGTTACAACCTTATCAAAGACCTTTTGATCTGTTTATCATATCATATTATAGTGGTGGGGATTTGATTTTCAAGCAAGCCTATGGGATTAACTTTTTAGGTTTTGACCTATGAGCGATCCTTTTTTCTGAACCTTAAACACTTTAGAGTGATTTGAGCGAATCTTTTGTGAGGACATCAATCCCTGTCGATTTTGAATTGAAAAGGTAATTATTTAAATCAAGGGGGACACTTACATTTTCAAATTACAAATTCATGACTTATCATGTTTGAATCTTTAGGACTCTTTAAAGTTGAATGATCCATGTATAAATTATCTATGAATTATGACGAGACATTGTCAATAGAAATTGTGAATTATGGAAAGTTTGTTTTAATTATAAGTTGAGAATTTTGCTTAAGGACAAGCAAAAGCTTAAGTGTGGGGGTATTTGATGAACCGTAATTATAACATATTTTACTCCCACATTTTGCTTCCTTTTTGGATGAATTATTCTTTGATTTATGTAAAAAGGTGCTTTTAATCCTTTCTTTTCATGTCTTATACCCAGGAAAGCACCAAAGGATGAAAAGAACACAAAACGGGCCCAAAATGGAGTAAATGGGCCTTAGCACGAAATCGATACAGCCTAGCCCAAGAGTCCACACGGTCGTGCCTTGTCAAGCATCTAGAACACGGCCTCAAACCGATTTACACGACTGTGCCTCAACGTAGAAATCCAAACACGACTTGAAGTTGAGAAACATGGGCGTGTGACATGGCCGTGCCTCTGTCGTGGCTTTAGACAATTTCAGTCGGAAAAGGATACTTAGGGAGAAAGAATCGCATTCCAAGAGCCTATAAATACCCCCTAAGTACCAATTTTGAAGGGGGCGTCAAGCTAAGCCAAGAAGCTAAGCCGAGAAGGTCAGATTTAGGGAATCACTTGAAGATAGCCAGTGGATCCATCTCAAGAAGCCAGAATTCTACTCAAGACAGTGGACTTCTCCTTCAATTTCTTCAGGGAGTTTTAGGGATTTCTTATATTTTGTTTTATCTTTTCTCTTGAGATGTTTTCTTATTTTATTATGAACTACACCCCTCAGATACATGAAGGGGATGAAGCCTAGATGAATATTATTATTTGATTTCAGAATTATATGATAAGTACTTAGTTTGTTCTTAATTATGTTGCTTAATCCAAATCTGATGTGCTTAGGTGGAGGAGGAATAGACCCTACTTAAGAGAAGATCTAATATAATTAAGCGGATTGATCGAACGCCTAGAGATAGGGATACGAGATTTTCCCAGATTAGGGTGAAACCTAATATGGGAATCCACAAATCAATTTACTGCTATTCTAGAGGGTTATTATAAGCGAACGAGAGTTCCACTAATTAACCTAGGGTTAGACGTTATTCGCCTCGATAGAAGGTTTAATATAGGTTAGGGAGTCCTACGGATCAAGCTAAGTAAAGAAATTATATGGTTCAGGGTTAAGTAATAATTGAAGTCTAGGTGGATTCTTCCTGAGGGTATCGTCGTGATTAATTGAGTTTTTCTTCAAGTTATTTTCCAATTCGTTCTTTTTGTCATAGTGTCTTTAGCTTAGTAGTCGTAATTTAGATATAAAAGCAACTTCACTTTATTTTAAGCTAAATAATAAAAATAAGGTTGTTCTTAATACTTTTAGTTCCTTTGGGTTCGATAATCCAGTCTTGCCTAACTATACTACTGTTCGATAGGTACGCTTGCCTCAATCGTTGTCATAGTAGTCTCTAGGTTCGATCATTCTTGTTATAAATATTAAAACTCGACTGTTTGACACGATCAACTTTTTAATGATTAAATATTTTTAGTATGTAAAGATATGAATGGTTTTCGGAAATGAGATTAAGATTGACTGGTTTACGAAATACTTTTAATGATTTGTGTTCTGGATATGGTTTACGAAAATGAAATGTCTGAGACTCTGATGCTGGTCCAGGTAAAATTCGGAACTGTAAAATTCAAAATTTAGATTCTGCTATTACAACTATTTCTGTGTTCTGATAATGTAGGCCTTCTAAGTTAGCCATACGCTAGATATGACTTCCAACGGTGAGCTTGATAGTTGGGAGTCATCTATTCCTCCGGAACGTGTGATTGTTTTGGAGTTGGAGGTTAATGTGAGTTTGCTAGCTTCGGGTGAAGATAACCCGGAGCTTAGTACTGAGACATTAACTCAGGTAGTGAGGGAGGTATTAGAGGAGGTGTCCGAGGCTAGGATCAGGGAGACTAGTGAAACCCTTCAAGCTAGGTGTGTGGAGTGTGGAAAGAAAAGAGATCGCAGTCCTATGAGGTTGGAGCCTCGTTCTGAAAGGCATGTTATGACATAATCGAGTGATAGCAAAGGTGGTGCTAGTAGTGGTATGAGCGTACCGTCTTGTGAGCACTGTAAGAAGCGACATCAGGGTGACTGTTGGAGAAAGCTAGGAGAGTGTCTTAGATGTGGGTCTAAAGAGCATCGGATACGAGATTGCCCTTGGTATTTTTGAGTCAAGTATGCTAGTAAATGTTTCTATATGTTGATTGGAGTGTAGCAAGTGTGTGTAATAATTTTCTGTCTGCTTTAGTGATTAAGTTTTCTTGGTGTATGCGAGAGGGCTTAAGTACGAGGTAAAGTGTGATAGTGTTTTGGGGATTAGAAAGCGCAGCGGGAGCGTAGTGGTATAGTTGTGATCTATGACTGTTCTGATTGTTGAAAATTTTGAAGAACGAAATTTCTTTTACGAGGGGTGAGTTGTAAAGCCCCAGATTTTGGGCCTAGAAGTTTTGGGTTTTGAGCATAGGAACAGTGAGGAGGCTGCACATATGTGTTTAGTCATGCAATTTAGTGGCAGAATAGGCCTGCTGGTCTAGTGGGTAAGTGGAATGTTAGTAGACCACAAGGTTTTGGGTTAGAGTCCTTGTGAGTGCGTTCTGTCAGGGATATTTTAAATTTAATTTTGTTAAATAGTATTTGGTTTTTAGTCAGAATTTATAACCTATTATATTATTTTTATTTTATTTTTATTCTTTTTTGGCTGGACATTCTTATTCTGGTTTTTCTTTTCGTTTTGCTTTTCTTTTGGATTTTGGCATAGGGGTTTCTACTTAACTATCGTCTTCTTCGTTGTCGATTCAGGTGTGGGATTCAAACTCTTATTACACCATTTTGTTTTCTTTTTTTAAAGCTTATGTTCGGCTTTTCTTGACCATAGGCTAAGCTATTGATTTTGGGTTTTTAGTCGATGGAAGTAATGAGAAATTGTCACTTTTTGATATATGTTGATAGGGCAAAGGTTGAGGACGGATCTGGTGACTGAAACAGTGGTTTCGGGGCTATTTTAGGGTGGTTTCGTGACCACCCCGATGGCCACACGGGCGTGTGTCGACCTACATGTGTGTGTCGATCCACACGGGCGTGTGTCGACCCACACGGGCGTGTGTCGACCCACACGTTGCTTGTGTTGACCCACACGTGCGTGTGTCGACCCACACGGTCGTGTGAAAGTGGGCATTAGGGTTTTCAGGCCAATTTGGGTGCCACACGGCCGTGTGGCTAACTTGGGGATTTTATCGATTTTCACAAGACCATGTCCCCTGGGCACATGGGGGTGTGGGTTTGGGAATTAGGGTTTCAGGGATTCAGTGTCTCACAGCCTAGCCACATGGTCGTGTGCTTGATTTGGGGATTTAGGGATCCTACACGGGCTTGTGTTTTGGAACACACGGCTTTGTCTGGTGGCACACGGGCGTGTGAGACCCTCACAACCTTCCCAACCTAACTTTCAGCGATTAGAGAAAAGATCACATTACAGTGGTAATCTTAATGTTCGCCGATCATAACAATCTTTGTATCATTATCAGACCTCAGAGTTACCCTCTTAGAGGCATAGTTTAGACTGACTCAATGTTCCACTAGCTAGTCCATCCCCTAGATATAGGTTTGTGGCTTAGCCACCAAGTTCGATAGATTATTAAACTACCCGTAATTCTTTCTTTTCACAATTCTAACCTAATGCAGATGCAAACTTAACAAGTATCACACATGTCTATACATTAATATAAATTCAGAGCATGCTCATATAATGCTATCACACTTACCTATCGAATTTCACGTCAAATATTTATATAAAACAATAGATTATTATATAACAGGTCATCAGATAATTGTTTCCTTGTTTAATTCAAATTATACAGACCCTACGGTAGGCCTACATTCGAGTCTAATGACGAATATGACCCTAGAGAATAACACGGCCTAGGTAGCTGGCGTGTGTGGTCCACATGGCCTTACTCATGCCCGTCTAGCCTACTTCAGTGTCAAACACGGCCTGGCACACAGCCGTGTGGCTCAAAAAAATAAGTTACATGGTCTATCACACAGCCTCACATACGCCTCTGTGACTCAAGACCCCAAATATATCTCACACAACCTAGACACGCACCCGTGTCCTTAGTCCATGTGTTTCTAATTCCAAAATAGTGATGTCCACAACCTGGACACACGTCCATATGACTTTGAATCCAAAACAATGAGTTACATGGCCTGCCACACGACCTCACGCACGGTCATTTAGCTCACACGGCCTAACACACGATTTTCTTACGTTGACAACCATGTTTCTTAGCCTCTTTCCTTCACAAGTTTTTGAGTTTTCGTTACACACTTGATGCAATTTTGAAATAGAAGCAACAATGTTGATTCTAGAATCTAAAAATGACATTCGATTGCCCAATTAAATGATTTATTCACAACCAAAACGCTAAAATCACATCCAATTGAACATTACATCGAATAACTTTGACACAAAATTCCAATTCAGAAGTTAAGCACTTACCCTTGCAGGTAACAGTGAAACACAGACCTAATTCGATGAGAGAATGTTACTCTCGAGATTTTCGCTAGAAAGAAAACTAATTGATTAATTAACAGAAAATTCAGAATGAAATGGCTGAAGTTTAACCTCGACAAGAACAGAAAAATCGGGCAAAAAAATAGAACAATGGTGAAAGTTACGCTTTTGGCCTTTCAAATGAACAAGAACAACCCGATTCCTCAAAATCCAGGAACAAAACTAACAGAAAGAAACAAAAAGAAAGAGCATAGGAGGAAGAAGAAACGATGGTATTCAGAGAAAAGAAAAGAACAAGTTAAAAATGTGAAAACAAAACGGAGTTTTGGAGAAAAGAAAATTAATTAATTAATTTATTAAAAATAAAAATCAATTTCCAAATAGCACACCAAAAATATTTCCTTATTGCTTACACAGAGATTCAAACACAATAACAGACTCTTTCTTGAAACATATTAACGCAAAAATAAACTTAAATTGAGAGTTCAAGGATAGGGGTTAAACTAAAATAAACAGTAAAAATTTAAAAAGATAGATTCAAAACCCTAATCTCATACACAAATAGAATAATTAACCATAGATGCAAAGACTTAATTATTGACAGAATTTATCAAACAAATGTTCAAAATTTAGGGCATTACATAATTCTCTTTAAAATACAGATAAATTCATTTTCAATATCCATTAGTTTTCTACTACCTCTCACCAATGGATTTAATATAAACTTTCATGCAATCTTTCTAGTAAGCATAATGGTTAGTTTCTAGCATTGGGGATGTGAGATAGATGATCCTTCCTTAGCTTGTATAACAACAATAGGAATCTTCACTAGCTATGTTAAGTGACAAACTCAAGTACCAAATTCTAGCTCAAATAGTTGCTAAGAAATAAGCTATGTGCTTGGAAGGAATGGCTAAGGGAGTAGGCACTCCTACAAGCACTGCAAAAATAGGAATAAAATAATGGACAATAAAGTTTGTTAACACAATTCAGTTTTTTTACGTTTGCGGAGCCTAACTCAATAAGAAGTAACCACTATCTTCAATCACTTACAACAAGTGACACTAAATTTATCCCATCATATTCACAATTTCCTCAATTTTGTACCTTTGAACACTAGAATCCTCACCACCAAATTCATCCCTATGTACTTATCATGTAAAACTACAACACAAATGTTTTACAATCAAATGCACTTGAACAAATTAAATGCTCTCATTTCTAAGTACAATAAGCTATACAAATCTCTCAATTATATAGAGATGCGACATTTGCTGTAACATCCCAAAATTGGGCCTAGGAGAATTGAGCCCAATGGGCCTTAGGCGTAGTAGCGTTTAAATTTTTGGAGAACAAGAGATCGGCTTAAATGCTAGTTAGACCAATTGGATAAGTGATTTTGGAAGGTTAGAGGGCTTCTATGAAGTCCCGGGATCAAATATTGGCTTTGGGGAAATTTTGGTTTTAGGTGAAAAAAACCCTGGAAGTTGGCAGATAGGCCTTAAGAATAAAATATGGAGAAAATAACACAAAAAGAGCTTGTGGTGTAGTGGCAAAGTGACGCCACATGGGAGACAAGGAAGTGACGCCACAGGGAAGGAAGGAGGTCCAAGGTTCAAGTCTTGGCTTTTGCATTTTGGTTTCTTTTTGCTTGGACCTTAGAATTTGGCCCATAGTTTATATTTAGTTGCGCATGGTTTAAGACACAAGAGGAGCTTGTGGCCAAGTGGTTAGTGGCGTGGATTATGTTGCAAGGGAGCCTGGGTTCGAATCTCATGAGAAGCAAGGGAGTATTTATTTTGCGGATTGGACGGCAAGAGTTTCAGTTGAATTTAAACTCTACTGACGAAGGGATCCCACATCGAAAAGACACAAAGAATGAAGGTGAATAGCTAGCTATATAAGGAGCATCCTAGGAGGAGAGTAAACACATCTTGGAGGGCGTTTGGGCACAAGAGTGGTCGGAGCGCGGGTTAGCCCCAGAGTCCTATCAGGTGTGTAACTCTCTCTACTCTAGTTGTAGAGCGGAAAAATGCCAAAATGCCGGTTACACGGCATTAGTAGCCACACGAGCGTGCGAGCGCACGTGTGGGGCTTCGACGCGATAGTTGAGGCCATCAGTAGTATTCTCGTGGGTTGGGGCTGCTTGGGCCTCGATGGGCCGAAGTGGCCCAATGGGCCCGTAGGCCCATATGAGTAAATTGCATGATTGGTTAGTATATGTTGAACTAGACTAGGTGGAAGTTATATACGTGGCTAGATTCGTGCTAGGTGGGCCACACGAGCGTGTGGGCCCGGATGGGCCAAAATTGGGTTTTAGGCCCAATTGTCCGGTACGACCGAAAATGGTAGCTGAGTTGCTAGTGGCGACATTAGGCCTTCGGAAAGGCCATTGCAGGTGCAAAATTACAAAAATACCTTTAGTAGGTAAAATTACGATTATACCCTTAGAGGTTGATTAGCATGATTATTTTGTTTAGTTTTGGCTGATTGTAGGGGAAGGCTTGATCTCGCATATCTCGGGTTGTGGCTAGTGCTCGAAAAGTGTTAAGGACGGGGGATCTAGTGCGTTAGATCTTGATCTACGGGATTTGATAGTCGCATTAGTAACCAGGTGTGTAAACTAACACACTTCTTGCTTTGTATATGTTTGATAAACTGATTGATTGGTAAAACCGAAACAGTATGGTTGAGTGATATGACACCCTATGGGGTATGTGCACGGATTCAGGTAAGTCCGTTTCATTATGAGTACTGTTATTGATACATGATGTCATGATTTATGATGTATGTGCTATGAGATGCAACGTTAAACATGTTTGCATGATTTGAATACTATACATGAGTTGGTATGATGATGGGTGATATGAGAGGAGGGGGAAGTGATATTCGTGTCGACGGACACCAGTGGTTTGGTACCACATTGTGACTACGGTCACCAGAGGTTTGGCACCTCCAGAGGTTTGGCACCTCATAGCGTCTCGTCCCAGTGGCTTAGCACCACAGTGGGTTGGCCCCACAGTTTACATTATGGGATTGACGCCAGTGATTTGGTATCACACGATGGGTTGGCCCCATCACTTGATTCGTGACTTCGGTCACCAGTGATTTGGTATCACATTTGTGTCTTTGGGACACCAGTGGTTTGGCACCACAAGTATTGACGGATATTGTGACTTTAAGTCACCAGTGGTTTGGCACCACCAGTGGTTTGGTACCACACGGCGTAAAGAAAGGTGTTTGGAAGGCTAGGCTGGGTGCATATCGTAACTTGTGCATGTTAAACCTGTTTATGATTGGTGTATGATGTTTTACTAAACCGGGAAAAAGGGCTACACACTGAGTCTTGGTGACTCACCTTTTTCCTTTAACATTTTCAGGTGATGCGTAAAGATGGACCGGGTTCGGAGAGGACACAAGGTGGCCCATGCAGAAGAAGATATTTGGATTATCTTAAGCATTTTTAATATTGAGTATTTTGTTTTAAGTATGGGTTGTAATAAGGGCCTTACTATTATTTTGGTATTATTCTAATTATGGCTTGATTAAACTGAACCACTATGTAAAGAGGATTTTATCTTAGCAACCTGCTTATTCAAATTAGTATTTAATAAAGTTTAAATTCAGACAATTTTATAACACTAAGGTTTTTCATATTACTTTAAATGGACATGGTTTTCAAAAGTTAACAAACTTTCATGATTATTCTAAGACAAAAAGATTTTCAACCATCTTTCCGCAGTGACATAACCAAATCCGGTCAAGGCTCGTGGGCCGGGTTTGGGGGTGTTACAGTTTGGTATCAGAGCTCGGTTCAAAACTCGGCTTTGAGGGTTTTGGGCCCAAAAACATTTTCAAAATGGGATTTTCAAAAATAGGGGTTTTTATGAAATTTTTTTCAGGTTATTCTGGCATGGCACCTGTATCTCCGACCCGCAGTCCACCAGGTAAGTAACTCTACTTGATGAATTGATTTATATGTGAATATTATGGGCTTTTATGTGAACGTAGATTAGTGAACTAGGATCTGTTGAACCCTAGGGCTAGTCTACTCAAACACATGTATAAGACTTAAGGCTACTAAACAAACCTGTGAAGTAAGTCAACGAGTTAAGGTGTGGCAACCACTGTACGCATGTCGAGGATTGGTATTCAGTAAGAGCTTGGTATTTAAGCAGTCTTAGCGACTCACCTCCTCTTTACTCGAATCCTACCTGGTGTGTAGCTACGGTTCACCTTAACCAAGAAGACTTGTTCATAGGCTAAACCAAGTATTAAAACCCGAAAGGGATTAGCCTTACTGTTTTAAAACCCTTAGTTTTAAAATTTTCAAACTTGCCCGTTTGGTTTGTAAACCCTAAATCTGATTTTGAAAGACGTTTTCTCGATTTACCAAAATTTCCAAAATGCCCTTAGTGGCAAAATTACAAAAATGCCCTTGTATTGTAAAATTACGCTACTACCCTCAACTTCTGTTAAAATGATTTTACTTTGCAAAATACCAAAATCTCGAAATTTCAAAATGTTAAGATACTCTGGTATGGGGAAATTACAAAAATACCCCTGTGTTGAAAATTACTAAAATGCCCCTGACTTTCAAGATTTCCGGTTTAACTCCAATTTTAATAAAATTTCCCTACTTTGCAAAAGTATACCAAAAATGCTATTTTCAAGATACCCTGATTTGAAAATTTACAAAATTACCCCTGATGAACAAAATTACCAAAATGCCCTTGGTTTCTAAATTTTCATAATTCCCTCGATTTTTACTAAAATGTTCTTACATTATGAAAATATCAAAAACTTCTGTTTTACAAATATAGAGATATCCTGATTTGGGAAATTTACGAAAATGCCCTTAACGTCCCTAATTACTGAAATAACCCCGATTTCTGAAATTTTTGCAACACATCTGGTTTGAAAAACAAATTTTTCCAAGATGACCCCTGAGATTTTATAAACTTTGAAATATCTTTAATTTGAAAACTATTTTCAAATTGACCCTGAGTTATTACCGAAATACCCCTATAGGAAAATGTCGAAATTACCCCTGGGTTGGGAATGCTCAAGAAAGTGACATGGATGAATGAATGTGTCTTTAGAGAAGTATGTGAATGTTTGAATTAGAACAGAGAACTTGAGATGAAACTTTGATTGCTCGAAAGAACGACTTCCAGAAACTTCTGTTCATAAAATTTGCTCGTGGATAAAACAGTGGAACAAAATTTCTAATGCATAAAACTTTTAATCAGATTAAATCGCGACGCTAGATATGAGTTCTAGGGGACGTGGTTGTCGCGGACGTGGTCAAGGTGGAATAACAGCTTTATTAAGATCAGAGTGCGCAGCAAGAGCGTAGTGTGGTAGGTTAGGATGTGCGACTGTTAGTTAGTTGGAAATTTCGAGGACGAAATTTCTTTAAGGAGGGTAGATTTGTAACATCCCAAAATTGGGCCTAGGAGAATTGAGCCTAATGGGCCTTAGGCGTAGTAGCGTTTAAATTTTTGAAGAACAAGAGATCGACTTAAATGCTAGTTAGACCTATTGGATAAGTGATTTTGGAAGGTTAGAGGGCTTCTATGAAGTCCCGGGATCAAATATTGGCTTTGGGGAAATTTTGGTTTTAGGTGAAAAAAACCCTGGAAGTTGGCAGATAGGCCTTAAGAATAAAATATGGAGAAAATAACACAAAAAGAGCTTGTGGTGTAGTGGCAAAGTGACGCCACATGGGAGACAAGGAAGTGACGCCACAGGGAAGGAAGGAGGTCCAAGGTTCAAGTCTTGGCTTTTGCATTTTCGTTTCTTTTTGCTTGGACCTTAGAATTTGGCCCATAGTTTATATTTAGTTGCGCATGGTTTAAGACACAAGAGGAGCTTGTGGCCAAGTGGTTAGTGGCGTGGATTATGTTGCAACGGAGCCTGGGTTCGAATCTCATGAGAAGCAAGGGAGTATTTATTTTGCGGATTGGACGGCAAGAGTTTCAGTTGAATTTAAACTCTACTGACGAAGGGATCCCACATCGGAAAGACACAAAGAATGAAGGTGAAGAGCTAGCTATAAAAGGAGCATCCTAGGAGGAGAGTAAACACATCTTGGAGGGCGTTTGGGTACAAGAGTGGTCGGAGCGCGGATTAGCCCCAGAGTCCTATCAGGTGTGTAACTCTCTCTACTCTAGTTGTAGAGCGGCAAAATGCCAAAATGCCGGTTACACGGCATTAGTAGCCACACGAGCGTGCGAGCGCACGTGTGGGGCTTCGACGCGATAGTTGAGGCCATCAGTAGTATTCTCGTGGGTTGGGGCTGCTTGGGCCTCGATGGGCCGAAGTGGGCCTAATGGGCCCGTGGGCCTATATGAGTAAATTGCATGATTGGTTAGTATATGTTGAACTAGACTAGGTGGAAGTTATATACGTGGCTAGATTCGTGCTAGGTGGGCCACACAAGCGTGTGGGCCCAGATGGGCCAAAATCGGGTTTTAGGCCCAATTGTCTGGTACGACTGGAAATGGTAGCTGAGTTGCTAGTGGCGACATTAGGCCTTCGGAAAGGCCATTGTAGGTGCAAAATTACGAAAATACCCTTAGTATGTAAAATTACGATTATACCCTTAGAGGTTGATTAGCATGATTATGTTGTTTAGTTTTGGCCGATTGTAGGGGAAGGCTTGATCTCGCATATCTCGGGTTGTGGCTAGTGCTCGAAAAGTGTTAAGGAAGGGGGATCTAGTGCGTTAGATCTTGATCTACGGGATTCGATAGTCGCATTAGTAACCAGGTGTGTAAACTAACACACTTCTTGCTTTGTATATGTTTGATAAACTGATTGATTGGTAAAACCGAAATAGTATGGTTGAGTGATATGACACCCTATGGGGTATGTGCACGGATTCAGGTAAGTCCGTTTCATTATGAGTACTGTTATTGATACATGATGTCATGGTTTATGATGTATGTGCTATGAGATGCAATGTTAAACATGTTTGCATGATTTGAATACTATACATGAGTTGGTATGATGATAGGTGATATAGAGGAGGGGGAAGTGATATTCGTGTCGACGGACACCAGTGGTTTGGTACCACATTGTGACTACGGTCACCAGAGGTTTGGCACCTCCAGAGGTTTGGCACCTCATAGCGTCTCGTCCCAGTGGCTTAGCACCACAGTGGGTTGGCCCCACAGTTTACATTATGGGATTGACGCCAGTGATTTGGTATCACACGATGGGTTGGCCCCATCACTTGACTCGTGACTTCGGTCACCAGTGATTTGGTATCACATTTGTGTCTTTGGGACACCAGTGGTTTGGCACCACAAGTATTGACGGATATTGTGACTTTAAGTCACCAGTGGTTTGGCACCACAAGTGGTTTGGTACCACACGGGGTAGAGAAAGGTGTTTGGAAGGCTAGGCTGGGTGCATATCGTAACTTGTGCATGTTAAACCTGTTTATGATTGGTGTATGATGTTTTACTAAACCGGGAAAAAGGGCTACACACTGAGTCTTGGTGACTCACCTTTTTCCTTTAACATTTTCAGGTGATGCGTAAAGATGGACCGGGTTCAGAGAGGACACAAGGTGGCCCATGCAGAAGAAGATATTTGGATTATCTTAAGCATTTTTAATATTGAGTATTTTGTTTTGAGTATGGGTTGTAATAAGGGCCTTACTATTATTTTGGTATTATTCTAATTATGGCTTGATTAAACTGAACCACTATGTGAAGAGGATTTTATCTTAGCAACCTGCTTATTCAAATTAGTATTTAGTAAAGTTTAAATTCAGACAATTTTATAACACTAAGGTTTTTCATATTACTTTAAATGGACATGGTTTTCAAAAGTTAACAAACTTTCATGATTATTCTAAGACAAAAAGATTTTCAACCATCTTTCCGCAGTGACATAACCAAATCCGATCAAGGCTCGTGGGCCGGGTTTGGGGGTGTAACATTTGCTAACGTAAAGAATATCTATCACAATCCCTATTAATAACAATCAAATAAGCTTAATGAAATATAATAATATTAAGCAATGTAAACAAGGACTATTTGTAGCAAGTATTCAATGATTCTGTCCAATCCAACTTCCTCAATCCAAAATATTGCATAAGTACGATCCGATCATATCCTCCATATGTGTTTTCTCAAATGATACAATCTTCATTTGTGGGCTAGATACATTATACAATATCAACATGACTTAAAAATCAGGTTTAATAAATTGCTAATAATGCAAATATGGAAACAATCTCGTCCGTTGCAATAGTTTAGGGACTTGGCACTCATTCAGCCTCTCCATATTTGTTAACAAGTGACATGCATTAAAAATTGAAATGCAAAATTTGTATTAGATGGTATGGCAATTTTACTTTTTTTATATTATGAACATTTAATGACTATATTAATATCATAATTAATAGTATAAAATATCATAGGTGGTCCATTAGCTTCTGCCTTAGCTAGCCTCTTGCTTTCGGGGTCAACCATAGGGAGCTGTTCACCAGGCCTTATCATACATAAACTTGATATATGCCTTCATGTGTGCATAATTTCCGAGCTCCAAGATAAGGGGACATGAAGTAGATAAACCTTCCATAGCTTGAATCTAGAAACACAAAGGATCTCCATTAGCTATGTTTAGTGGCAAGCTATGATACCAATTGTTGGCCCGGATAGTTTCTAAGTTGCAAGTTGTGTGCTTGGAAGGAGTGGCTAAGGGGTGCCCTTAGCCAATCTTTCAAGAACTGCAAGAAAATGAAAAAAATAAGGGACACAAAGATTGTTTACATAGTTCATTTTTCCTACATCTGTGGAGCCTAGCTTAGTGAGAAATACTCACAATCTTCAATACTTTACAACAAGTTATTCTTAATCTATCACTCACCGGTGAAAATTTCCTATCTTTGTACTTTGAAAACTAATACTCTCACCACTAAATTCACCCCTATGAACTTACCAAGGAAAATCACAAAACAATAGGTTTTACTATCATAATGCACTTATGCAATAAAGTTCATCGCTTGAACAAATTAAGTGTTATCTCTCCCAATACAATAATCTATACAAATCTCTCAATTTTATAGAATATTTCGAGACATGCTAACATAAAGAAGATCTATCACAATCCTTACAAAACAACAATAAGATACGTTGAATAAAATAGAATGATAATAAATAAGATAAACATGGACTCTTCACAGCTAAAAATGCAACATTCCAATCCAATCTAATATCCATGATTTATGGGATTAAATACAGGTGATCTGATCTGATCCAATCTTCCAAATATGTTTCCTTATGTGATATAATCTTCATTGATGGACTAGATACAATCCACATAATCAACATAGCCCATAATTTTTGTTCAATAAAGTGCCAACAACACAAATATGGAAACTGCATAAGTTGATGCAGTTATTTAAAGAGTGGGCATTCCATTAGGCAGTCATTTATACTTTTCATATTTTTAATTGACAATATTAATATCATAATTAATAATATAAATATATAATTTTTAATTTATTGAAAATATATTAATACATCAAGTCGCCAAAATTGATCAGATTTAAGTTGAAAACGTTATCAAATTTATTACTCAAAAAAAAAAAGGATAAATTCAAAAAAATCTAAGAAACTTTGGAGGGGCCGGATAAAAGTTTGCCACATTTTTTTTAATAAAAAGTTTACCACATATTTATATATTTATGAAGGAGCCAAAAAACGCTAGGAGACCAGATTTTGTTTTTTTTTCAATCTTTGGGGACGGGGCTAATTTATGGGGTTGTCGGCTAGGAGATGAGATTTGTCTAAAAGAAGACATGTTATTTGATTGATTGGCCCACCTTATATTCCAATAAAGGTACAATAATACTAAATTCTTATGTGGACATAAATTTAAGTACCTTTAAACACCTATTTGTTTTCCTAAATATTATAAGAAACACTAAAATTGTATTGTAAAATTACTAGGAAAGCAATAACGAGAAACGCATTTCATGTAAGCATTCACTAACTTTAATATCAAAAGAAATTATAATATAAGTTATTATTATCACGTTTTACAACCCATAGAATTTGGGTAAATTACAAAGTTAATCACTTAATTTTTTGGGTACTTTTATTTTGGGCATCCAAAATGAAATGTTTACAATTTGTTCACTTAACTTTTAGAGCACTTTCATTTTAGTCACCAAATATTAAATCTCTAACTGCAGTTAACTGTACATGCCACATCATGTTTGCATTTTCATTTTGGTCACCGAAAAAAATATCTTTTTAAAGTATTGATTGGAAGCAAAAACTCAACCGTTAGTGAAAAAAAGGTAGAAACTAAAATAATACACAAAAATGTCAAAGTGAATTTGTTTATCCCATCGCCAGAAATTCTAATTTTTGTTTATAATATAAAATTTTAAATAGTAATATTCAAATTTATAGTAACAAATCAGTTGACATTATCAATGGATAAAAAAATTTTCAACAATTTATTTAATTTATTTTGATATTTTGTAATTATTTTAAAAAAATTACCAATGAAATTTATTGTCTTTAATAGTTGTCCCTAAACCCAAATTTTTTTTATAACTTCCATGCTAAGTTAAAAATAAAAGAAAAATCTTTGCAATTAATTAAGTTTATCTTTCAATCCAAACAAAACTCATAATTTTTTATAACATCTTTACCCAAACGAACAACAAGCAATTAATTCGATTAATTGGAGTATCTTTTCCTTTACTTTTAGCATAGCATGGAAAATTTGAGATTATATGACAAAAAAAAATTTAAGCTTTGTAGACAATTATTAAATATTAGTTGTTTGAGTTGATTTCGTTATGAATAATCTGGAAACATAAAATAAAATTTATAAAATATTATTAATATTATTGAATATGTATTCCACCTTTACATTTATATTTTTTAATAATTTTATTTAAAAATGATACAAAAAGATAAATATTATAAAGAAAAAGAAATATAGAATGAACAAGAGAGAAAAATAGAAAAATGAAAGGATTATTCAACTTTCTGTTTGGCATATATAAAAGACTTACACATATCTTCTATTTATAAGGCCTCAACCACCATAGGTTACAAAACTCTAAAGTGCCCTAAAGTTGGGTGACTCACTTGGTAGTTTAGCCATAAAATTAAGGGAAAATATTTGCTACATTGTCAGTAGGTAATAAATGTACAATTTAATATTATTGAATATGTATTCCACCTTTACATTTATAATTTTTAATAATTTTATTTAAAAATGATACAAAAAGATAGATATTATAACACAAAAAGAAATATAGAATGAACAAGAGAGAAAAATAGAAAAATGAAAGGATTATTCAACTTTCAGTTTGACCTATATAAAAGACTTACACATACCCTCTATTTATAAGGCCTCAACCACCATAGGTTACAAAACTCTAATAAATATAATTAAGGTACCCTATAAATTTTTAGGGGGTACAAGAGTTACAAGAAAATGAATTCTTGAGAGGTTATGGGGGCTATATGGACGTCTATTTTACGACACTCCCCTCATTGGATGTCCATAAAAAAAAATGTGTCTCGTTAAAACCTTATTACGAAAGGCCTCATGGGATAAGAAACTAATGAAGGAAAAAGAGTACACAATCTCCTATTACAAGTTGTCTTATTAAAAACCTTTAGCAAGAAAACCCAGTGGGACAAAACCTTAGTTAAAGGGAAAGAGTACAATGTTTCTTAGACTTCCCCTAATAGCAACATCACATAACATCTTTGATTCGACACATTCCAATCTTGTGTAATAGTCCTTCAAACGTTGAAGTTGGCAATGCCTTGGTAAAAGGATATGCTAAATTATCACTAGAACAAATTTGTCGAACTTTTATATCCTCTTTCTTCTCAAAATAATAAGTGAAGAATAATTTTGGTGAATTGTAACGCCCCCAATATTTGTATAACTATTTAAGTGTATTTGTGACATAATCGTCTATCTGCTTCAGTGTTATGTGTTCTAGGGGTGTGTGTGAGGTCTCAAGTTCAAGCCTTGACTTGGGCAAATTTTGTTATTTTTATGAATAAAACCCTATCTTTGGTTAGTAGGCTTATAAGTAAAAGTGTGTAGGTAATTAGTAGAATGGGCCTGCTGGTCTTGTGGTTAAGTGGAGTGTAGAGGTTGTGGAGGTCTGAAGTTCGAACCCTTGCATGCTCAAAAAAGGGTCTAATTTTTGCTATTATGAACGGCCAGTGTTTGTGTTTTACCGGGATTCTGAGTAGTGGGATTGGGGTGAGAATTTTGAGGAATTTGTGGGAGAGAAGTTAGGAAACTATCAGATTTCCTGAGTAGTTCTTTTCCAAAAAATTCTCTCTACCAAAAAATAATGTTTCTCTCCTCCTCCCATAGCCAAATTTTTCTTCTTTTTCCTGCCCACGCTGCCATCTTTTATTTTGATTCCCTCTTCAGTCGTTCCTCTCTTCGGTGCACCATTGGTTTACGCTTTGATTCGGTAAGATGAGTAGCGTAGCTTTATTTTTGTTGTTAGTGTTTTTAATTATATGTGTCATTAATGCTGGTTAAGGGAAAGATTCAGGAACTCGTAATCGCTATTGGAGACTTAGGTTCGTGGAATTTTGGTTACTCGATCGAAGGTAAGTTTGGTCGCTCGTTGGATGAGCATCCCATTTCAGGTTCAGTTGATTCGATCGTTTAAAGGATTTACTTAGTAAACGTTGTTCAACTATATGTGCTGGTGATCTCGGGATTGCGAAAAGAGCGAAAACGAACCAAGTGTATACCTAGAAATACAAAAAATAAGGTTTTATCGAAAGCCAAAAACCTCTCTGTCGGCACCACACGGGCATGTGGTTGCCTATGTGGTAGGCCGTGTACAAGACTGTAAGTCACCACACGGTCGTGTGATCGACAATCCAAGTCGTGTTTAAGTGACACGGTTGTGTGATGGCCAGACAAGGCCGTGTGCGACATACAGGCTCGACCAATTGGGTAGTGTGGGCCACACGGTGAACCACACGGGCAAGTAGGATTCTAGCCCAAGACATGTGATCCACACGATCAAGGCCAATTTGGGCCTTGTAGGCCCACAAATGTGCGGGCCCACAAATGTGCGGGCCCACACAGGTAGGCCACATGGCGTGGGAGCCCTTTTTTGAGAAGTTCTGTATGATTGCACCAGTCGCCCTAGTCGACTGTGGACCTATTGTAGGGCCGATAAGCTTTACCTAGACCCCTAATTCTGTGACTTGACGTTCTGATTTTTGTATTGAGCATGAATTCTGATATATGAATGTATGAAATGTATTTGCATAATAGCATGACATTTTATGTATGTTGCATTGCATCGGGGTGGGTTGATGTTTTGCTGAAGAAAGTATCTGAAAGGCTCCTAAGCCTGTTATCTAGCAACTTAGTTGCAAACTTCTGATTATGTACTGCATTCGGTACAGCATGGTGTGTAGGGATGAGTGGGTTAATTTTATCCCCACATGGTGTGTTGGGTTGGACAGAGTTGGTGTGTAGAGGCTGGTGCGTAGGATTCTGCTATTCTGTTCTGATTTGCATGTTATGTCTAAAATGGGCTAAGGCCCTAGAATATATTTGATTATGTATCTAAGTGCACACACCATTTCTGTAATGGGCTTAGATCCGAACTGTGGATTTATTTCTGTTTTCTAATAATACTGTGTGTATGTTTTCTGTGGGGATTACACACTAAGTTGCGAAAACTCACCCTTTTCTATTAATCTGTTCAGGTAATCCCTAGCAGTAGACGGATCGGTGTTGCGGAGGACTCGGCGGTGACCACGGTTCTGAACCTTTACGATTTTTAATTATATTTATGGTCTTAGTTATATCTGGGAAAAAGTTTATGTAATATGGTCTTAGCTAAGGATGCCAAGACACAGATAATGAATAGGGAAAATACTTTTGAGAAAATCATGATTAAGACAACACCCTAGGTTGATTGATTGAAATTTCTTTCTAATTAAAACCCCTAGTGTTGCATTAACTCGATTTATAGACTCCCATATTAGGTTTGACCCTAATCCAGTAGATTTTCGTCGTCCTATTTCTAGGAGTGCGATCAACTTCTCTTAATTACGCTAGATCTACTCTTAAATAGGGACTTTTACTCCTCAGAATAACCACATCAATACTTGAATTAATATCCTGGAATATTAAGGCAAGAATTAAGAACACATAGCCAAGAACAAATCAAGTATTTATCATATAGTTTAGAAAAAAATAATAAGATTCATCTTAGGTTTCATCCCCCTCAGGTATCTGAGAGGTTTAGTTCATGTTTGTAAAAGAATATATCTCAGAAGAAAAATAACAAAACATAAAGAAAAACCCTAAAACCCCTTGAAGGAATTGAAGGAGAAATCTTCAATCTTGAGTGTGGTTCCGGCTCCTGAGATGGATCAACTAGCTTTCTTTGAGTAATTCCCTATATTCAGCCCTTTCTGGCTGCCTCCTGCTACCTCATTCCTTTAGGTCACACTTAGGGTGTTTATATAGACTTCAGAATGTCTTTCTTTACCTCTAAGTATCCTTTTCTGCGTAGAATTAAAACGAGTCATGGCAGGGACAAGCCATTGCAACATGTCCGTGTGAATCGAGCCCAGGGTCATGTTCCAGCCTGCTATAGTGGCTCGACCGTGTTGTGAACTCTAGGCCATGTTGATTTCTTACTTTGGCCCATTTTCTCTGTTTTTGGCCCGTTTCACATTCTTTTCATCCTTCAATGCTCTTCTGAGTATAAAGCATGAAATTAAAGGATTAGGAGCACCAAATTCCACAATTAAAGGGATAAATCATCCAAAAGTGTGTCAAGTGTGGGTTTAAAATATGTATATATTATGGTTTATCAATAAACAACACGTTTTTTATGGTAACCTAAGATATCAAAAATAACTTTACTGTAATTATGTTTTTTAAAGCACTATCATGTGACATTATCAGATTCAGCCAAAATGTCTAGGACAAGTTTGGGGTGTTACATTTAGTGGTATCAGAGCCAGGTTACAAAACTCGACTGTGAATTTGGGTTTTAAAAGTTGGTTTTAAAGAAAAGATTTTTTTTTAAGTGATTCAAAATATTTTTTAAATCAGTATGTGGTACACTGAGTCTCCAGCACTGATCTTGTAAGTGTTGTGAAATCTATTAAAATTTATCTAGAAATACTACTTGCATGCTTGAAACAGCCAGTAGGTAGTATACTGCACTGAAACACTCTAGGTAGTGTAAACTGGAAACTGTAGTGAAACCTAATATCATAGTAAAACTGCGATTCGCGATAATGAACTCTAAACTTCTGATACTATTCTGCATAAAACATCTGTTAACAAATATTGGAACTATAACTAATGCATAAAACTGTTAAAACAAATAAATTCTGAAATTACGATGAGCGCACAAGGTACCCGCGGACTGGGTACTAGAGGCCGTAAGGGGCTCGAGCTAGGTCTTCAGCATTTGAGAATCTACCTAATGTGGATACAAGCGAGGTGCCGATCTTACCTGTTACAGAGACTGGGTCTCGTGGTCGTGAGGCTGGGGATGACGCATATCCCGAGCCATGCTATGAATTTTAGACAGGGTTGTAGGGCCCAACACCGAATCTGGGGGCCGCGGGTCAGTTACAGAACGACTCCGGTCCAATTAGGCTGAATTATTCAGAGGTGTCACTAGAGTCGCCCCTAGCGTGGCCGAGTACTGGATGGAGGCCACGGAAAGAATCATAGACGATCTAGATTTTATCGTTGAGCAGAACCTTAAACGGGCTATTTCTCTTATTCACGATGAAGCATATTAGTGGTGGCTGACGGTTAAGGAGGGCACTTAGCCCGATCGTTTGATTTGGGACTACTTTAAGATGGATTTCTAGAGCAAGTATGTGAGAGCCAATCACATTGACGCTAGGAAGCGTGAGTTTCTTAATCTCATCCAGAAAGACTGTTCGATAGTCGAGTATGAGGCCGAGTTCCTGAGGTTGAGCCGATATACTCGGGGCATGGTGGTAACCGAGTATGAGCGTTGCGTCAGTTTTGAAGATGAATCAAGGACAGCTTACGGGTTCTGATAGCTCCGTAGAGGGAGCATGATTTTTTTCTTTAGTGGAGAAGGCGAAGATCGCGGAGGAGGTTAAGCGCGCTGAGACCAAAATTGTGAGAAAGGTAAGAATAAGAGGGAACCGGAGCCCTCAAATTCTTTGATGAGGCCTAAAAAAAGGCCAAATCTGATGGGCCAGTGAGAGTTGGGCCTCCTGTTGCACCTAGTGGGGTGGCGTTTTGTAGGCACTGTGGTAGACGTCATTCGGGCAAGTGTTGGAGGATGACTGGGGCATGTTTGAGATGTGGGTCGACTGAGCACCGTGTTCGGGATTGTCCAGTAGGAACTGATCAGGCACAAGCTACGGGTACTGGTGCTGCGTAGCCGCAGAGAGTAGTTTAGCAGCCACCTAGGGGCTGAGGACAGGCCAAAGGTGGTAATGGCATGGGCCGAGGATAGAGAGCACCGAGTAGTGGTGTGGGACTGACTGAGGCGAGGCAGCCTGCAGTGGTTTATGCCACACGTCGCCGAGAGGATGGTGATGCTCAGGATATCATTACGGGTACGTTCTTAATTTTTAATGTACCCGATACTGCATTGATAGACATAGGCTCTACACACTCTTACATAACTAACTTTGTTTCTGAAACTTTGGAGATTCTGGTTGAGAGTACTTCAAGTGAGGTAACTGTTGTGAGTCGTTGGGGCAGTCTATCCGTGTGGGTAAACTATATAGAGATGTCCTATTGAAGGTTCAAGGGACAATATTTCTGGCTGATCTGATGGAGCTTCCGTTCGGAGAGTTCGATTTGATTCTGAGAATGGACTGGTTAGTCAAACACAGTGTAAGTCTGAACTATGCGTCAAGAATGGTGGTTTTGAGAACCGATGAGGACAACGAGGTAGTGGTGATTGGGGAACGTCGAGACTACTTGACTAATGTGATTAATGCGTTAGTGGCAGAAAAGTTGGTATGGAAGGGATGTGAGGCATTCTTGGCCTACATCAGTGTTTCTGATTTTGGTGACTCTTCGGTTAAGGACATCAAGACTGTAAGAAACGTTTCAAATGTTTTTCCTAAAAAACTACCGGGTCTGCTTCAGAGCCGAGAAGTAGAATTTAGGATTGAGCTCATTCTAGGTACTGCTCCAGTATCTATTGCGCCCTACCGAATGGCATCAAAGGAGCTTACAGAGCTTAAGGCTCAAATTCAAGAACTGCTAGATCGAGGATTCATTCATCCAAGTGTGCCTCCATGGGGAGCACCGGTGTTGTTTGTGAAGAAGAAAGATGGGACAATGAGGATGTGTATCGACTACCGACAGCTGAACAAGCTAACAATCAAGAATAAATTCCGACTACCGAGAGTAGATAATCTTTTTGACTTTAGAGGGGCTTCTGTGTTCTCCAAGATTGATCTCCAGTCAGGATATCATCAACTGAAGGTTAAGGAGTCTGATGTGTATATGACGACATTCAGGACTCGGTATGGGCATTACGAGTTCCTAGTGATGCCATTTGTACTGACGAATGAACCAGTAGCTTTTATGGATCTGATCAATCGAGAGTTCTAGCCCTATCTGAATCGGTTTGTGGTAGTCTTCATTGACGATATTCTAGTGTATTCAGTAAGTGTAAATTTTGGCCCTAAGAAGTAACCTTTCTGGGGCATGTAGTTTCTGCGGAGGGGATTTGGGTTGATCCTCGTAATACTGAGGCTGTGTTGGAGTGGAAACAGCCAAAGAATGTGTCTAAAATCTGCAACTTTCTGGGGCTGGCGGGTTATTATCGACACTTCATAGAAGGCTTCTATTTGATTGCAGCACCATTGACCAAGCTTCTGTGTAAGGGAGTTCCCTTTGTTCGAACTGATAAGTACCACGAGAGCTTCGAAAAGCTCAAATTCGTTTTGACACAAGCTTCGATTCTGATACAGCCTGAATCTGGAAAGGATTTCATCGTGTACAGTGATGCATCGTATGTGGGTCTGGGTTGTGTACTGATGTAGGATGGGAAGGTGGTAGCTTATACGTCATATTAGCTTAAGACGCATAAGGCTAACTAACTGACGTATGGTTTGGAACAGGCTACTGTGGTCTTCACTCTAAAAATTTGGAGGCACTACCTATACGGTGAGAAGTGTACTATCTACACTGATCATAAAAGCCTCAGATACCTCCTCACTAAGAAAGAGTTAAACCGTAGGCGGCCTAGATGGGTTGAATTGCTTAAGGATTATGACTGCACCATCGAGTACCATCCTGGTAAGGCCAATGTGGTGGCTAATGCTTTGAACCGTAGTGCGATGACTGATCTGATAGCAATGTTCGCTAGGCCCAAGTTATACTATGATGGGAGTCTGTTAACGGAACTTCAGGTTAAGCCAACATGGATTGATCATATCAGAGGTAAACTGATGGGGGATAATTTGCTTGTGTTGCAGTTCTGTTAGATTGAGAATAGGGATACTTTTGATTTTAGGATTAACAATGATGAGATACTTTGTTTCCCGGTCAGATTTATGTACCGAATGATGAGGATCTAAGACAGTCAATTCTGATAGAGGTGCATACTAGCCCTTATGCTATGCATCTCAGTGGAAACAAGATGTATCGAGATTTCTGAGAGTTGTACTGATGGCCAGGGTTGAAGCGTTAGGTTATGAATTCCATTGCTTGCTGTTTGACGTGTCAGTAGGTTAAGGCTGAGCATTATTTACCTTCGGGGTTGCTACAGCCGATAAAGATACTGATGTAGAAATACAAGCGAGTAACTATAGACTTCATTAGTGGGCTACATTTAACACCCACTAAGAAGGATTCTGTCTGGGTCATCGTGGATCGATTGACCAAGTCTTCTCATTTCATTCTGATCAGGATAGACTTTTCGCTCCAGAAATTGGCTAAGCTGTATGTATATAAAATTGTGAGACTGCTTGAGATTTCTGTTCGAACATCTTCGATAGGGATCCTCGCTTTATGTCTCGGTTCTAGAAGAAATTGCACGAGGTTCTGGGTTCAAGGTTGGACTGCAGTACTACTTTTCATCCTCAAACAGATGGTCAGTCGGAGAGGGTGATTCAAGTACTGGAAGATATGTTGAGGAGCTATGTTATAGATTTGCAAGGCAGTTGGAGTTCGCCTATAACAACAGCTATCAGTCTAGCATTTAGATAGCACTGTACAAGGCCCTGTACGGCCGTAAGTGTCGCACTCTCAAATGTTGGACTAAGTTGGGAGAGCGATGTGTTCTGGGTTCGGAATTGATTTCTGAAACTGAGGATAATGTCCAATTGATTCGGGATCAACTGAAAGCTACATCAGATATGTAGAAGTCCTATGCAGATCTAAAGAGAAAGGATATTGAGTATTCTGTGGGAGACTTAGTTTTTCTCAGGGTCTCACCATGGAAGAAGGTCTTGAGGTTCGGTCACAAGGGTAAGCTGAGTCCTTGGTTTATTGGGTCGTACCATATTCTGAAACTAGTGGGGCTAGTTGCATACGAGTTAGAGCTTCCTCCGGAGTTGGATCGCATTCATGATGTGTTCTATGTCTCAATGCTGAGACGCTACCACTCTGATCCTACGCATGTTGTTCCTATTGAAGACATTGAGGTTAGACCAGATCTAACATTTAAGGAGGAGCTGGTTCAGATTCTAGAGCACGACATTAAGGTTCTGCAGAGGAAATCTATCCCCTTAGTGAAGGTGCTATGGCGGAATCATAGCACTGAGGAGGCCTGTATCAGTCTGATTTAGACACTAGTCAGAATAGTGGTTTCGGGACCATAAATCTGAGTCAAAAAAATATTTTCATATTATTTTTTGTGTCTCATTATATGATTGAGCATATGTAAAAGTTTTGTAAATTAATTTGTCCATTTGTGTGCTTAATTTGAGAAAAGGATTAAATCACAAAATGTAAAAGTGGCTTTCTATTTGATTGAGTATTGAATTGATGTGTCTTTATAAATGTGGGGTCCTTGAGATGTAATTAGACCATAGTTAGTAGAGTATTCCATAAATGGCCATCCATTATACGAATTTTAAATGTTATCATTAATGGCAATTTAGTAAAATGATTAATAATGTTATTAAATGAAAACAAAACAAACTTTTTGTTCATCTTTTTTTATCACTATAGCCGAATGTTCAAAAGAAAAAGGAGAAAAAAAACTAGCTAAGGCATTCGGCCATTTTTAATGCTTGATGAAGGAATGCTTTGTTTTTGATTTTTGATAATTTTTACGTTTCTGTAATCATTGCTTCGTGTTCTTCAAAACTCATGTTTCAATTTTGAGAATTGATTATGATTTTGAAATGTGCCATTAATGAATTCATGAGTTTTGTGATGTTTGATGATGAAAAATGAAATATATGTGATAGATTAACATAGTTTGTCTTTGGATTTTTGATGAATTTGGGTAAATTGGACTTAATTGAGAAAATAATATTTTAAGGGATTAAATTGTAAAATAAATGAAATGTATGGACTACATGAGAATTCGGCTAAGCATGGGTGTATTGAGATTTTGTGTATTTTGTGATTTTGTGAAATAGGGACTAAAATGTTAAAATATGAAAATATGAGGGCTAATTTGTAAATTGCCTTACATATGTGTTTCTTGATTGAATTTAATGATTTGGTGAATAAATGGATTAAATTTGAATATGTATAGATCAAGAACTAAAGAAAACAGACCTAGATCGCGGAAAGCAGAAAGTGATCGAATAGTCGAGTACATACGTTAACTGAACCCGAGGTAAGTCTATATATAAATAAATGTATTTACATTGATATTTGAATGTTCTTATGAAAATTTATCATGATGAATGTTTATGAGATAATGAGTTCATGAAATCTAAAGATGATTCGATGGTATAACAAAGTCTGAGAAGCCCCGTACGAACCTAGGAATAGATAGGATTGCGTATGTCATGCCATAGGATTTCGATATGTGAGATCATGTATGACCACGTCTACAACATTGGAATTGATTTGAGATTTCGTGTAAGACCACGTCTGGGACGTTGGCATCGATATGAGACTTACGTGTAAGACCATGTCTGGGACATTGGCATTGTATTGATTTGTGTAAGACCCTGTCTGGGACAGTGGCATCGATATTTGGTTACATGTAAGACCACGTCTTGGACGTTGGCATTGTACGACTATTCTGAGCATTCTGAGTATCCTATTTAGTTTCGAACAGTTCAACGGGAAAATCCGAGAAAAAAGAGACTAAGATAATGTATAAAAGATCCAGGTAAGTTTGAAAAGTACACTATGTATGTGTATGAAAGGTAAGTGTTTATATGAGCTTACTAAACTGAATATGTGTATAGATTGGATGAGATAACATATGATACATGCTTGAATGAGCAATGAGTAAAGTGATATTTTGATCTATGAAATGTGGGTAAGTAATGACTAAACAAATGAGCCAAAGGATATGTGATGAATTTGCAAATGAGAAACATTAATGTCATTGAATCAAAGTGGCAATGTGCAGTTTATGTTAAGTTTATTTGTATATGGCTTACTAAGCTTTTGAAAGCTTACTTTGTGTGTGTTTACTCTATTTTACAGATCGTCAAAGCTACGAAAGGCTCGGGAATCATCGAGGATTGTCATCACACTACTCAAATCACATTTTTGTACCTTTTGAAAATGTATAGATATTAAAGTATGACATGTATAGGCTAGTTGTTTTGGAGTATGTTGGAGATATGTATATAGCCATGTGATATGGCTAGGTCAATGTTTAAGTTATGAATGTGTAGCCATGTCTTATGATGCTTAGTTTTGGTATGTTTTGGTGGTTAATGAAATGGTCATAATAATGGTAAGCTTATGGATGCATAGTTAGCATATTCTTGATGGTAAGTTGTGGATTAGTTATGTTTAGAAATGTTTGTGAATAAGTTGAGTTAAATGTAGCCTAAAATGGTATGTTTGAGATGCCTTTGAATGCTTGGAAAAGTTGGTTATTTTGTCATGAATTGAATTGGTATGATGCTCGTAGGGATTGCCCAAAGTGTGGGAGGCATTTTGGCCTTGAAAATGGCCTATAATTGCCCACACGGTTGAGCACACGGGCGTATGACTACAGGCCTATAATTACTGTGTCCCTCGTGGTTGTAATTCAAAACAAGATAGACTCGACCACTGGCAAGACACACGAGCGTGTGGCTGGACGTGTGGATCAAGTCAATAGTGACCACGAGCTGGACACACGGGCGTGTGACTGGCCGTGTGATGCAAGTCAGTAGCGACCACGGGTGAGGCACATGGGCGTGTCCACAGTCGTGTGGACAAGTCAGTATGTATGCCCTGTTTTGACACGGCTTAGACACACGAGCGTGTCTGAGGCTGTATAAGGCACACGGCCTGACCAGACGGGCGTGTGACCTCTGTAACTTTGAAAATTTTTTAAATTTTTGAGATTTTTTGTATGTGTTCAGTTTAGTCCCGGCCCTATTCTAAAGCATGTTTAAGGTCTCGTAGACCTATTTAAGGGACACTTTGATGTGATTTGTCAAATTTTACTATGAAATGTCAGTAAAAGTTTCCTATTGTCAAGTAATGCCTCTTAACCCTAGACCAGTGACGATTACAGGTTAGGGGTGTTACAAGGCCACTTGGGAGCCAGAGGATTAGATACAGCAACAGTATCCTCACATTTTCTGATCAAGTAAAATTTCAAGGATGAAATTTTCTTTTAGGGGGTAGATTTATAACGCCCCAATATTTGTATAACTATTTCTGTGTATTTGTGACATAATTGTCTATCTACTTCAGTGGTTATGCATTCTAGGTGTGTGTGTGAGGTCCCAAGTTAAACCCTTGACTTGGGCAAATTTTAGTATTTTTATGAATAAAGCTCTATCTCTGGTTAGAAAGCTTATAAGTAAAACTGTGTAGGTAATTAGCAGAATGGGCCTACTGGTCTGGTGGTTAAGTGGAGTGTAGAGGTTGTGGAGGTCTGAAGTTTGAACCCTTGCATGCATAAAAAGAGGTCCAATTTTTGCTATTATGGACGAATAGTATTTGTATTTAACCAGGATTCTGAGTAATGGGATTGGGGTGAGAGTTTTGAGGAATTTGTGGGGAGAAGTTAGGAAACTATCAGATTTCCTGAGTAGTTCTTTTCCCAAAAATTCTCTCTGTCAAAAACTATTGTTGCTCTCATCCTCCCATAGTCGAATGTTTCTTCTTTTACCTGCCCACGCTGCCATCTTTCATTTTGATTCCCTCTTCAATTGTTCCTCTCTTCGGTGAACCATTAGTTTACACTTTGATTCAGTAAGATAAGTAGCATAACTTTATTTTTGTTGTTAGTGTTTTTATTGATGTGCTTCGTTAATACAGATTAGGGGAATGATTCAGGAACGCGTAATCATTGTTGGAGACTTAGGTTCGTGGAATTTCATTTACTCAATCGAAGGTAAGTTTGTTCGCTCGTTGGATGAGCTTCCCGTTTGGGGTTCAGTTGATCCGATCATTTAAAGGGTTTACTCAGTAAATGTTGTTCAATGATAGGTGCTGGTGATCTCAAGATTGCGTAAAGAGCAAAAACAAACCAGGTGTGTACCTGGAAATACAAAAAACAAGGTTTTGTCGAAAGTCAAAAACCTCTCTATCGACGCCACACGGACGTGTGGTTGCCCGTATGGTAGGGCGTGTGCAAGACTGTAAGTCACCCCACGGCTGTGTGATTGATGAGCCAAGCCGTGCACGAGTGACACAAAATTGTGATGGCAAAGGCAAGGTCGTGTGCGACACACGAGCTCGACCAATTGAGCTGTGTGGGCCCACACAGGCGTGTGGAATTCTGGGTCAGGCCATGTGATCCACACTGCCAAGGCCAATTTGGGAAATGTGAGCAACACGGGTGTATGGGCCCACACGGGCAGGCCACATGGGCATGTGATCCCATTTTCTGAGAAGTTCTGTACGGTTGCACAGGTCGCCCTAGTCGACTGTGGACCTATTGTAGGTCGGTAAGCTTTACCTAGACCCCTAATTCTGTGACTTGACATTCTGGTTTATGTACTGAGCGTGAATTCTGATATATGAATGTATGAAATGTATTTGCATAATAGCATGACATTTTATGTATGTTACATTCCATCGGGGTGGGTTGACGTTTTATTGGAGGAAGTATCTGAAAGACTCTTAAGCCTGTTATCTGGTAGCTCAGCTGCAAACTTCTGATTATGTGCTGAATTTTGGGCTTAGAAGTTTTGGGTTTTGAGCATAGGGACAGTAAGGAGGCTGCATATATGTGTTGAGTCGTGCAATTTAGTGGCAGAATGGTCCTGCTGGTCTGGTGGGTAAGTGGATTGTTAGTATACCACAAGGTTCTGGGTTCGAGTCCTTATGAGTGTGTTTGGTAAGGGATATTTTAAATTTTATTTTTCTAAATAGTATTTGGTTTTTAGTTAGAATTTATAACCTATTATTTTATTATTATTTGATTTTATTTATTTTTATTCTCTTTTGGCTGGATGTTCTTTTCCGGGTTTTTCTTTCCGTTTTACTTTTCTTTTGGATTTTGGCATCGGGGGTTTTTGCTTAACTATCGTCTTCCTCATCGTCGATTCAGGAGTGGATTCAAACTCTTATTACACTATTTTCTTTTCTTTTTGCAAAGCTTATGTTCGACTTTTCTTGATAGTAGGCTAAACCGTTGGTTTTGGGTTTTTAGTCGATGGAAGTGATAAGAAATTGTCACTTTTTGATATATGTTGATAGGGCAACGGTTGGGAACGAATTTGGTGGCTGAAACGATGGACTTTGGGCTATTTGAAGGTGGATTTGTGACCACCCCGACAGCCACACGGGCATGTATCGACCCACATGGCATTGTGAAATTGGGTGTTAGGGTTATCTGGCCAAATTGGGTGCCACACGGCCGTGTGGCCAACTTGGGGATTTTGTCAATTTTCGCACAACCGTGTCCCCTGGGCACACAAGCTTGTGGGTTTAGAAATTAGGGTTTCAGATATTTGGTGTCATACGGCCTTGCAACACGGCCATGTGTCTAATCTAGGGATTTAGGGATCCCACACGGGTGTGTGTTTTAGAACACACGGCCGTGTCTAGTAGCCTACAGCCATGTGAGACCCTCACACGGTCGTGTCTGCTTTGCACTTGACTCGAGCAAAATTGGGTAGTAGGTTATACGGCCTGTTCACACGGCCGTGTACTTGTACCACACAGGCATGTTCCTTAGTCACACGGCAGTGTGCTACCCTTCACTCGGGCATTTGGACCCCCACATGGCCTGGACAGTTCCACATGCTGGAGAACATGGCTATTTGGCCATATCTCGCCAGATTTTGGATGTAGGTCAATTTAAGCGTATTTGTGACTGTGTGTTTCAACCATTGGCTAAGCTTTAGTAAAGGTAATTATGACTCTATTCCGACATCGATTTAGGTGAGATTCGTGATTGGTTGTGTAACATGTTTATTTTTTAACCCAGTTGACGGGATGTGTGTTTAATATGCTTCTGTTTGATTGTCTGACTAGGTGTCACTACTCTATGAGGTTGCATAGCCATTGAATCTAAATCTGGGTAATTGAGTATATTCTTATCTGAATCTAACTAACTGGATGTGAATGACTGTCTATAATCTTGTACTCTGATTCTGTTCATCTATTTGCACACATACATATGCATATAATGTTTTTGGGTGGGATTGCGAAGAGAAAGAAGACTAAAACTGAACTAAACTGGCAGCTAGTCTGCTGGTTGTTAGCCTCTAATACCCAAAGGGTCATGGGCAATTTCAATACCCTAAGAGTCGTAGACTATGCTATTAGTGGGTTACCGTATTGCACCGTACAGCTCATACGTCAGCCTTATTGTCTGATCTGGCAGTTTAACTACACCTTACTAGTATAGCTAATTACCATCTGCACTATACCACTTATACATCAGCTTTGCTGCGTAGCACCACTATCGGATCTGGCAGTTCGTACTGCATGTATATACTACGATTTACAGCATGGCACTGTATAGTTTACTGTAGCCCCTAATACCCAGAGGGTCGTGGGCAGTCCCTATACCTTGAGGGTTGTGGACATTATTGGAGTGCAGGGATGGATGGGCCTTACGAGGTCCTATGTGGTGTGATTGGTTGGATGAGCTCAAACAGCTCTTATGTGGAGTGATGGGGGACAGAGTGGTGTGTTGGCTAGATGGGTGGGTTTTATAACTTAATTGCATTCATAAGCATCTGTCTAAATGTTCTATGCACTGGGTTATCTGATTGTACTGTTAACTAAAAAGAACTTTTGTGGTTCTACGTACTTTGTAACTCTGATTGTATTTGGCTGACTGAATAGAACTGGTGACTTATTTATGAACTGTGATTATCTATTCGAGACTTCTATCTCGAAGTTACCGTCTGATTTTGTAAGTATGTCCCGCTTCTAAAATGCTATGGGTTTTTGTTTCTGATTTTGATTCTGTAGTAGTTGGCTTTGAACTCATACTAAGCTCAAGTAGCTCACCCCCTCTTTTGTATCCCTTTCTCAGGCACATTTCCGGATTGTAGATGCTGGACTCAGTAGGCAGAGGTCTCGTAGAGTTTCAACGCTATGGAATGTCAGGTTTTGATTTCTATCATGACTTTATTATTCAGTTAAATATTGAACTGTAAGGTTTTGTAAGACTGTGGTACAGTTTTCACTTCAGATTTTCATTCGTACATTTATTCTGGCTATTTATCTTACTTAACGGTAACTTTAACGTAAGGACTTTTTAATGATTAAATATTTTTAGTGCGTATGGTTTTCGGAAATGAGATTAAGATTGCTGGTTTACGAAATATTTTTAATGATTTGTGTTCTGGATATGGTTTACGAAAATGAAATGTCTGAGACTCTGATGCTGGTCCAGGTAAAATTTGGAACTAAAAAATTAGAAATTTAGATTCTGTTAGTACAACTGTTTCTGTGTTCTAAGAATGTAGGCCTTCTAAGTTAGCCTTTCGCTAGATATGACTTTTGACGGTGAGCGTGATAGTTAGGAGTCGTCTGTTCCTCCGGAACATGTGATTATTTTGGAGTTAGAGGTTAATGTGGGTCTACTAACTTCGGGTGAAGATAACTCGGAGCTTAGTACTGAGACATTGACTCAAGTAGTGAGGGAGGTATTAAAAGAGGTGTTCGAGGCTAAGATCAGGGAGACTAGTGAAACCCTTCAAGCTAGGTGTGTGAAGTGTGGAAAGAAAAGAGATCGCAGTCCTATGAGGTTGGAGCCTCGTTCTGAAAAGCGTGTTATGACACAACCGAGTGATAGCAAAGGTGGTGCTAGTAGTGGTATGAGCATACCGTCTTGTGAGCACTGTAAAAAGCGACATCAGCGTGACTATTGGAGAAAGCTAGGAGAGTGTCTTAGATGTGGGTCTAAGGAGCATCAGATACGAGATTTCCCTCGGCATTTTTGAGTCAAGTATGCTAGTAACTGTTTCGATATGTTGATTGGAGTGTAGCAAGTGTGTGTAACAATTTTCTGTCTGCTTTAGTGATTAAGGGTTCTTGGTGTGTGCGAGAGGTATTGAGTATAGGGTAAAGTGTGATAGTGTTTTTGGGATTAGAAAGCGTAGCGGGAGCGTAGTGGTATAGTTGTGATCTATGACTATTGTGATAGTTGAAAATTTTGAAGGACGAAATTTCTTTTACGAGGGGTGAGTTGTAAAGCCCCAGATTTTGGGCCTAGAAGTTTTGGATTTTGAGCATAGGAACAGTGAGGAGGCTGCACATATGTGTTTAGTCGTACAATTTAGTGGCAAAATGGGCCTGCTGGTCTAGTGGGTAAGTGGAGTGTTAGTAGACCACAAGGTTTTGGGTTCGAGTCCTTGTGAGTGCGTTCTGTGAGGGATATTTTAAATTTAATTTTGTTAAATAGTAATTGGTTTTTAGTCAGAATTTATAACCTATTATATTATTTTTATTTTTATTTTATTTTATTTTTATTCTCTTTTGCCTGGACTTCTTATTCTGGTTTTTCTTTTCGTTTTGCTTTTCTTTTGGATTTTGGCATCGGGGGTTTCTGCTTAACTATCGTCTTCTTCGTCATCAATTCAGGTGTAGGATTCAAACTCTTATTACACCATTTTGTTTTCTTTTTGTAAAGCTTATGTTCAGCTTTTCTTGACCATAGGCTAAGCTGTTGGTTTTGGGTTTTTAGTCGATGAAAATGATGAGAAATTGTCACTTTTTGATATATGTTGATAGGGCAAAGGTTAAGGACGGATCTGGTGACTGAAACAGTGGTTTGGGGGCTATTTTAGGGTGGTTTCGTGACCACCCCGACGGCCACACGGGCGTCTGTTGACCCACACGTGCGTGTGAAATTGGGCATTAGGGTTTTCAGGCCAATTTGGGTGCCACACGGCCGTTCGGCCGACTTGGGGATTTTGTCGATTTTCACACGACTATGTCCCCTGGGCACACGGGTGTGTGGGTTTGTGAATTAGGGTTTCAGGGATTCAGTGTTACATGGCCTGGCCACATAGTCGTGTGGTTGATTTGGGGATTTAAGGATCCTACACGGGCTTGTGTTTTGGAACACACGGCTTTGTCTGGTGGCACACAGGCGTGTGAGACCCTCACTACCTTCCCAACCTAACTTTTCAGCGATTAGAGTAAAGATCACATTAGAGTGGTAATCTCAATGTTCGCCGATCATAACAATCTCGGTATCATTATCAGATCTCAGAGTTACCCTCTTAGATGCATAATTTTGACTGACTCAATGTTCCACTAGCTAGTCCGTCCCCTAGATATAAGTTTGTGGCTTGGCCACCAAGTTCGATAGATTATTAAACTACCCGTAATTCTTTCTTTTCACAATTCTAACCTAATGCAGATGCAAACTTAACAAGTATCACACATGTCTATACATTAATATAAATTCAGAGCATGCTTATATAATGTTATCACATTTACCTATTAGATTTCACGTCAAATATTTATATAAAACAATAGGTCATCAGATAATGGTTTCCTTGTTTAATTCAAATTATACAGACCCTACGGTAGGCCTACATTCGAGTTTAACGATGAATACGACCCTAAAGAAAAATCCTAATTTTTGGCCCATATGCCAATGTCAATTAACAAGGCCTAGGTAACTGGCATGTGTAGTCCACATGGCCTTACTAACGCCCATCTAGCCTACTTCAATGTCACACACGGCCTGGCACACAGTCGTGTGGCTCAAAACAATAAGTTACATGGTCTAGCACACGGCCTCACATACGCCTCTGTGACTCAAGACCCCAAATATATCTCACACAACCTAAACACACACCCGTGTCCTTAGTCCATATGTCTCTAATTCCAAAATAGTGACGTACACGACCTGGACACATGTCCATGTGACTTTGAATCCAAAACAATGAGTTACATGGCCTGCCACATGGCCTAACACACGGTCATTTAGCTCACACGGCCTAACACACGGTTTTCTTAAGTCGACAACCATGTTTCTTACCCTCTTTCCTTCACAAGTTTTCGAGTTTTCATTACACACTTGATACAATTTTGACATAGAAGAAACAATGTTGATTCTGAAATCTAAAAACGACATTCGATTGCCCAATTAAATGATTTATTCATAACCAAAACGCTAAAATCACATCCAATTGAACATTACGTCGAATAACTTTGACACAAAATTCCAAACATTACGTCGAATAACTTTGACACAAAATTCCAACTCAGAAGTTAAGCACTTACCCTTGCAGGTAACAGCGAAACACAGACCTAATTCGATGAGAGAACGTTACTCTCGAGATTTTCGCTAGAAAGAAAACTAATTGATTAATTAACAGAAAGTTCAGAATGAAATGGCTGAAGTTTAACCTCGATAAGAACAGAAAAATTGGGCAAAAAAAAAAAACAGAACAATGGTGAAAGTTACGCTTTTGGCCTTTCAAATGAACAAGAACAACCCGATTCCTCAAAATCCAGCAACAAAATTAACAGAAAGAAACAAAAAGAAAGAGCATAGGAGGAAGAAGAAACGATGGTATTCGAAGAAAAGAAAAGAACAAGTTAAAAATGTGAAAACAAAAAAGGAGTTTTGGAGAAAAGAAAATTAATTAATTAATTAATTAAAAATAAAAATCAATTTCCAAATAGCACACCAAAAATATTTCCTTATTGCTTACACAGAGATTCAAACACAATAACACAGAGTATACATAAGTTTAATCGATGAACCAACAGACTCTTTCTTGAAACATATTAACGCAAAAATAAACTTAAATTGAGAGTTCAAGGATAGGGGTTAAACTAAAATAAACAGTAAAAATTTAAGAAGAAAGATTCAAAACCCTAATCTCGTACACAAATAGAATAATTAACCATAGATGCAAAGACTTAATTATTCACAGAATTTATCAAACAAATGTTCAAAATTTGGGGCGTTACATAATTCACTTTAAAATACAGATAAATTCATTTTCAATATCCGTTAGTTTTCTACTACCTCTCACCAATGGATTTAATATAAACTTTCATGCAATCTTTTTAGTAAGCATAATGGTTAGTTTCTAGCATTGGAGACGTGAGATAGATGATCCTTCCTTAGCTTGTATAACAACAATAGGATCTTCACTAGCTATGTTAAGTGACAAACTCAAGTACCAAATTCTGGCTCAAACAGTTGCTAAGAAATAAGCTATGTGCTTGGAAGGAATGGCTAAGGGAGTAGGCACTCCTTCAAGCACTGCCAAAATAGGAATAAAATAATGGACAACAAAGTTTGTTAACACAATTCAGTTTCTTTACGTTGCGGAGCCTAACTCAATAAGAAGTACCCACTATCTACAATCACTTACAACAAGTGACACTAAATTTATCCCATCCTATTCACAATTTCCTCAATTTTGTACCTTTGAACACTAGAACGCTCACCACCAAATTCACCCCTAAGAACTTATCATGTAAAACTACAACACAAATGCTTTACAATCAAATGCACTCTCACAAATAATATTCCTCACTTGAACAAATTAAATGCTCTCATTTCTAAGTACAATAAGCTATACAAATCTCTCAACTATATAGAGATACGACATTTGCTAACGTAAAGAATATCTATCACAATCCCTATTAAATAACAACCAAATAAGCTTAATAAAATATAATAATAATAAGCAATGTAAACAAGGACTATTGGTAGCAAGTATTCAATGATTCAATCCAATCAACTTCCTCAATCCAAGATATTACATAAGTACGATCCGATTATATCCTCCATATGTGTTTTCTCAAATGATACAATCTTCATTTATGGGCTAGATACATTATACAATATCAACATGACTTAAAAATCAGGTTTAATAAATTGCTAATAACGCAAATATGGAAACAATCTCGTCCGTTGCAATAGTTTAGGGACTTGGCACTCATTCAGCCTCTCTATTTTTGTTAACAAGTGACATGCATTAAAAATTGAAATGCAAAATTGTTGGAACGTCGGTACCCCATGGCGCAGCAAAATAAAATTAGATCCGGCGATCCAAACCATGAATCCATGTGTGAGGAAAGAATCAGGGTGAAATAAAGGTTTCGAAATTACCAAAACTTCAATCTGAGTAGACAGCGACGCCATGGCAACAAGAGTTTTGATCTACTGTCGAATCAAGCCACAACCTTTTTCGATGTCGGCCTCTACGTAATCCACCCGGTTTGACTATGAACGGAAGAAATCTCCAAAACTGTTTTGGAGGTTTATTTGCTTGACGGCTGCTAGACCTAACAAGAAATCACTTAGGGTTTTTCCTCTTCAGGTTTGTCTCCTTTTAATACCTTTTATAATAGGTGTTTTTTTCATTGGGTCTTTTATAATTGGTATCCTTTTAGTTGGGCATTTTATAATTGGTATCTCTTGAATGTATTATAAGATTAAATAAATACAATAAAGTTTTTAACCAAAAATTATAATTACATTAATTATATCCTAATATTATAATTACATTAATTATAATAAGGATTTCGATAAACTATATTTATTCAAATTTATATGTGAATCAAATTCATATATTAATAAAATTATGTTATCATTATGTGTACAACATCCTTGTACATATAATAAGTTCAATATTTGATTGCCCAATTAAATTAATTCTTTAATTAATTTAATTCATGTGACAACCAAACACAACACCAACTATATTTTATTCCGTTCATTTCAACCATAGGGTGTGACCCTGTAGGTTCTTGCAACGTTAGCAGTAATACTAGAACGATTCTATTGTCACAAACAATGAGTGGCATCTAGCAATGCATCATTGCTACCTAAGTTACAAGAAGTCATGATTCGACATAACCTTTTGTGATTAACCTTTCATGCATTAATCCTTAAGTCCTTTATCTCTGGAACGGATACAAGTCATGGGATAGTCACACTTGCATAGTCCATCCCATGTTTCTTGATATCTTGAGTAGACTATGATATACAAATCAACTTATTTGAGTATGGCCATGCATTTCTAGTCTCACTCAATCAAGTATTACTCCTATTATGTAGGAGGGACTTATCCTTTATTGATCAACCATATCCTTCTACATAGATTGTGGTATATCCAACATCAGCCTTTATAGAACAACCTGTTACGGTGTACGTTTGACTGTATCAAAATATACAACTCACGATGCTAGGATAATAATGATCTCAAGTCTGAGGATCATATACATATTAATCACTATGAGTAATGTTGTGACAATTACATAATAATCCAAGAAACATACTCATAGCGGGTCAATCCAATATGTTGTTCTCTAACACACATATTCATGCATTGATTTTGACACTCCATATCAATGACAACTCTTTATCATCAATCAACTACATGTTAGTCTTAATGCATTATTGTTGTTCTAGTCAGCAATAATACTCGACTAAGGATCTTTTAAGAATAATCATATTATTCTCAGGACATTATTATAAAACAGTTTATTTATACACACAGAAAGAAAAACTGAAATAATAATGACAACGCTTTATATTAATAAACATGGTAAATTAAGTATGTTATTACAACCATCTCATGATTGATCTTTGGGCATACTCTTACAATCTCCCACTAGCACTATGACCAATCACTCATATATCTAATACCAAGTGACTTAGTGTGACGATCATGCTTCTGCTGTGTCAGAGGCTTGGTCAGGGGATCAGCAATGTTATCATCTGAAGGTACACTGCATATCTCTACATCCCCTCGATCGATAATCTCTTGAATAAGATGGTAGCGTCTAAGTATATGTTTGGATCGCTGGTGAGATCTGGGTTCTTTAGCTTGTGCAATAGCTCCATTGTTATCACATCAGAGTTCTATAGCATCTAATATGCTAGGCACAACCCCTAGTCCAGTAATGAACTTCTTGATCCAAACCGGTTCCTTTGCTGCCTCACTGGCTGCAATATACTCAGCCTCTGTTGTAGAATCGGCTACTGTACTTTGCTTTGAACTCTTCCAGCTCACAGCACCACCATTAAGGCAAAACACAAAACCTGATTGCGATCAAGAATCGTCCTTGTCGGTTTGGAGGCTGGCATCAGTGTAACCTTTTACACTTAACTCTTCCTCACCTCCATATAATAGTAACGTATCCTTAGTTCTTCTTAAGTACTTAAGGATACTCTTGACTGTGGTCCAGTGACCTTCACTGGGATCTACTTGATACCTGCTCATCATACTTAAGGCATACGAGACATCTGGACGGGTACATAACATAGCATACATGATAGATCCAATAGCGGAAGCATATGGAATTTTACTCATACATTCTCTCTCTTGTGGAGTTGAAGGACACATTTCCTTCAAGAGTGAAATACCATGTCTCATAGGTAGGAATCCTCTTTTAGATTCTTCCATACTAAACCTTTTCAGTACTTTATCTATGTATGTACTTTGGCTTGACCTAGTAGTCATCTTAATCTATCTCTATAGATCTTGACTCCTAAAATATAAGTGGCTTCGCCCAAGTCCTTTATAGAAAAACAACTTCTTAACCAAGTCTTAATAGACTGCAAGGTAGGTATGTAATTTCCCATGATAAGTATGTCATCCACATATAGTACCAAGAATGTGATAGTGCTCCCACTAACTTTCTTGTAAACACATGGTTCATCTTTATTTTTGATAAAACCAAACTTTTTGATTGCATCGTTAAAACGAAGATTCCAACTTAGAGAAGCTTGCTTTAATCCATAAATGGATCTTTGTAGCTTACATATCTTTCTAGCATCCTTTGGATTTACAAAACCTTCAGGTTGTGTCATATACACATCCTCTTCAAGTTTCCCGTTAAGGAAAGCTGTTTTGACGTCCATCTGCCAGATTTCATAATCATGAAATGCAGCTATGGCGAGCAAAATCCTGATGGATTTAAACATAGCTACAGGAGAAAAAGTTTCATCATAGTCAACACCATGAATTTGGCGAAAACCTTTAGCGACTAATCGCCCTTTGTATGTTTGTACATTACCATCCATGTCTATTTTCTTTTTGAAAACCTATTTGCACCCTATAGGTTTAACCCCTTCGGGTGGGTCAATCAAAGTCCATACTTGGTTTTCATACATGGAATCCATATCAGATCTCATGGCCCCAAGCCATTTCTCAGAGTCTGGGCTCGTCACCGCTTCTTGATAAGTCCTAGGCTCATCTTGATCTATAAGAAGAACGTCACCATGCATTGTAATGAGAAATCCATATCTCTCAGGTGCACGACATTCTCTTAAAGATCTGTGCGGTGGTTGTGTTTCTACAGTAGTTGTTTGTTCCTTAATTTCTTGTGGAATTTGTTGTTGTTCAATCTCTGGTTCAGTGGTATCTTGTGATTCTCGAATTTCTTCAAGTTCAATCTTTCTCCCACTTCCTTTTCTAGAAGTAAATTCTCTCTCTAGGAAGACACTAGTCCGAGCAACAAACATTTTGTTCTCAGTGGGATTAAAGAAATAATATCCTTTGGTTTCTTTTGGATACCCCACAAAAATACACCTTTCAGATTTGGGTTCAAGCTTAGTAGACGTCTGACGTTTAACATAAGCTTCACAGCCCCAAATTTCATAAAAGACATACTAGGACGTTTCCCAGTCCACATCTCATATGGCGTCTTTTGAACCGATTTAGATGGAACTCAATTTAGTGTGAAAGCAGTTGTCTCAAGTGCATGTCCCCAAAAGGAAGTCAGTAGATCAACATGACTCATCATGGATCGAACCATGTCTAACAAAGTTCGATTTCTTCTCTCAGATACTCCATTCCATTGAGGAGTACCAGGAGGAGTAAGTTGTGAGACAATCCCACATTCTTTTAAAAGATCATCAAACTCTAGGCTCAAATACTCTCCACCTCGATCAGATCGAAGTGACTTGATAGTTTTTCCTAGTTGATTTTGTACTTTATTTTTGAATTCCTTGAACTTTTCAAGGGACTCAGACTTATGGCGCATGACATAAACATACCCATATCTACTAAAATCATCAGTGAAAGTAATGAAGTAGTGAAATCCACCTCTGGCCTGTGTATTTATTGGTCTACATACATCAGAATGTATTAGGTCCAATAAATCACTAGCTCGTTCACTTTTACCAGTAAAAGGAGATTTAGTCATTTTTCCTAATAAGAAAGATTCACATACCTCAAATTGTTCAAAAACAAATGAATTCAAGAGACCATCTTTATGGAGTTTGGATATGCGTTTCTCACTTATGTGGCCCAAACGACAATGCCAAAGATAAGTTTGATTTGAGTCATTTATTTTAGATCTTTTAGTATTTATGTTGTAAATGGGATTCGTTTGATCTACAATATAGAGGCCATTAATCAATTGTGCCGAACCATAAAAAACGTTATTGAGATAAAATGAAGAACAATTATTCTTTATAATTATCTCAAAACCAATTTTGTCTAAACAAGAAATTGAAATAATGTTTTTAGTCAAACTGGGCACAAAATAACAATCCTCTAAAGATAAAGCAAATCCACTAAGCAAAGATAAAGTATATGTTCCCACAGCTAATGCAGCAACTTTTGCTCCATTTCCAACTCGTAGGTCCACATCCCCTCTAGCCAAAGTCCTACTCCTTTGTAGTCCCTGTATAGAAGTACAAATATGAGAACCACAACCAGTATCTAATACCCAAGAAGTAGTAGTTGATAAATTAATATCAATAACATAAATACCTGAAGCAGACATTCCGCTTGCTTTAGCCTTCTTGATTTCTTCAAGATAGACAGGGCAGTTCCGTTTCCAATGTCCAGTCACACCACAATGAAAACAGTTTCCTTCCTTAGACACCCCACCTTTAGGTTTCAGTGCAGCCTTTCCTTTTGCAAATTTGGGCTTACCTTTGCCCTTGGGCTTTGTTTGAACTTTGGCCTTTCCCTTGCCCTTGTTATTACGGACCATCAGTATGGGCTTGGGTCCAACCTTTTTCAAGTTGCCTTCAGCAGTTCGTAACATACTGAGCAATTGTGGTAGAGTCTTGTCAATTTCATTATGGCTGTAGCTATCCGGCAACGATTGTAAAATAACATTAGTGGCCAACTCTTGGCTCAATGGAAACCCAAGCTTAGATAGGCTTTCAATATAGCCAATCATCTTAAGGACATGAGGTCCTACTGGGCTTCCTTCAACCAACTTACATTGGAATAGGGCCTTAGAGATATCAAACCTCTCTTGCCGTGCTTGCCCCTGATAAAGTTCTTTCAGGTGCTCGATCATATCATAAGCAACCATGTCCTCATGTTGCTTCTGAAGTTCGGGATTCATAGTGGCAAGCATAAGACATCCAACATCTATCATGTCATCGAGATACTTCTTGTAAGCATCTCTATCAGTCCTCGAGGCATTAGCGGGTGGTTCATTAGGAAGTGGTTGTTCAATGACATATAATTTCCGTTCTTGTTTAAGGACAATCCTCAAGTTACGAAACCAATCAAGAAAATTCAAACCATTCAATTTGTCCTTCTCAAGGACCGATCACAATGAGAGTGTGCTAGTGTTTGCAGCCATAATATATCTACAATAATTAAATATGCATGTGAGTAAATTTACCAATTTTATATCAATCATTAAAAATACTTTATTAAATGATATTCCCACTATTTTATTTCAAAATTAATAACCCTCGTATATTAATTTCGGAAAAACTTTCTCAAAAGTATTTCTAGTAGGTTAAGGATCCATATTTTACCACCTCTTAAGTCAGCTTTGGCTTTACTCTTAAGATTATGGTTGTTTAGGTAAGCAACATTTGCTAATTACATCATATGTAACTCTTAAGATTTGGTGAAAAACTCTTGTTCTAATCATCTTATGATCTATCCAATTTACTTGCCTCTAGGTTTCTAATCCTATTAGAGTAACCTAGTTAAGTCATTAACCAATTTTTTTTTTTTAACCAGCGAATATCACTTGTTTATTCTTCGCATTTAACCAAGATAAATACTAGTACTTTGCTTTGGTAGAACTTACATAGTATTGATCGAGGCCTTAACGAGGGCAAAATTGGAAGGCCATGTTGACTTAATATTTTAATAGAGGGATTTTATTAAGGTTGTTGCATCTCACTAATTATGGTCTACTTTAGCCCATTTAGTCTTCTAATCGATCTTATCAATTAATAGGGTTTATTATCATCAAGTTTTAATATATATATATATATATATATATATAATTGGCATGCTTTAGACATCCATAGCATCTCATACACGAATAAATAAAGCAATAAATAAATGCAATAGTTATAGCCCATAAACTAAGGTGGTTCAACCCAAGCCAATGGGAAAACCAAAAAGAAACCTAAAGGTGTAAACCATTTCACAAGCTATCAATCCACAATAATTGTCCCACCTTCCTTCTCGTTTGGCCCACAATAACTCTTGCAAATTACAATATGCAGAAACTCATTTTACATACGAGGGAATAAGATGAGAAGAGAAATACAAGAGAATAGTAGTAAGGCACGACACGCAGGCTGTATTTATAAAAAAAATACAACCTTTTATCGAATGGGTCATTGGGCTATAACTATGCATTTCAAATACCGTGCATGTCAAAAATAGCATACATAACTCAATGTTTTTTTGCTAAGGTGAATTATAAAACATCCTTTCAACCTTTTGTGGCCCATCAAGTTTATAAATTTCTTTTATTAACAAAACTTACCATAATAAGAAGATGGGGTCTGAGGCGGTCGGAGGAAGTGGGCCAAAGGCCTGCGGCCGAAGCCGTCCTTAGATCCCCATCTCCGGGGGTGCGAGGGCAGAGCCCCCGCGATACGAATCGCATACCCCAGTCAAATGAAACCTCACGATTTGATAACTTTTATCAACAGAATCGTGTTTTAGGATTTTAATCCTTGAGGTTTCATATCGGAACAACCCTTGTTCCACTAGCCAGTTAACTCTTACTGGAAACTATAAATACCACCGTCGCATTATTACAGATTTGTTAATAGTTAACAGTAATAACATTAAATTGAATAGGCCACAACACCATGATTAACATTTAATCAATTACCAAAAGGAACAGTTATCAGGTTATGCTTAAACGATTTAAACAATCGAAAATACAATAAGATCAAAACATGCATCTCATACAATTGCATCACCCAAGTATTTAAACCCGAGTTCGTATCACACAAGTGGCTCTGATACCACTGTTGGAACGCCGGTACCCCATGGCACAGCAAAATAAAATTAGATCCGGCAATCCAAACCATGAATCCATGTGTGAGGAACGAATCGGGGTGAAATAAAGGTTTCGAAATTACCAAAACTTCAATCTGAGTAGACAACGACGCGTTAGCAACAAGAGTTTTGATGTACTGTCGAATCAAGCCACAACCTTTTCCGATGTCGGCCTCTACGTAATCCACCCGGTTTGACTATGAACGGAAGAAATCTCCAAAACTGTTTTGGAGGTTTATTTGCTTGACGGCTGCTAGACCTAACAAGCAATCACTTAGGGTTTTTCCTCTTCAGCTTTGTCTCCTTTTAATACCTTTTATAATGGGTGTCTTTTTCATTGGGCCTTTTATAATTGGTATCCTTTTAGTTGGGCATTTTATAATTGGTATCTCTTGAATGTATTATAAGACTAAATAAATACAATAAAGTTTTTAACCAAAAATTATAATTACATTAATTATATCCAAAAATTATAATTACATTAATTATAATAAGGATTTCGGTAAACTATATTTATTTAAATTTATATATGAATCAAATTCATGTATTAATAAAATTATGTTATCATTATGTGTACAACATCCTTGTACATATAATATGTTCAATATTTGATTGCCCAATTAAATTAATTCTTTAATTAATTTAATTCATGTGACAACCAAACACAATACCAACTATATTTTATTCCGTTCATTTCAACCATAGGGTGTGACCCTGTAGGTTCTTGCAACGTTAGCAGTAATATTAGAATGATTCTATTGTCACAAACAATGAGTGGCATCTAGCAATGCATCATTGCTACCTAAGTTACAAGAAGTCATGATTCGACATAACCTTTTGTGATTAACCTTTCATGCATTAATCCTTAAGTCCTTTATCTCTGGAACGGATACAAGTCATGGGATAGTCACACTTGCATAGTCCATCCCATGTTTCTTGATATCTTGAGTAGACTATGATATACAAATCAACTTATTTGAGTATGGCCATGCATTTCTAGTCTCACTCAATCAAGTGGCCTAAGATATTACTCCTATTATGTAAGAGGGACTTATCCTTTATTGATCAACCATATCCCTCTACATAGATTGTGGTATATCCAACATCAGCCTTTATAGAACAACCTGTTACGGTGTACGTTTGACTGTATCAAAATATACAACTCACGATGCTAGGATAATAATGATCTCAAGTCTGAGGATCATATACATATTAATCACTATGAGTAATGTTGTGACAATTACATAATAATCCAAGAAACATACTCATAGCGGGTCAATCCAATATGTTGTTCTCTAACACACATATTCATGCATTGATTTTGACACTCCATATCAATGACAACTCTTTATCATCAATCAACTACATGTTAGTCTTAATGCATTATTGTTGTTCTAGTCAGCAATAATACTCGACTAAGGATCTTTTAAGAATAATCATATTATTCTCAGGACATTATTATAAAACAGTTTATTTATACACACAGAAAGAAAAACTGAAATAATAATGACAACGCTTTATATTAATAAACATGGTAAATTAAGTATGTTATTACAACCATCTCATGATTGATCTTTGGGCATACTCTTACAAAAATTTGTATTAGATGTTATGGTAGTTTAACTTTTTTATATTATGAACATTTAATGATTATGTTAATATCATAATTAATAGTATAAATATATCATAGGTGGTCCATTAGCTTCTGCCTTAGGTAGCCTCTTGCTTTCGGGGTCAACCATAAGGAGCTGCTCACCAGGCCTTATCATATATAAACTTGATATATGCCTTCATGTGTGCATAATTTCCAAGCTCCAACATAGAGGGACATGAAGTAGATAAACCTTCCATAGCTTGAATCTAGAAACACAAAGGATCTTCACTAGCTATGTTTAGTGGCAAGCTATGATACCAATTGTTGGCCCGGATAGTTTCTATGTTACAAGTTGTGTGCTTGGAAGGAGTGGCTAAGGGGTGCTCTTAGCCACTCTTTCAAGCACTGCAATAAAATGAATAAAATAAGGGACACAAAGATTGTTTACATAGTTCAATTTTCCTACGTCTGTGGAGCCTAGCTTAGTGAGAAATACTCACAATCTTCAATACTTTACAACAAGTAATTCTTAATCTATCACTCACCGGTGAAAATTTCCTCATCTTTGTACTTTGAAAACTAATACTCTCAACACTAAATTCACCCCAATGAACTTACAAAGTAAAATCACAAAACAATAGGTTTTACTATCATAATGCACTTATGCAATAAAGTTCATCGCTTGAACAAATTAAGTGTTATCTCTCTCAATACAATAATCTATACAAATCTCTCAATTTTATAGAATATTTCGATACATGCTAACATAAAGAAGATCTATCACAATCCTTACAAAACAACAATAAGATACGTTGAATAAAATAGAATAATAATAAATAAGATAAACATGGACTCTTTGCAGCTAAAAATGCAACATTCCAATCCAATCTAATATCCATGATTTATGGGATTAAATACAGGTGATCTGATCTGATCTAATCTTCCAAATATGTTTCCTTATGTGATATAATCTTCATTGATGGACTAGATACAATCCACATAATCAACATAGCCCATAATTTTTGTTCAATAAAGTGCCAACAACACAAATATGAAAACTGCATAAGTTGATGCAGTTATTTAAAGAGTGGACATTGCATTAGGCAGTCATTTATACTTTTCATATTTTTAATTGACAATATTAATATCATAATTAATAATATAAATATATCATTTTTAATTTATTGAAAATATATTAATACATCAAATCGCCAAAATTGATCAGATTTAAGTTGAAAACGTTATCAAATTTATTACTCAAAAAAAAGGATAAATTCAAAAAAAAATCTATGAAACTTTGGAGGGGCCGGATAAAAGTTTACCACATTTTTTTAATAAAAAGTTTACCACATATTTATATATTTATGAAGGAGCCAAAAAACGCTAGGAGACGAGATTTTGTTTTTTTTTTTTTTCAATCTTTGGGGACGGGGCTAATTTATGGGGTTGTCGGCTAGGAGATGAGATTTGTCTAAAAGAAGACATGTTATTTAATTGATTGGCCCACCTTATATTCCAATAAAGGTACAATAATACTAAATTCTTATGTGGACATAAATTTAAGAACCTTTAAACACCTATTTGTTTTCCTAAATATTATAAGAAACACTAAAATTGTATTGTAAAATTACTAGGAAAGCAATAACGAGAAACGCATTTCATGTAAGCATTCACTAAATTTAATATCAAAAGAAATTATAATATAAGTTATTATTATCACGTTTTACAACCCATAGAATTTGGGTAAATTACAAAGTTAATCACTTAATTTTTTGGGTACTTTTATTTTGGGCATCCAAAATGAAATGCTTACAATTTGTTCACTTAACTTTTAGAGCACTTTCATTTTAGTCACCAAATATTAAATCTCTAACTGCAGTTAACTGTACATGCCACATCATGTTTGCATTTTCATTTTGGTCACCCAAAAAAATATCTTTTTAAAGTATTGATTGGAAGCAAAAACTCAACCGTTAGTGAAAAAAAGGTAGAAACTAAAATTATACACAAAAATGTCAAAGTGAATTTGTTTATCCCATCGCCAAAAATTCTAATTTTTGTTTATAAATATAAAATTTTAAATAGTAATATTCAAATTTATAGTAACAAATCAGTTGACATTATCAATGGATAAAAAAATTTTCAACAATTTATTTAATTTATTTTGATATTTTGAAATTATTTTAAAAAAATTACCAATGAAATTTATTGTCTTTAATAGTTGTCCCTAAACCCAAATTTTTTTTATAACTTCCATGCTGTTAAAATAAAAGAAAAATCTTTGCAATTAATTAAGTTTATCTTTCAATCCAAACAAAACTCATAATTTTTTATAACATCTTTACCCAAACGAACAACAAGCAATTAATTCGATGAATTGGGAGTATCTTTTCCTTTACTTCTAGCATAGCATAGAAAATTTGAGATTATATGACAAAAAAAAATTTAAGCTTTGTAGACAATTATTAAATATTAGTTGTTTGAGTTGATTTCGTTATGGATAATCTGGAAACATAAAATAAAATTTTAAAACTTAAAAGGAGATTAAATTAATTAAATTTAATATTGTAGTAACAAATCGGTTGACATTATCAATGGATAAAAAAATTCAGCAATCTGCTCAATTTATTTTGATGTTTTGAAAAATTAAAATTTTAATATTAAATTTTTTTAAAAGATTTTTGGCAATGTGATAAACAAATACAATTTAACAATTTTTGTGTATTATTTTAATTTCTCCCGCTTTTTCACTTTAATTCTTGGTTTTTTACCCCAATCAATACTTTAAAAAATATTTTTTGGTGGCCAAGATGAAAACGACCTAAAAGTTGGGTGACTAAAATAAAAGTGTAAACATGGTGTGGTGTGTACAATTAGCCGCCGTTAGAGATTTAATGCTTGGGTGACTAAAACGAACACACCCTAAAATTTAGATGACAAAATTGCAAGCATTCATCCAAAATGAAAGTGCCCTAAAGTTGGGTGACTCACTTGGTAGTTTAGCCATAAAATTAAGGGAAAATATTTGCTACACTGTCAGTAGGTAATAAATGTTTTAATATTATTGAATATGTATTCCACCTTTACATTTATATTTTTTAATAATTTTATTTAAAAATGATAAAAAAGATAAATATTATAAAACAAAAAGAAATATAGAATGAACAAGAGAGAAAATAGAAAAATGAAAGGGTTATTCAACTTTCTGTTTGGCATATATAAAAGACTTACACATACCCTCTATTTATAAGGCCTCAACCACCATAGGTTACAAAACTCTAAAGTGCCCTAAAGTTGGGTGACTCCCTTGGTAGTTTAGCCATAAAATTAAGGGAAAATATTTGCTACATTGTCAGTAGGTAATAAATGTACAATTTAATATTATTGAATATGTATTCCACCTTTACATTTATAATTTTTAATAATTTTATTTAAAAATGATACAAAAGATAGATATTATAACACAAAAAGAAATATAGAATGAACAAGAGAGAAAAATATAAAAATGAAAGGATTATTCAACTTTCAGTTTAACCTATATAAAAGACTTACGCATACCCTCTATTTATAAGGCCTCAACCACCATAGGTTACAAAACTCTAATAAATATAATTAAGGTACCCTATAAATTTTTAGGGGGTTACAAGAGTTACAAGAAAACGAATTCTTGGGAGGTTATAGGGGCTATATGGACGTCCATTTTACGACACTCCCCCCATTGGATGTCCATAAAAGAAAATGTGTCTCGTTAAATCCTTATTACGAAAGGCCTCATGGGATAAGAAACTAATGAAGGAAAAAGAGTACACAATCTCCTATTACAAGTTGTCTTATTAAAAACCTTTAGCAAGAAACCTTAGTTAAAGGGAAAGAGTACAATGTTTCTTAGACTTCCCCTAATAGCAACATCACATAACATCTTTGAGTCGACACATTCCAATCTTGTGTAAGTCCTTCAAACGTTGAAGTTGGCATTGCCTTGGTAAAAAGATATGCTAAATTATCACTAGAACAAATTTGTCAAACTTTTATATCCTCTTTCTTCTCAAAATCATAAGTGAAGAATAATTTTGGTGAACTGTAACGCCCCCAATATTTGTATAACTATTTAAGTGTATTTGTGACATAATCGTCTATCTGCTTCAGTGTTATGTGTTCTAGGGGTGTGTGTGAGGTCTCAAGTTCAAGCCTTGACTTGGGCAAATTTTGTTATTTTTATGAATAAAACCCTATCTTTGGTTAGTAGGCTTATAAGTAAAAATGTGTAGGTAATTAGTAGAATGGGCCTGCTAGTCTTGTGGTTAAGTGGAGTGTAGAGGTTGTGGAGGTCTGAAGTTCGAACCCTTGCATTCTCAAAAAAGGGTCTAATTTTTGCTATTATGAACTGCTAGTGTTTATGTTTTACCGGGATTCTGAGTAGTGGGATTGGGGTGAGAATTTTGAGGAATTTGTGGGAGAGAAGTTAGGAAACTATCAGATTTCCTGAGTAGTTCTTTTCCAAAAAATTCTCTCTGCCAAAAAATACTGTTTCTCTCCTCCTCCCATAGCCAAATTTTTCTTCTTTTTCCTACCCACGCTGCCATCTTTTATTTTGATTCCCTCTTCAGTCGTTCCTCTCTTCGGTGCACCATTGGTTTACGCTTTGATTCGGTAAGATGAGTAGCGTAGCTTTATTTTTGTTGTTAGTGTTTTTAATTATATGCGTCATTAATGTTGGTTAAGGGAAAGATTCAGAAACGCGTAATCGCTATTGGAGACTTAGGTTCGTGGAATTTTGGTTACTCGATCAAAGGTAAGTTTGGTCGCTCGTTGGATGAGCATCCCATTTCAGGTTCAGTTGATTCAATCGTTTAAAGGATTTACTTAGTAAACGTTGTTCAACTATATGTGCTGGTGATCTCGGGATTGCGAAAAGAGTGAAAACGAACCAAGTGTGTACCTAGAAATACAAAAAATAAGGTTTCATCGAAACCCAAAAACCTCTCTGTCGGCACCACAAGGGCATGTGGTTGCCGGTGTGGTAGGCCGTGTACAAGACTGTAAGTCACCACATGGCCGTGTGATCGACAATCAAAGTCGTGTTTGAGTGACACGGTCGTGTGATGGCCAGACAAGGCCGTGTGCGACATACGGTGTAACACCCCTAACTCGTATTTGTCACCGGATTAGGCTTACGAGGTATTACAAAAAAAAATCAACTTTCATATAACCACATAATCACATAGATCTAATTCACAATCGTTTACATATTAAACGTTTTCTAACTAAACATATGAATCATACTTCATAGTTCAATCAAACTTATTTTGAACATATATTATGAGCAAACTTACATATCGTATTCATTAAAGCCAAACATACCTATTTCAATTACAAGTTCATTCTTAAATAACCATATTATTATTTTATCATATAAACATCATTCACGGTTATGATCAATAAACTCAAGTACACCTAGATCATTAGCAAACTGGCATGTATAATAGCATTTCAATTATCTTTGTTCGACCAATTCATTTCTTTAGCCATTTTGACATAATGCGCATATATAATTATATATGTATCTATAATTTCAATTAACATATATTCAACCAAAACCAATTTCTCATTCAAATTAAAGAATAATCACCACTTTGGGTAAAGTTAAATTAAGGCCAAACATACATATACCCTAACTGAATTATCAAAACAAACATTCAACATTTAATTAAGAACTTATGAAATCAAGTTTAAACCAAAGGATCAAGCCATTTTCATAGAGTACTATGAATATTATTCCTCAACTTTTAACTAAATAAAAGACTACTTAAATTTAGTACTTCACTCTCATACTTATATACCATGGAATAAACTTTCATAGTAAACCTATAGCAAGGCCGAATATCATCAACATTAATACTTGACCAACATTACCAAAACATACTCAAACATAGAAACATAGCCATTTTTGCATGGCTTATATACATCAACAAAAATATCTTTCAAACATTTGCTAGCCTATACATGCCTTAAGTTCAAAAATTCAACTTTTTAGGTACCAAAATAAGTCGATAGCGTGGATGACTTCGATGACGATCCCCTGAGCTCGTAGCTTGAAAAATATCTATAAAACATAGTGAAAACATAACACACAAAGTAAGCTAACTAGCTTAGTAAGTCTTAAGAAAAAGTATTAAATCAAATGATCATTCAAACATTTTCAATCCAAATTTAATATCATACAAATTCAAAGCTTAGTACTTAAATGATCTACTAATGCTGAATGCTAATACCCTTTTTTTCTTTGATAACCTCAAAATATCCTTATCTCACCTTAATTGTGCAAAATCACCGAATACATATAAATGTAATATGTATCCACATATAACCAAATCAAGTAAGTACAATATACATATTAACTACATATAATCAATCATACACATATGTAAACATATCCATTTATCCTCACATATAGCATTTACACATATAGTCGAATCTCAAAGGCACAACCAAGATTAAATTCCAATATATCATACTCATTATTTGTAAGACCAAATGCACATATTAAAATCTTATAAAAATACTTCAACTATATCACATGTTGCTCACTTCGAATAGTAATATAATAACTTACCTTATTCCTTGCAACTATGAAGCTTATACTTACCTAAACGTTTAGCTTATTTGCAGTAATTATATTCCACCTTATTCTTGATCCATGAATCCTCTATTTACAATAAATCACTGGCATTAAGCCTGCTAGGCAACAAAGCCTGAAATACACACTGGCACTAAGCCTGCTAGACCCGAGGTCTGAAATTTAATCACCGGCATTTAGCCTGCTAGGCAACAAAGCCTGAAATACACATCGGCACTAAGCCTGCTAGACCCGAGGTCTGAAATTTAATCACCGGCATTTAGCCTGCTAGGCAATAAGCCCGATACACTTCACCGACACAAGGCCTGCTAGGCTCGAAGCCCGAATATCGGTATTATAAAACCATCTCATACACATTACATATTACCAATATCACATAAATCACACATAATTCATATCACTTTAACATATCAAACTCAATTAAATTTTAACTACATTTCATTATTAAATCACTTACCACGTTCAGCTTTCGCCAAATTCACATTTATAAATTCATAATTCAGCATGTAATCAAGGTTATAACCAATGTTAGCTGTATTAAATTGCTTATAGACTTACCTCGAATATCGTTAGATGACAAAAACCGGCTATTCGATACCTTTCGCTTTTCCCCAATTCAAATCCATTTTCCTTTTTTCTTGATCTAAACATGTTCAAATTAAGTTCATTCAAATACATTTCAAATCAATTTAGTCCTCAAACACTTAAATGGGCAAATTACCATTTTGCCCCTAATGTTTCACACTTTTACAATTTAGTCCTATTTGCACAAAACACAAAATACACACAATTTGATCTCACACCTTAAGGGCCGAATATTCATAGGTTTCATACAAGTCCATTCCTTTCATTTTCCACATTTTAGCCCCTCAAAAATTTATTTTTTTCAATTAAGCTGCAATTACTCAAAATCACCAAAAATCTCAATACAAAACATGTTAATGTAAAACATATATTTCATAATTCATCAACTAACAACAAAAATCACAACTAATCATCAATGGCATATCACAAAATCTTTATTAATTTCTAAAAATAGGGAATGGGTTTGATAGTATACTAAGCAACGATCTCAAAAAAGTAAAAATTATCGAAAACTAAACAAAGTACATACTCGATTTAAGCTTTCCTTATTGCCGAAACCTTGAGCTTCAAATATGGTGTTTTCTCATCTCATATTTGGCCAAGGAAAGAGATAATGCATGTTTCTTTTATTTTATGATGTTTTATAATTTTAACATATAATATAATATAAAAGTTAACTTATAATATAAATAAAAAAACATATTAGTGATCACTTAAATAACAACACCGTCCACTAAGGTTCTAAATGGTTATTTTGCATCATAAGGCCACATACAAAAGAAGACAAATCAATTTAACCACTTAATTGAATAATTGGCCACTTTTACCACTTACGCAATTTAGTCCTTTTATTAAATTAAACACACAAACAATCAAATTTTTATACGAAACTTTCACACATACTAATTCACATTTAATTAACACAGAAAATAATATTTAAATATTTTTCAAACTCAAATTCATGGTCTCGAAACCACCGTTCCGATTAGGGTCAAATTCGGATTGTTACAACTCTCCCCCCTTAAGGATTTTCGTCCCCAAAAATCTTACCAGTAAATAGGTTCGGATAACGCTCTTTCATTGTATCTTCAGACTCCCATGTTGCTTCTTCAACTCCGTGTTTTTGCCACAGTACCTTAACTGACGAAATCCTCTTATTTCTCAATTCTTTGATTTCCCGAGCCAAAATACAAATCAGTTCTTCTTCATATGTCATATCAAATCAGATTTCAATCTCAGACGGGGCAATCACATGTGACGGATCAGATCTATATCTACGAAGCATCGAAACATGAAATACATTGTGTATCTTTTCTACTTCGGAAGGCAATCTTAATCTATAAGCGACAGGCCCAACACGTTCGATGATCTCATACGGTTCGATGAACCTCGGACTTAATTTGCCTTTACGTCCAAATCGAAGCACTTTCTTCCATGGAGAAACTTTTAAAAATACCCGATCTCCGACCTGAAACTCAATGTCTTTACGTTTTAAATTCGCGTATGACTTTTGGCGATCTGATGCAACTTTCAAACTATCTCGGATCACTGCCACTTTCTGTTCAGTCTCTTTAATCAAATCAACCCCGTGTATCTTGTTTTCACTGAGCTTAGTCCAGTACAATGGTGTACGACACTTGCGGCCATACAAAGCTTCGTAAGGTGCCATTTTGATACTAGATTGAAAACTATTATTATAAGCGAATTCAATCAAAGATAAGTATCATTTCCACGTACCTTCAAACTCGAGAATGCAACATCTCAACATGTCCTCAAGTATCTGAATGATTCGTTCGGATTGACCATCTGTCTGCGGATGAAAAGCTGTGCTAAAATGTAGTTTGGTACCTAAAGCATCTTGCAATTTCTTCCAAAATCGTGACGTGAATCTTGGGTCTCTGTCTGAAACAATAGAAATCGGCACACCATGCAATCTTACAATTTGGGACACATACAACTCAGCAAGCTTATCGAGCGAATAGTCCGTACAAACTAGAATAAAGTGAGCCGATTTGGTTAGTCTATCCACTATGACCCAAATTGCATCTTTCTTATTCGGTGTTATGGGCAATCCAGATACAAAATCCATAGTGATTCTGTCCCATTTACCATGGTCGGCTGAAGTAACCCAGATGGCACCTAATGTTCGGCCTTTACTTGTTGACAAACTAAACACTTCGTGACAAATTTAGTTATGTCTCATTTCATACCAGGCCACCAAAAGAACTGTTTCAAATTATTATACATTTTCGTGCTGCCCAGATGTACAAACAATCGGCTACTGTGAGCTTCATTTAATATCATCTGAATCAAATCTGAATTCCTCGGAACACATATTTGGTCTTTGAACTTCAAGCAGTCATTCTCATCTATTCGAAACTCTGACTCAACACTGCTTTCACACTGAACTCGTCTTACCAACAAATCTTTGTCAACTTTCTGGGCATCACTAATTTGTTGAATAAACAACGGTCTTGCTTTTAATTCAGCTACTATCGAACCATCATCAGATATAACCATATGCGCGTTCAACACACGAAGAGCAAATAATGACTTTCGACTTAAAGCATCCGCAACAACATTGGCTTTTCCGGGATGGTAGTCAATCACTAATTCGTAATCTTTCAATAGCTCTAACCATCTGCGTTGTCTCAAGTTCAAATCTCTCTGTGTCACCAAATACTTCAAGCTCTTGTGATCAGAATAAACATGACATTTCTCACCGAACAAATAATGATGCCAAATCTTCAACGCGAACACAATGGCTGCTAGTTCTAAATCATGCATCGGGTAATTTCTTTCGTGTGGCTTCAATTGTCTCGAAGCATAGGCTACGACTTTGCCTTCCTGCATCAAAACGCAACCCAAACCATTCAAAGATGCATCACTATAAACAACAAATTCTTTACCCGATTCAGGCTGAACTAATACTGGAACTTCGGTCAAAAGAGCTTTCAACTGATCGAAACTTTTCTAACACTTTTCTGACCATTCGAACTTAACATCTTTCTGTAATAGCTTTGTTAAAGGTGTAGCTATCATAGAAAAACCTTTCACAAATCTTCTGTAATAACCAGTAAACCCCAGAAAGCTTCGAATTTCAGAAACATTTTTCGATGGTTTCCAATCAAGTATAGCCGATATTTTATTCGGATCAACCCGAATGCCCGATGCTGAAACAACGTGGCCCAAAAAACTGACTTCACTCAGCCAGAACTCGCATTTACTAAACTTGGCATACAACTGTTTATCTCGCAAAGTTTGTAGCACAAGCCTCAGATGCTCGACATGTTCGGTTTCATCTCTAGAGTAGATCAGAATATCATCTACAAACACTACTACAAACCGATCCAAATATTGTCTAAAAATCTGATTCATCAGATCCATAAAAATAGCAGGTGCATTAGTAAGTCCAAAAGGCATAATCAAAAACTTATAGTGTCCGTACCTCGTTCTAAAAGCAGTCTTTGGCGCATCGGGATCTCTGACTCGCAACTGATAATAACCCGATCTCAAATCTATCCTTGAAAACACTGAAGCCCAATTCAATCGGTCAAACAAGTCGTCAATTCGAGGCAACGAGTATTTATTCTTTATGGTCACCTTATTTAGCTGTTGATAATCAATGCACATTCGCATAGTCCCATCTTTCTTTTTCACAAATAGAACTGGTGCTCCCCAAGGAGAGACACTCGGTCGTGCAAAGCCTTTATCTGTTAATTCTTGCAACTGTGCTTTCAACTCTTTTAATTCTGTAGGTGCCATCCGATACGGAGCTATTGAAATTGGAGTCGTCCCCTGTACTAATTCAATGCCAAAATCTATTTCTCGGACAGGTGGTAAACCCGGTAATTCTTTGGGAGACACATCTGGGTACTCGTACACAACTGGCACAGATTCAATCTTCTTCTCAGTTACTTTACTGTCAAGCAGACAAACCAAATAGGCTTCATACCCTTTTCTCATATATTTTCGAGCTAACATCGAAGATGTTACTGCTGGTAACCCATTCAGATCATTAGATTCAATTCGGAGAATTTCACCATTCTGACATCTCAAATTAATGATCTTTCTTTTGCAATTAACAACAGCATCGTGCAAAGTCAACCAATCCATTCCCAGAATTATATCAAACTCATCGAAAGGTAATAACATCAAATCGGCTGGGAAACATAAATCCCGAATCATCAACGGGCAACATTTACACACTTTGTCAACTAGAACACACCGACCCAAGGGGTTTGATACTCGAATCACAAACTCAGTAGACTCAACAGGTAGAGTCTTATTGGATACTAATGTTTCACACACATAAGAATGAGTTGAACCAGGATCAATCAACGCAATAACACTAGTATCATAAAGAGTGAAAGTACCGGTAATAACATCTGGGGAAGAAGCATCCTCCCGAGCGCGTATAGCATATGCTCTAGTAGGTGCACAAGCCTCTGATCGAGCTGCAGTGTCTTTGGTTCCTTTCTGACTGCCACTTACATTTCTCGAATACCTGGATGGTCTGCCATGCACTGATACATTGCCCGGTCTTGTATTCTGAGCAATATTTTGCTCGGCTAGCATCGGGCACTCCAGAATAAAATGATCCAACGATCCACATTTAAAACATGACCGATCACAGAATCTACAACTCCCGAAATGCCATTTCCCACAATGCTTGCACTCTACTCAGTTCTGCTGAACATTACCAACACTGGCCATCGAAGTAGCTCGGGAACCCGCAGGTGGTCGGTCTTGGTCCCGTCTATGAAAGTCTGAAGTGGCTTTAGGTCGACTGGATTCATCTCTAAACTTATTTGATACTAAATGAAAAGTCTTACTCGATGATCTTTTACGAATGTCTCTAGCTTCAAATTCGGCTTTTCTTTTCTCTTTTCCAAGCTCTTTGGCCTTACAAGCTCGTTCGAAAAGTACTACGAACTCTTTAATCTCAAGTATGCTGACCAGCAACTTAATGTCTTCATTCAGACCATTTTCATATCTTTTGAACATAATTGCCTCAGTTGAAACACATTCACAAGAATATCAGCTCAATCTCACAAATTTCCTTTCATACTCAGTCACGGTCATACGACCTTATTTCAATTCCAGAAATTCTTTTCGTTTTTGATCAATGAATCTCTGACTGATATATTTCTTATGAAACTCAGTCTGAAAGAATTCCCAAGTCACTTTCTCTTTCGGAACCACCGATACTAGTGTATTCCACCCGTGATATGCGGTGTCCCGTAATAAGGATATAGCACACTTCAAGCATTCATCAGGTGTACATGATAGCTCGTCAAGCACACGGATGGTATTATCAAGCCACAGCTCAGCTCGTTCCGCGTCGTCATCATCATTAGCTTTAAATTCTTCGGCCCTGTGTTTCCTAATTTTATCAACGGGAGGCCTATTAGATCTCATCTGATCTATCATCGGAGGTGTTGAAGGTATCGGAGATGGATTATTCAGGGGTGGAGGTTGTTGCACAGCCGGATTAGTCCGGATGTATTGTGTAAACCACTCGTTCATCATCTGGTAGAAGGCTTGCTTAGCCTCCTCCTCATGGCTACCCGAGATAGGTCGAGAGTCTACCGGCACAGTAGCATGCGCGGGATTTGGAGCTACGCTCTCGACATCATCAGCTACGGCTCTGCCAGGATCCATTTACTATATAAAAGCACAATTTGAATGTCAAAAGTCACCACATTATCGTATTATTAAATTAAGGCATGTATAGCTAGATCGCACGCACTACGGTAGTCCTAGAATCAACTAAACTGTAAGCTCTGATACCAATCAAATGTAACACCCCTAACCCGTATCTGTCGTCAGATTAGGGTTACGAGGTATTACCAAAAAAAATTCAACTTTCATATAACCACATAATCAATAGATCTAATTCGCAACCGTTTACATATTAAACATTTTCTAACTAAACATATGAATCATACTTCATAGTTCAATCAAACTTATTCTGAACATGTATTATGAGCAAACTTACATATCGTATTCATTAAAGCCAAACATACCTATTTCAATTACAAGTTCATTCCTAAATAACCATATTATTATTTTATCATATAAACATCATTTACGGTTATGATCAATAAACTCAAGTACACCTAGATCATTAGCAAACTGGCATGTATAATAGCATTTCAATTATCTTTGTTCGACCAATTCATTTCTTTAGCCATTTTGACATAATGCGCATATATATAATTATATATGTATCTATAATTTCAATTAACATATATTCAACCAAAACCAATTTCTCATTCAAATTAAAGAATAATCACCACTTTGGGTAAAGTTAAATTAAGGCCAAACATACATATACCCTAACGGAATTATCAAAACAAACATTCAACATTTAATTAAGAACTTATGAAATCAAGTTTAAACCAAAGGATCAAGCCATTTTCACAGAGTACTATGAATATTATTCCTCAACTTTTAACTAAATAAAAGACTACTTAAATTTAGTACTTCACTCTTATACTTATATACTATGGAATAAACTTCCATAGTAAACCTATAGCAAGGCCGAATATCATCAACATTAATACCATGACCAACATTACCAAAACATACTCAAACATAGAAACATAACCATTTTCGCATGGCTTATATACATCAACAAAAATATCATTCAAACATTTGCTAGCCTATACATGCCTTAAGTTCAAAAATTCAACTTTTTAGCTACCAAAATAAGTCGATAGCGTGGATGACTTCGATGACGATCCCCTGAGCTCGTAGCTTGAACAAAATCTATAAAACAGAGTGAAAACATAACACACAAAGTAAGCTAACTAGCTTAGTAAGTCTTAAGCAAAAGTATTAAATCAAATGATCATTCAAACATTTTCAATCCAAATTTAATATCATACAAATTAAAAACTTAATACTTGATAAACCGTAAAAGTAACATATTTTAATCCCACATTTAGTATGCTTTTGGATGAATTATGGAAAAAGGTGCTCTTAATCCTTTCTTTTCATGTCTTATACTCAGGAAAGCACTCAAGGATAAAAAGAACGCGAAATGGGCTTAAAACGGACCAAATTGGGCCAACAAATGAAATCGACTCGGCCTGGACTTCACACTACACGGCTGTGCCTCGCCAATCATCTAGAACACGGCCTTATCCCGACTTGCACAGCCGTGTCCCAATCGACGAGTCCGAACACGGCCTGGCCAAGACTTACACGGGCGTGTGCCATGGGCGTGCCCCTACCACCGGAGAGAGCAATTTCACTCGGATTTGGATGCTTGAAGGCAAAGAAACACATTCCTAAGTCTACTTAAACATCCTAAGAGGAACTCCACTTGAATTGGGATACTTAGGAGCCAAGTAAAGCATCTCAAAGCCTATATAAACAACCCAAGGCAGCTATTCTAGGGAGAGTTTTTAGCAGAGTTTTTCTGCCAGAGCTTTTGTCGTTTTAGGGAATCACTCAAAGATAGCCAGTTGATCCATCTCAAGAAGCCGGAGTTCTACTCAAGAAGGAGGATCTCTCCTTCAATCCCTTCAGGGAGTTTTAGGGATTTCTTATGTTTTGTTTATTCTTTTCTCTTGAGATGTTTTCTTATTTAGCTATGAACTAAACCCCTTAGATATCTGAAGGGGATGAAACCTAGATGAATCTTGTTATTATTTTCTAAATTATTTGATAAATACTTAGCTTGTTCTTAATTATGTGTGCTTAATCAGAATCTGATGTGCTTAGGTGGAGGAGGAATAGGCCCTGCTTAAGAGTAGATCTAGCATAATTAAACAGAGTTGATCGCACGCCTAGAGATAGGGTGACGAGATTTTGCTGGATTAGGGTGAAACTTTATATGGGAATCCATAGATCGATTTACCGCTTCCTTAGGGGGTTATTATAAGAGAACGAAAGTTCCACTAATTAACCTAGGGTTAGACGATATTCGCCTCGAGAGAGGGTTTAATATAGGTTAGGGAGTCTCACGGATCAATCTAAGTAAAGAAATTATATGGTTCAGTAATAAATGATAAGTGAAGTCTAGGTGGATTCTTCTTGAGGGTATCGTCTTAATCAACTGAGTTTTCCAACAAGTTTTTCCAAAGTTTCGTTCTTTTATCTTTGCATCTAGTTTAGCGTTTCAGTAGTTTTTAGATTAATAAACCAATCACTCCATATTTTAGGCTAAATAATAGGAAGAAAGTGAGTAGTAGTACTTTTAGTTCCTTTGGGTTCGATAACCCGGTCTTGCCTAACTATACTACTGTTCGATAGGTACGCTTGCCTCAATCATTGTCATAGTAGTCTCTAGGTTCGATCATTCTCACTATAAATATTAAAACTCAACTGTTTGACATGATCAGTACTTAAATGATCTACTAATGCCGAATGCTAATACCCTTTTTTTCTTTGATAACCCCAAAATATCCTTATCTCACCTTAATTGTGCAAACTCACTAAATACATATAAATGTAATATGTATCCATATATAACCAAATCAAGTAAGTACAAAATACATATTAACCACATATAATCAATCATACACATATGTAAACATATCCATTTATCCTCACATATAGCATTTACACATATAGCCGAATCTCAAAGGCACAACCAAGATTAAATTCCAATATATCATACTCATTATTTGTAAGACCAAATGCACATATTAAAATCTTACAAAAATACTTCAACTATATCACATATTGCTCACTGCGAAAAGTAATATAATAACTTACCTTATTCCTTGCAGCTATGAAGCTTATACTTACCTGAACATTTAGCTTATTTGCAGTAATTATATTCCACCTTATTCTTGATCCATGAATCCTCTATTTACAATAAATCACCGGCATTAAGCCTGCTAGGCAACAAAGCCTGAAATACACACCAGCACTAAGCTTGCTAGACCCGAGGTTAAATTTAATCACCGGCATTTAGCTTGCTAGGCAACAAAGCCTGAAATACACACCGACACTAAGCCTGCTAGACCTGAGGTCTGAAATTTAATCACCGGTATTTAGCCTGCTAGGCAATAAGCCCAATACACTTCCCGGCACAAGGCCTGCTAAGCTCAAAGCCCGAATATCGATATTATAAAACCATCTCATACAGATTACATATTACCAATATCACATAAATCACACATAATTCATATCACTTTAACATATCAAACTCAATTAAATTTTAACTACATTTCATTATTAAATCACTTACCACATTCGGCTTTGGCCAAATTCACATTTATAAATTCATAATTCAGCATGTAATCAAGGTTATAACCAATATTAACGGTATTAAATTGCCTATAGACTTCGAATATCGTCAGATGACAAAAATCGGCTATTCGATAACTTTCGCTTTTCCCTGATCCAAATCCGTTTTCCTTTGTTCTTGATCTAAACATGTTCAAATTATGCTCATTCAAATACATTTCAATTCAATTTAGTCCTCAAACACTTAAATGGGCAAATTATCATTTTGCCCCTAATGTTTCACACTTTTGTAATTTAGTCCTATTTGCACAAAACACAAAATACACACAATTTGATCTCACACCTTAAGGGCCGAATATTCATAGGTTTCATACAAGTCCATTCCTTTCATTTTTTCCACATTTTAGTCCCTCAAAAATTTATTTTTTTCAATTAAGCCCTAATTACTCAATCACCAAAAATCTCAATACAAAACATGTTAATCTAAAACATATATTTCATAATTCATCAACAAAGAACAAAAATCACAACTAATCATCAATTGCATATCACAAAATCTTCATTAATTTCTAAAATTATGGTATGGGTTTGATAGTATACTAAGCAACGATCTCAAAAACGTAAAAATTATCGAAAACTAAATAAAGTACATACCGATTAAGCTTTCCTTATTGCCGAAACCTTGAGCTTCAAATATGTTGTTTTCTCATCTCATATTCGGCCAAGGAAAGAGAGAATGCATGTTTCTTTTATTTTATGATGTTTTATAATTTTAACAAATAATATAATATAAAAGTTAACTTATAATATAAATAAAAAAACATATTAGTGATCACTTAAATAACAATGCCGTCCACTAAGGTTCTAAATGGTTAATTTGCATCATAAGGCCACATACAAAAGAAGACAAATAAACTTAACCGCTTAATTGAATAATTGGCCACTTTTACCACTTACGCAATTTAGTCCTTTTATTAAATTAAACACACAAACAATCAAATTTTTATACGAAAATTTCACACATACTAATTCACATTTAATTAACACAGAAAATAATATTTAAATATTTTTCAGACTCAAATTCATGTTCTCGAAACCACCGTTCCGATTAGGGTCAAATTCAGATTGTTACATACGGGCTCGACCAATTAGGTAGTGTGGGCCACACGGGCAAGTAGGATTCTGGCCCAAGACGTGTGATCCACACGATTAAGGCCAATTTAGGCCGTGTAGGCTACACGGACGTGTGGGCCCACATAGGCAGGCCACATGGGCGTGGGAGCCCATTTTTTGAGAAGTTCTGTATTATTGCATTGGTTTCCCTAGTCGACTGTGGACCTATTGTAGGGTTGGCAAGCTTTACCTAGACCCCTAATTCTGTGACTTGATGTTCTGATTTTTGTACTGAGCATGAATTATGATATATGAATGTATGAAATGTATTTGCATAATAGCATGACATTTTATGTATGTTGCGTGGGTTGACGTTTTACTGAAGAAAGTATCTGAAAGGCTCTTAAGCCTGTTATCTAGCAGCTCAGTTGCAAACTTCTAATTATGTACTGCATTCGGTACAGCATGGTGTGTAGGGATGAGTGGGTTAATTTTATCCCCACATGGTGTGTTTGGTTGGACAGAGTTGGTGTGTAGAGGCTGGTGGGTAGGATTCTACTATTCTGTTCTGATTTACATGTTATGTCTGAAATGGGCTAAGGCCCTCGAATATATCTGATTCTGTATCTAAGTGGGCTAAGGCACACACCGTTTCTGTAATGGGCTTAGATCCGAACTGTGGATTTATGTCTGTTTTCTGATAATACTGTGTGCATGTTTTCTATGGGGATTACACACTGAGTTGCGAAAACTCACCCTTTTCTATTAATCTGTTCAGGTAATCCCTAGCAGTAGATGGACCGGTGTTGCGGAGGACTCGGTGGTGACCACAGTTTTGAACCTTTACGATTTTTAATTATATTTATGGTCTTAGTTATATCTGGGAAAACGTTTATGTAATATGGCCTTTACGAATTTTTGTTTAAATTTGGGATTTTTATTTTAAAACTTCTAGCAGTAGGATAAGACGCGAGTTTTCAAAATAACCAAATGTTTTATCGAATATAAACGAATTCGTAAAGTATTTTAAAAGCTTCCTCAACGTATAATATTGAAAATGGATAATGAAGAATAAATGATCGTGTCTGAAAGTCTTAAAATTTATAGAAACTAACTATCACCACGATTGAGGCAATCGCACCTATCGAACAATAGTATAGTTTAGCGGCAAGACCGGAATGTCGAACCCAAAGGAACCAAAAGTACTAGTACTGACTCTCTTTTTATTATCTAGCCTAAAATAAAGAGGATTAATGTTTATCTAACTAATGACTAAGCTAAGGATGCCAAGACACAGATAATGAATAGGGAAAATATTTTGAGAAAATCATTTGATTAAGACAACACCCAAGGAAGAATCCACCTAGACTTCACTTGTTATTTAACTCTGAACCAGACGATTTATTCACTTGACTTGATCCGTAAGATTCCCTAATTTATATTAATACCTCTTTCGAGGCTACTAACGTCTAACCCTAGGTTGATTGATTGAAATCTCTTTCTAATTAAAACCCCTAGTGTTGCATTAACTCGATTTGTAGACTCCCATATTAGGTTTGACCCTAATCCGGTATATTTTCGTCATCCTATTTCTAGGAGTGCGATCAACTCCGCTTAATTATGTTAAATCTACTCTTGAATAGGGACTTTGCACCTCTGAATAACCACATCAATACTTGAATTAATATTCTGGAATATTAAGGCAAGAATTAAGAACATATAACCAAGAACAAATCAAGTATTTATCATATAGTTCAGAAAAAAATAACAAGATTCGTCTTAGGTTTCATCCCCCTCAGGTATTTGAGGGGTTTAGTTCATGTTTGTAAAAGAATACATCTCAAAAGAAAAATAACAAAACATAAAGAAAAACCCTAAAACCCCCTGAAGGAATTAAAGGAGAAATCCTCAGTCTTGAGTGTGGTTCTGGCTCCTGAGATGGATCAACTGGCTTTCTTTGAGTAATTCCTGTATTCAGCCCTTTCTGGCTACCCCCGGCTACCTCATTCCTTTAGGTCACACTTAGGGAGTTTATATAGACTTTGAAATGTCTTTGCTTGCCTCAAAGTATCCTTTTCCGCATAGAATTAAAATGAGTCACGGCAGGGACATGCCCGTGTAACATGCCCGTGTGAATCGAACCCAGGGTCGTGTTTTAGCATGCTAAAGTGGATAAATCATCAGAAAAGGGCGCCAAATGTGGGTTTAAAATATGTATATATTATGGTTTATCAATAAACAACACGTTTTTTTATAGTAACCTAAGATATCAAAAATAACTTTATTGTAATTACGTTTTCTAAAGCACTATCATGTGACATCGTCAGATTCAGCCATAACGTCTAGGTTGGGCTTGGGATGTTACATTTAGTGGTATCGAGCCAAGTTACAAAACTCGACTGTGAATTTGGGTTTTAAAAGTTGGTTTTAAAGAAAAAAAAATTTAAGTGATTCAAAATGTTTTTTAAATGAGTATGTGGTACACTGAGTCTCCAGCACTGATCTTGTAAGTGTTCTCAATTCTATTTAAATTTATCTAGAAATACTACTTGCATGCTTGAAATAGCCAATAGGTAGTATACTGCACTGAAACACTCTAGGTAGTGTGATCGTGTCAAACAGTCGAGTTTTAATATTTATAAAGAATGATCGAACCTGTAGACTAACTATGACAACAATTGAGGCAATTGCACCTAACGAACAAAAGTATAGTTTAGGCAAGATTATTTTATCGAACCCAAAGGAACCTAAAATTACTACTACTCACTTTCTTTCTATTATTTATCATGAAATATGGAGCGATTGGTGAATTAATCTAAAAACCAATGAAACACTAGAATAACTGCAAAGACAAAAGAATGCAAATTTTGGAAAGACTTGATGGAAAACTCAGTTGATAAAGACGATACCCTCAGGAAAAATCCACCTGGACTTCAATTATTACTTAACCCTAAACCATATGATTTCTTTACTTAGCTTGATCCGTGAGACTCCCTAACCTATATTAAACCCTCTCTCGAGGCGAATAACGTCTAACCCTATGTTAATTAGTGAACTCTCGTTCTCTTATAATAACCCCCTAGGGAAGCAGTAAATCGATCCATGGATTCTCATATTAGGTTTCACCCTAATCCGAAAAAATCTCGTAACCCTATCTCTAGGCATCTGATCAACTTCACTTAATTATGCTAGATCTACTCTTAAGTAGGGTCTATTCCTCCTCCACCTAAGCACATAAGATTTGGATTAAGCCACATAATTAAGAACAAACTAAGTATTTATCATATAATTTCGAAATCAAATAACAATATTCATCTAGGTTTCATCCCCCTCAAGTATCTGAGCGGTTTAGTTGATAACTAAACAAGAAAACCTCTTAAAAGAAAATATAACACAAAACATAAGAAAAATCCTAAAACCCCTTGAAGGAATTAAAAGAGAGATCCTTCGTCTTGAGTAGAACTCCGGCTTTTGAGATGGATTAACTGGCTATCTTCGAGTGTTTCCCTAAAACGATAAAAGCTCTGGTAGAAAACTCTGCTAAAACTCCGACCCCCTAGAATAGCTGCCTTGGGTTGTTTATATAGGCTTCGATATGCTTTACTTGGCTCCTAAGTATCCAAATTCAAGTAGATTTCCTCTTGGGATGTTTAAGTGGACTTAAGGATGTGTTTCTTTCCTTCAAGCATCCTAATTCGAGTGAAATTGCTCTCTCCCGTGGCAGCGGCACGCCAATGGCACACGCCCGTGTGAGTCGTGGTCAGGCCGTGTTTGGACATGTCGATTGGGACACGACCGTGTAAGTCGGGATGAGGCTGTGCTCTAAATGGTTGGCAAGGCACGGCCGTGTGGCATGAAGTCCAAGGCTATGTCGATTTCATGGGTTAGCCCAATTTGGTTCGATTTAAGCCCATTTCGCCTTCTTTTTATCCTTGGGTGCTTTCTTGAGTATAAGACATAAAAAGAAAGGATTAAGAGCACCTTTTTACATAAATCAAGGATAAATCATCCAAAAGCATACTAAATATGGGATGAAATTATGTTACGTTTACGGTTTATCAAATACCCCCACACTTAAGCTTTTGCTTGCCCTCAAGCAAAATTCTCAACTTACAATTAAAACGAATTTTCCACAATTCATAATTCCTATCGACAATGTCTCATCCTAATTCATAGGTAATTTGTACATGGATAATTTAACTAAAAGAGTCCTAAAGATTCAATCAAAATTAGTCATACCTTTGTAGCATGAAAACATAGGTGTCTCCCCTTATCTAAATAGTTACCTTTAATTCAAAACCGATAAGGATTGACATCCTCACTAAGGATTCACTCAAAGCACTCGAAGTGTTTAAGGTTCAAAAATAAGCACTCATAAGTCGAACTTGAAAAGTTAATCCCATAGGCTTGCCCAGAAATCAAATCTCCATCACTGTAATATGAGATGATACACAGATCAAAAGGTCTTTAATAGGGTTGTAACGGGGCTAGGGTTGAAGGTGTGGATAAAGGCTGAATTAGAAGGTTTAGAATCGAGATTGAGTTGACAAATTACCTTAAACAACGAACTAGAAAATAAATAATTACATGAATTGAAACTTTGAGACTAATAATACGAGCTTCAATAAATAGACTTTAACTTGTACAATCTCGCTTTTCATAATACTAGTACTGAATATACTTCAATTTTTTTAAGAAAAAACTACAAGATAGATTCATCTAGTAAAAGAAAATAGAAATAATCAGGCAACTGATCAAAACAATTCTAGATATGGTAGTCAAAAGCAATGGTGGTAACAAATACGAAGGGTTTTTGGTTAGCTTTAGTAGGTGAGTCAATAAAAAGGGATTATTAGGATCAACGGGGTTCACTAGGGGTTAATTTATGAAGGTTGGCTTTTTATGGAGTAAGTAGGTTAAATCCTAGGTGCCTTTATCATCTCTGTTTATCAAATCAAAAATGTGTTCTTGATATGTATAAACGAGGCAAGTTCTAGAATAACAGTTCATAGTTGACACACTCATAATCAAAAAGTGAGCATGAAAAAGAATATATGCTCTATAAGGCTCAAAATCTCACAAAAATTATGGGTGTTTTTTATGCCAACCTTGTAAATTTCAAACTTCAAGGTAACATTCAGAAACATATCAATAAAATTCATAAATCATTAGAAATTTCATCCTAATTAGTAATATGAGAAAAATACTAAAAACAAGACTAAATTCAGGGTTTTGAGAATACTTTTACCCCCCACACTTAAGATGTACATTGCCCTCAATGTACAAAGATAGATAATGATAATAATGAGAAAAATCAAAAGAGAAGTAGGGAAAGTAATGCTCCCTGAAATCTGGATGATCCCGGAGTTGTTCTGATGACTTTTTGTAGTAGTGAATTACTCCTAGTGCTGTGTAGGTGGAGTGTGTGACTATAACTGTGAAGTCATCATTTAAATAACTTGGTGTTTTCAATAAATGTATATTAGGTGTACTCGAAGATTAAATAACCAATGATGATTAATATAAAAGATGCTATGAGGAAAAGTTTTAAATTAAGACATATAAAAAGGAAAAATAAAAATAAAAATAAAAATAAAAACAGAATAATAAAATTCAGTCTTATATAATCCGAAGGACTCAAAGGTCCTCATCATTAGCCAGGTCCTACAGTGGTGTTGGTGGTGATATAGGAAAATGATGGCAGATTTGCTGAAGGGTGGCCTCGATCCCGTCAGAATATCGAGCAGTGTCAGTAAACTGCTATGTACAGTACTGCTCGAACTATTTGAGGCGTACAGAGATATCTACCATCGAAGCTGCTGGATAGGATGGCTGTTGGCTCGGGACTGGTGAGACATCACCAGTAATGTCCTTGGGCACCTCCTCGTCTGTGGCTAGTCTGTATTGAGGGGGGTCCGTCCCACGATGATGTTTGATCATCTTCATGTGTAACATCATCTGGATCCTCTGAGGTGTCATATGTCTGATCAATGTGAGTGAAGCAATCTCATCTTCGGTGTTGAGAAGATTGAAGTGTCGGGCTAGTCTCGTGATGTAAGGGCCCATTGACAGGATTCCTTTTCGGTGCTGCTCTGTTTGGTGCTGCATTACGCACGCAATGAAATATGCCACGTCAAAAACATGGCCTTCGGACATGCATGACAAGAAATAAACGTCTTGTTTGTTGACGACGCCGGTGCTCTCTTTGCGACCTGTAATAGTATGAGCAAGAATAGCATAGAGATACCTGAAAGCTGGGAGGAGGGCAGTCGCTTTGGAATGACTAGGGTCGTAGTCGCGTTTAGTTGGTTGTAGGTTGCGCCAGCATGAGACAGGGGTGCAATGGAGCTCTCTGTTTAACTCGAAGAGTGGATTTTCTTCTATAAATTCTGGCGTATAGAGTCCGGGTGCCGATTCGAATTGAGGTACGCTTAGTCGACGTACATTGCCCCCTAGGCGGAATTGAATTGTGCTGGCATTGTCAAACTATGTCATTACCGTCTGCAGGGTGAATGTGGCACAGAACTTGAGAGTGAGTTCCAAGTATGTGGGCTCTACGATAGCAAAAAATTGCTCCCATGGTTCCGTTGAGATGAGAGCTCGAACATCTCCAACAAGTCTAACTTGTTCCAAGGCATCCTAATCGATGCACCTACCGATTTTGAGGGGCCTATCCTGAAATGCTCTATATCGTTCTTTCTGAGTTGCTTGAGGAAATTGGAGGAATGGGTGTCGAAACTCGGTAGAAGCACTTGTGGATGATGATCCAGGCCCCTTTCTTTTCTTGCTTGGGGCCGATCGTTTGATTCGGTATGTTGACATGGTACCTACAATTTGTAATGAACTATAAATAGGTTTTGAACAAAAATATAGCCAAAATTAAATCAAGAAAATCGGAAAATTTAGAATATAAATCAACAAAAATCATCAATGAGCAAATGAATGTATCAACTTTGTGAGTCCTTAAAAAGCACTAGTTTATTTCTATTTATGCAAATGAAATAACAACCAATTCATGAAGCCTAGAATTTTGAAGCAAGATTCCTGAAAACATAATGGTTCAATGCTAAATCTAAACCAAATATGAAAGTAAAACTATCATTCAATGTTTAAGTTAGGAAAAAGGAACTAGGTATGATATAGGAGGATTGGGTACGGGCGAAGCACGGGCGGAGCACGGGCGGTGGTGCGTTACTGCAGTGCAAACACGGTGGTGGCTGAAGCGTGTTGTTCATGCGCACGGCGGTGTCGAGAGCGTGTGCGAAGGTTGTGGGTGATTTTTAAGATGAAAATGGTGAGGGGAGGTGTTTTTGGGTGGGGAAAACAGTGGTGCGGCTGGATTGGAGAGAAAGGATTTTAGAAGATCAAATTTTAGGGTTTGGGTTAGGGGAGGGCTGTTAGATTTTATTTATAGGGGATGGGGCACGGTCGATCGACACGCCCGTGTCGATTTGAATTTTGCCCATGCTTTTCGCGATTTTGGGGTTTAGGCGCGTTCAGGTGGCTTTGCCATGACCGTGTTGTATCTGCCACGCCCGTGTGCTGGTTCACACGGTTGGGTTTGCAAAGGCGTGTGTAGCCCGTGCTCAATAAGTCAGTATCCTTTATCATTGGGCACTACCGTCATACCTCCTTTCTTTGGAACTACCTGTACAGGACTTACCCAAGTGCTGTTAGAAATAGGATAAATTATTCCTGCATCTAGAAGTTTAATTACCTCAGTTTTGACCACTTCTTTCATGCTGGGGTTTAGCCGTCTCTGGGGCTGCACACACGGCTTGTATTCCTCTTCCATCAAGATTTTGGGGATGCAGAACGATGGACTTATTCCCTTGATGATAGAGATTTCCATGCTAAAGCTTTTTTATGTTCTCTTAGTATCTTATCAATTCCTCTTTTTCCTTAGGATCTAGTTCTGAAGAGATAATTACCGGTAACATAGAATTGTCTCCGAGAAATACTGTTTTGGTAACTATTTTAATAGATCAGACGGCTCATCAATGGAGGTTTTCTATTTTAAAACGTCATCTACTTCAATGGTTTCTTCTTTCATTTGTCTGAATGATGATGTATTCAAATTCATCTCATCACCTTCATCTTCTTCCCCTCTCCTTGAGCTAGACATAGTTCCATTGTGTCGTCATGTATGATTTCCTGTAATGAATTTTAATGATATGATCAATGGTATCAACAAAATAACAGGAATCATCTTGCTCTAAAGAATATCGCATGACATCATAAATTTGAAATATAATTTCTTCATCACCTATCCTCAGTGCTAATTTACCATCACCTATATCAATAATAGCTCTAGCAATTGCTAAAAAGGGACGCCCTAAGATTAAAGGAATATTGATATCTTCATCCATGTCTAACACAACGAAATCAACAGGGAAAATAAATTTATCAAATTTTACCAAGACATCTTCAATAACTCCTGTAGGATATTTAATAGATCTATCAGCTAACTGAATACTCATTCTAGTGGGTTTGGTTCCCCAAGATCTAGTCGTTTAAACATTTTGTAGGGCATTAAGATAATACTAGCATCTAGGTCTGCTAATGCTCTCTTAATGTTTAGACTACCAATTAAACAAGGAATAGTGAAACTCCCTGGATCATTTAGCTTCCGTGGTAGTCTATTTTGGAGATGGCTGAACATTCTTCATTGAGCTCCACCGTTGATACTTCCTCAAGCTTCCTTTTATTTTTTGAGAAGTTCCTTTAAGAATTTTGCATACTTCGGCATCTATGAAATAGCTTCAACAAAAGGTAAGTTAATATGTATTTGTTTAAAGAGTTCAAGAAACTTACCATATTGAGCATCCAATTGTTCTTTCTTTAATTTTGCTGGATATGGAATTGGTGCTTTATTCTCTGTATGTATTGGAGTATTGTTCTCAACTTCTACACTCTTTTCCTTGATAACCTCATGTGGTTTCTTTCCTGGTGGTTCGATTAGCTCCTTACCATAGTGTAACTGTCCTTACATACTCTGTGCCCTTGGATAAAATTTCTGATCGTATTTCACATACTAGCTCAGTAAGTAGTCCAACTGACTTAGAAAGTTTCCCAACCTGAGTCTCGATTACCTTAATTGATATTTATTGCTCATCCAGTGTTGCTTCAATCGTTTAGAAACGAGAATCTATAGCTGCTATGAATTCTCAGCATCTCTTCAAGGGTTGATTTCTTTCCTGTGGATAAGGCTAATTTTGATAATTTGGAGGAGGTTGCTGCCTTTGATTTCCTTGATTTCCTTGTCCTCCCCACGAAAAATTTGGGTGGTTCCTCCAACCTACATTATAAGTGTTACTATAAGGATTATTGGATCAAAAATTGTTACCTATATAGTTTGTCTGCTCATTTCTGTGCCCAGTTGGTAGGGTGGATACTCAGGATTCGCCACATTCCCACTCGCTTCGCATTGCATTGCTGGGGTGTACCTGCGAAGAACATAAATTATCAAGCTTTTTATTCATCATCTCCACCTAAGCTGACAGCATTGACACTGCATCTATGTTAAAAACTCCAGCTGATTTGTCGGTTTGGCCCTTGTAATTGCCATTGATAGGTGTTTAATGACATCTCTTCAATAAAATCATAAGCCGCTTCAGGAGTTTTGTTGTTCAAAGTTCCACCGGCTGATGAATCAATCATTTGCCGCGTTGAAGAATTCACACCGTTGTAAAAAGTTTGGACTTGAAGCCACAAAGGTAACCCGTGCTGTGGACATCTTCTTAAGAGATCCTTGTATCTTCCCATGCATCGTACAACGTTTCTGCGTCATTCTACACAAAAGAAGATATGTCATTCCTAAATTTGGCCGTTTTAGCCGGTGGAAAATATTTTAAAAGAAATTTTTCGGTCATTTGATCCCATGTGGTGATTGACCTTCGTGGTAACGAGTTCAACCACTACTTCGCTTTATTCCTTAATGAAAAGGGAAATAACCGAAGATGTATGGAATCATCAGAAACGCCATTTATTTTGAAGGTATCACAGAACTCTAAAAATTAGCTATATGAGTATTTGGATCTTCATCCTGCAAACCATCAAATTGAACAAACTGTTGAATCATTTGTATTGCATTAGGCTTTAATTCAAAATTATTAGCAGCTATAGTGGGCCTAACAATACTAGATTCTGCTCCTGTCAAATTAGGTTTACCATAATCATACATAGTACACGGAGCATTCTGTTCTTGCTCATTGGACGGTGGACTGTTTTCGCCCATCCCTTCAGTAGGATTGGCTCTGTCTTGCTGTTCTTCGTTGGTAGTCTAAAGCTCGTCTAGTTTTCTGGGATTCCGGCGAGCGGTTGCTTCAATATCACTTTCGTATTCTAAAGGTCCTTTCGGGTTCCTTCTAGTCATAGACTAGAGGTGCCTACTAGGAGAAGAAAGAAAGAAAAATTTAGTAACAATAAAAATATAAAAACAAAAAATATAAGTAATGGCTAAAGTAATAGAAATAGAGTTTCCTTAATATTTTACGTTCCCTGGCAACGGCGCCAAAAACTTGATCATGTCAAACAGTCAAGTTTTAATATTTATAAAGAATGATCGAACCTGTAGACTAACTATGACAACGATTGAGGCAAGTGCACCTATCGAACAAAAGTATAGTTTAAGCAAGATTATTTTCTCGAACCCAAAGGAACCTAAAAGTACTACTACTCACTTTCTTTCTATTATTTAGCCTGAAATATGGAGCGATTGGTGAATTAATCTAAAAATCAACGAAACACTAGAATAAATGCAAAGACAAAAGAATGCAAATTTTGGAAAGACTTGATGGAAAACTCAGTTGATAAAGACGATACCCTCAGGAAAAATCCGCTTAAACTTCAATTATTACTTAACCCTAAACCATATGATTTCTTTACTTAGCTTGATCCGTGAGACTCCCTTACCTATATTAAACCTTCCCTCGAGGCGAATAACGTCTAACCCTAGGTTAATTAGTGGAACTCGTTCTCTCCCCCTAAGGAAGCAGTAAATCAATCTGTGGATTCTCATATTAGGTTTCACCCTAATCTGGCAAAATCTCGTAACCCTATCTCTAGGCGTCCGGTCAACTCCGCTTAATTATGCTAGATCTACTCTTAAGTAGGGTCTATTCCTCCTCCACCTAAGCACATAAAATTTGGATGAAGACACATAATTAAGAACAAACTAAGTATTTATAATATAATTTCAAAATCAAATAACAATATTCATCTAGGTTTTATCCCCCTCAGGTATCTGAGGGGTTTAGTTCATAACGAAACAAGAAAACCTCTTAAAAAAAATATAACACAAAAAATAAGAAAAATCCTAAAACCCCCTGAAGGATTGAAGGAGAGATCCTCCGTCTTGAGTAGAGCTCCGGCTCTTGAGATGGATCAACTGGCTATCTTCGAGTGTATCCCTAAAACGATAAAGCTCTGGCAGAAAACTCTACTAAAACTCCGACCCCCTAGAATAGCTGTCTTGGTGTTTATATAGCTTCGATATGCTTTACTTGGCTCCTAAGTATCCAAATTCAAGTAGATTTCCTCTTGGGACGTTTAAGTGGACTTAGGGATGTATTTCTTTGCCTTCAAGCCGAGTGAAATTGCTCTCTCCCGTGGTAGGGGCACGCCCATGGCACACGCCCGTGTGAGTCGTGGCCAAGCCGTGTTCAGACTTGTCAATTGGGACACGGCCGTGTAAGTCGGGATGAGGCTATGCTCTAAATGGTTGGCAAGGCACAACTGTGTGGCATGAAGTCCAGGCCGTGTCGATTTCATGGGTTAGCCCAATTTGGTCTGATTAAGCACATTTTGCCTTGTTATCCTTGGGTGCTTTCCTGAGTATAAGACATAAAAAGAAAAGATTAAGAGCACCTTTTTACATAAATCAAGGATAAATCATCCAAAAGCATACTAAATGTGGGATGAAAATATGTTACTTTTATGGTTTATCATAGTGTAAACTAAAAGCTGTAGTGAAACTGAATATCATAGAAAAACTGCATTCGCGATAACGAAACTCTGAATTCCGATACTATTCTGCATAAAACTTCTGTTAACAAATACTGGAACTGTATCTAATACATAAAACTATTAATACAGATAAATTCTAAAATTACGATGAGCATACAAGGTATCCGCGGACGGGGTACGAGGCCGTGGTAGAGGCCGTAAGGGCTCGAGCTGGGTCCTCAGCATTTGAGAATCTGCCTAATGTGGATACGAGCGAGACGCCAATCTCACCTGTTACAGAGACTGGGTCTTGTGTTCGTGAGGCTTGGGATGATGTAGTATCCCCAGCCATGCTACAAATTTTAGACAGGGTTGTAGGGCCCAACACCGGATCTGGGGGCCGCGGGTCGGTTACGGAATGACTCCGGTCCAATGAGGCTGAATTATTCAGGGGTGTCACTAGTCGCCCCTAGCGTGGCCGAGTACTAGATGGAGGCCATGGAAAGAATCATAGATGATCTGGATTTTACTGCAGAGAAGAAGCTTAAGGGAGCTGTTTCTCTTCGTCGTGACGAAGCATATCAGTGGTGGTTGACAGTTAAGGAGGGCATTTAGACTGATCGTTTGATTTGGGACTACATTAAGACGGGTTTCCAAAGCAAGTATGTGGGAGCCCAATTACATTAACGCTAGGAGCATGAGTTTCTTAATCTCACCCAGAAAGATCGTTCGGTGGCCGAGTATAAGGCCGATTTCCTGAGGTTGAGCCGGTATGCTTGGGCATGGTGGCAACCGAGTATGAGCGTTGCTTCCATTTTGAGGATTAGTCAAGGACAGCTTACGAGTTCTGATAGCTCTACAGAGAGCCTAATTTTTTTTCTTTAGTGGAGAAGGCAAAGATTGCTGAGGAGTTTAAGCATGCTGAGTGCCAAAACTGCAAGAAAGGAGAGAATAAGAAGGAACCGGAGCCCTCGAATTCTTTGATGAGGCCTAAAAAAAAGGCCAAATCTGATGGGCCAGTGAGAGTTGGGCTTCCTATTACACCTACTGGGTGGCATTTGTGGGCACTGTGGTAGACGCCATCCAGGCAAGTGTTGGAGGATGATTGGGGCATGTTTGAGATGTGGGTCAACTAAGCACTGTTCAGGATTGTCCATTGAGAACTGATCAGGCGCAAACTACAGGTACTAGTGTTGCGTAGCCGCAGAGAGTAGGTTAGCAGCCACCTAGGGGCCGAGGATAGGCCAGGGGTGGTAATGGCATGGGCCGAGGATAGAGAGCACCGAGCAGAGGTGTGGGACTGACTGAGGCGAGGTAGCCTGCAGTGGTTTATGCCACACGTCACCAAGAGGATGGTGATGCTCAGGATATCATTACGGGTACATTCTTAATTTTTAATGTACCCGATACTGTATTGATAGACATAGGCTCTACACACTCTACATAACTAGCTTTGTGTCTGAAACTTTGGGGATTCTGGTTGAGAGTACTTCAAGTGAGGTAACTATAGTGATTCCGTTGGAGCAGTCTATCTGAGTGGGTAAACTATATAGAGATCCTATTGAAGGTTCAAGGGACAGTATTTCTAGCTGATCTGATGGAGCTTCCGTTCGGAGAGTTCGCTTTGATTCTGGGAATGGACTGGTTAGTCAAACACCGTGTAAGTCTGGACTATACGTCAAGAATGGTGGTTTTGAGAACTGATGAGGACAACGAGGTCATGGTGATTGGGGAATATCGAGACTACTTGACTAATGTGATCACTGCGTTAGTGGCAGAAAAGTTAGTACGGAAGGGATGTGAGGCATTCTTGGCCTATCAGTGTTTCTGATTTTAGTGACTCTTCGGTTAAGGACATCAAGACTGTAAGAGACTTTCAGATGTTTTTTCTAAAGAACTACCGGGTTTGCTTCTGAGCTGAGAAGGAGAATTTGGGATTGATCTCATTCTAGGTACGCTCTGGTGTCTATTGCGCCCTACCGAATGGCACCGAAGGAGCTTACAGAGCTTAAGGCTCAAATTCAAGAACTGTTAGATCGAGGGTTCATTCATCCAAGTGTGTCTCTATGGGGAGCGCCGATGTTGTTTGTGAAGAAAAAGATGGGACAATGAGGATGTACATCGACTATCGATAGCTGAACAAGCTAACAATCAAGAATAAATGCCGACTACCGAGAGTATGATCTTTTTTTACCAGTTCAAAGGGCTTCGTGTTCTCCAAGATTGATCTTCAGTCAGGATATCACTGAAGGTTAAGGAGTCTGATATGCATAAGACAACATTCAGGACTCGGTATGGACATTACGAGTTCCTAGTGATGCCATTTAAACTGACGAATGAATAGCAGCTTTTATGAATCTGATGAATCGAGTGTTCCAGCCCTATCTGGATCGGTTCGTGGTAGTTTCATTGATGACATTCTAGTGTATTCGAAGATTGAGGATGAACACAATGAGCATCTCTGAGTTGTATTACAGAAGCTTCGCGAGAAACAATTGTAGCGAAGTTCAGTAAGTGTGAATTTGGCTCTAAGAAATACCTTTCTAGGGTATGTAGTTTCTGCGGAGGGGATTCATGTTGATCCTCATAAGATTGAGGCTATGTTGGAGTGGAAATAGCCAAAGAATGTGTCTGAAATCCGCAGCTTTCTAAGGCTGGCGGGTTTTATCGACACTTCGTAGAAAGCTTCTATTTGATCGCAGCACCATTGACCAAGCTTCTACGTAAGGGAGTTCCATTGTGTGGAATGATAAGTACCAAGAGAGCTTCGAAAAGCTCAAATCTGTTTTGACGCAAGCTCCGATTCTGATACAGCCTGAATTTGGAAAGGATTTCATCGTGTACAGTGATGCCTCACATGTGGGTCTNCTAAAAAGGGACGCCCTAAGATTAAAGGAATATTGATATCTTCATCCATGTCTAACACAACGAAATCAACAGGGAAAATAAATTTATCAAATTTTACCAAGACATCTTCAATAACTCTGTAGGATATTTAATAGATCTATCAGCTAACTGAATACTCATTCTAGTGGGTTTTGGTTCCCCAAGATCTAGTCGTTTAAACATTTTGTAGGGCATTAAGATAATACTAGCATCTAGGTCTGCTAATGCTCTCTTAATGTTTAGACTACCAATTAAACAAGGAATAGTGAAACTCCCTGGATCATTTAGCTTCCGTGGTAGTCTATTTTGGAGATGGCTGAACATTCTTCATTGAGCTCCACCGTTGATACTTCCTCAAGCTTCCTTTTATTTTTTGAGAAGTTCCTTTAAGAATTTGCATACTTCGGCATCTATGAAATAGCTTCAACAAAAGGTAAGTTAATATGTATTTTTTAAAGAGTTCAAGAAACTTACCATATTGAGCATCCAATTGTTCTTTCTTTAATTTTGCTGGATATGGAATTGGTGCTTTATTCTCTGTATGTATTGGAGTATTGTTCTCAACTTCTACACTCTTTTCCTTGATAACCTCATGTGGTTTCTTTCCTGGTGGTTCGATTAGCTCCTTACCATAGTGTAACTGTCCTTACATACTCTGTGCCCTTGGATAAAATTTCTGATCGTATTTCACATACTAGCTCAGTAAGTAGTCCAACTGACTTAGAAAGTTCTCCAACCTGAGTCTCGATTACCTTAATTGATATTTATTGCTCATCCAGTGTTGCTTCAATCGTTTAGAAACGAGAATCTATAGCTGCTATGAATTTTCTCAGCATCTCTTCAAGGGTTGATTTCTTTTCCTGTGGATAAGGCTAATTTTGATAATTTGGAGGAGGTTGCTGCCTTTGATTTCCTTGATTTCCTTGTCCTCCCCACGAAAAATTTGGGTGGTTCCTCCAACCTACATTATAAGTTTATAAGGATTATTGGATCAAAAATTGTTACCTATATAGTTTGTCTGCTCATTTTCTGTGCCCAGTTGGTAGGGTGGATACTCAGGATTCGCCACATTCCCACTCGCTTCGCATTGCATTGCTGGGTGTACCTGCGAAGAACATAAATTATCAAGCTTTTTATTCATCATCTCCACCTAAGCTGACAGCATTGACACTGCATCTATGTTAAAAAACTCCAGCTGATTTTGTCGGTTTGGCCCTTGTAATTTGCCATTGATAGGTGTTTAATGACATCTCTTCAATAAAATCATAAGCCGCTTCAGGAGTTTTGTTGTTCAAAGTTCCACCGGCTGATGAATCAATCATTTGCCGCGTTGAAGAATTCACACCGTTGTAAAAAGTTTGGACTTGAAGCCACAAAGGTAACCCGTGCTGTGGACATCTTCTTAGAGATCCTTGTATCTTTCCCATGCATCGTACAACGTTTCTGCGTCATTCTACACAAAAGAAGATATGTCATTCCTAAATTTGGCCGTTTTAGCCGGTGGAAAATATTTTAAAAGAAATTTTTCGGTCATTGATCCCATGTGGTGATTGACCTTCGTGGTAACGAGTTCAACCACTACTTCGCTTTATTCCTTAATGAAAAGGGAAATAACCGAAGATGTATGGAATCATCAGAAACGCCATTTATTTTGAAGGTATCACAGAACTCTAAAAATTAGCTATATGAGTATTTGGATCTTCATCCTGCAAACCATCAAATTGAACAAACTGTTGAATCATTTGTATTGCATTAGGCTTTAATTCAAAATTATTAGCAGCTATAGTGGGCCTAACAATACTAGATTCTGCTCCTGTCAAATTAGGTTTACCATAATCATACATAGTACACGGAGCATTCTGTTCTTGCTCATTGGACGGTGGACTGTTTTCGCCCATCCCTTCAGTAGGATTGGCTCTGTCTTGCTGTTCTTCTCGTTGGTAGTCTAAAGCTCGTCTAGTTTCTCTGGGATTCCGGCGAGCGGTTGCTTCAATATCACTTTCGTATTCTAAGGTCCTTTCGGGTTCCTTCTAGTCATAGACTAGAGGTGCCTACTAGGAGAAGAAAGAAAGAAAAAATTTAGTAACAATAAAAATATAAAAACAAAAAATATAAGTAATGGCTAAAGTAATAGAAATAGAGTTTCCTTAATTTTACGTTCCCTGGCAACGGCGCCAAAAACTTGATCATGTCAAACAGTCAAGTTTTAATATTTATAAAGAATGATCGAACCTGTAGACTAACTATGACAACGATTGAGGCAAGTGCACCTATCGAACAAAAGTATAGTTTAAGCAAGATTATTTTCTCGAACCCAAAGGAACCTAAAAGTACTACTACTCACTTTCTTTCTATTATTTAGCCTGAAATATGGAGCGATTGGTGAATTAATCTAAAAATCAACGAAACACTAGAATAAATGCAAAGACAAAAGAATGCAAATTTTGGAAAGACTTGATGGAAAAACTCAGTTGATAAAGACGATACCCTCAGGAAAAATCCGCTTAAACTTCAATTATTACTTAACCCTAAACCATATGATTTCTTTACTTAGCTTGATCCGTGAGACTCCCTAACCTATATTAAACCTTCCCACGAGGCGAATAACGTCTAACCCTAGGTTAATTAGTGGAACTCGTTCTCTTATAATAACCCCCTAAGGAAGCAGTAAATCGATCTGTGGATTCTCATATTAGGTTTCACCTTAATCTGGCAAAATCTCGTAACCCTATCTCTAGGCGTCCGGTCAACTCCGCTTAATTATGCTAGATCTACTCATAAGTAGGGTCTATTCCTCCTCCACCTAAGCACATAAAATTTGGATGAAGACACATAATTAAGAACAAACTAAGTATTTATAATAAATTCAAAATCAAATAATATTCATCTAGGTTTTATCCCCCTCAGGTATCTGAGGGGTTTAGTTCATAACGAAACAAGAAACCTCTTAAAAAAATATAACACAAAAAATAAGAAAAATCCTAAAACCCCCTGAAGGATTGAAGGAGAGATCCTCCGTCTTGAGTAGAGCTCCGGCTCTTGAGATGGATCAACTGGCTATCTTCGAGTGTATCCCTAAAACGATAAAAGTTCTGGCAGAAAACTCTACTAAAACTCCGACCCCCCTAGAATAGCTGCCTTGGGTTGTTTATATAGCTTCGATATGCTTTACTTGGCTCCTAAGTATCCAAATTCAAGTAGATTTCCTCTTGGGACGTTTAAGTGGACTTAGGGATGTATTTCTTTGCCTTCAAGCTGAGTGAAATTGCTCTCTCTCGTGGCAGGGGCACGCCCATGGCACACGCCCGTGTGAGTCGTGGCCAAGCCGTGTTCAGACTTGTCGATTGGGACACGGCCGTGTAAGTCGGGATGAGGCTATGCTCTAATGGTTGGCAAGGCACAACTGTGTGGCATGAAGTCCAGGCCGTGTCGATTTCATGGGTTAGCCCAATTTGGTCGATTTAAGCACATTTTGCCTTGTTTTTATCCTTGGGTGCTTTCCTGAGTATAAGACATAAAAAGAAAAGATTAAGAGCACCTTTTTACATAAATCAAGGATCATCCAAAAGCATACTAAATGTGGGATGAAAATATGTTACTTTTATGGTTTATCATAGTGTAAACTAAAACTGTAGTGAAACTGAATATCATAGAAAAACTGCTATTCGCGATAACGAACTCTGAATTTCCGATACTATTCTGCATAAAACTTCTGTTAACAAATACTGGAACTGTATCTAATACATAAAACTATTAATACAGATAAATTCTAAATTACGATGAGCATACGTATCCGCGGACGGGGTACTAGAGGCCGTGGTAGAGGCCGTAAGGGGCTCGAGCTGGGTCCTCAGCATTTGAGAATCTGCCTAATGTGGATACGAGCGAGACGCCAATCTCACCTGTTACAGAGACTGGGTCTTGTGTTCGTGAGGCTTGGGGATGATGTAGTATCCCCAGCCATGCTACAAATTTTAGACAGGGTTGTAGGGCCCAACACCGGATCTGGGGGCCGCGGGTCGGTTACGGAATGACTCCGGTCCAATGAGGCTGAATTATTCAGGGGTGTCACTAGAGTCGCCCCTAGCGTGGCCGAGTACTGGATGGAGGCCATGGAAAGAATCATAGATGATCTGGATTTTACTGCAGGAAGAAGCTTAAGGGGGCTGTTTCTCTTCGTCGTGACGAAGCATATCAGTGGTGGTTGACAGTTAAGGAGGGCATTTAGACTGATCGTTTGATTTGGGACTACATTAAGACGGGTTTCCAAAGCAAGTATGTGGGAGCCAATTACATTGACGCTAGGAGGCGTGAGTTTCTTAATCTCACCCAGAAAGATCGTTCGGTGGCCGAGTATAAGGCCGATTTCCTGAGGTTGAGCCGGTGCTTGGGGCATGGTGGCAACCGAGTATGAGCGTTGCTTCCATTTTGAGGATTAGTCAAGGACAGCTTACGAGTTCTGATAGCTCTACAGAGGGAGCCTAATTTTTTTCTTTAGTGGAGAAGGCAAAGATGCTGAGGAGTTTAAGCATGCTGAGTGCCAAAACTGCAAGAAAGAGAGAATAAGAAGGAACCGGAGCCCTCTTTGATGAGGCCTAAAAAAAGGCCAAATCTGATGGGCCAGTGAGAGTTGGGCTTCCTATTACACCTACTGGGTGGCATTTTGTGGGCACTGTGGTAGACGCCATCCAGGCAAGTGTTGGAGGATGATTGGGGCATGTTTGAGATGTGGGTCAACTAAGCACTGTATTCAGGATTGTCCATTGAGAACTGATCAGGCGCAAACTACAGGTACTAGTGTTGCGTAGCCGCAGAGAGTAGGTTAGCAGCCACCTAGGGGTCGAGGACAGGCCAGGGGTGGTAATGGCATGGGCCGAGGATAGAGAGCACCGAGCAGAGGTGTGGGACTGACTGAGGCGAGGTAGCCTGCAGTGGTTTATGCCAGACGTCACCAAGAGGATGGTGATGCTCAGGATATCATTACGGGTACATTCTTAATTTTTAATGTACCCGATACTGTATTGATAGACATAGGCTCTACACACTCTTACTAACTAGCTTTGTGTCTGACACTTTGGGGATTCTGGTTGAGAGTACTTCAAGTGAGGTAACTATAGTGATTCCGTTGGAGCAGTCTATCTGAGTGGGTAAACTATATAGAGATATCCTATTGAAGGTTCAAGGGACAGTATTTCTAGCTGATCTGATGGAGCTTCCGTTCGGAGAGTTCGCTTTGATTCTGGGAATGGACTGGTTAGTCAAACACCGTGTAAGTCTGGACTATGCGTCAAGAATGGTGGTTTTGAGAACCGATGAGGACAACGAGGTCATGGTGATTGGGGAATATCGAGACTACTTGACTAATGTGATCACTGCGTTAGTGGCAGAAAAGTTAGTACGGAAGGGATGTGAGGCATTCTTGGCCTATAGTGTTTCTGATTTTAGTGACTCTTCGGTTAAGGACATCAAGACTGTAAGAGACTTTTCAGATGTTTTTTTCTAAAAACTACCGGGTTTGCTTCTGAGCTGAGAAGGAGAATTTGGGATTGAGCTCATTCTAGGTACCGCTCTGGTGTCTATTGCACCCTACCGAATGGCACCGAAGGAGCTTACAGAGCTTAAGGCTCAAATTCAAGAACTGTTAGATCGAGGGTTCATTCATCCAAGTGTGTCTCTATGGGGAGCGCCGATGTGTTTGTGAAGAAGAAAGATGGGACAATGAGGATGTACATCGACTATCGATAGCTGAACAAGCTAACAATCAAGAATAAATGCCGACTACCGAGAGTAGATGATCTTTTTTACCAGTTCAAAGGGGCTTCTGTGTTCTCCAAGATTGATCTTCAGTCAGGATATCATCAACTGAAGGTTAAGGAGTCTGATGTGCATAAGACAACATTCAGGACTTGGTATGGACATTACGAGTTCCTAGTGATGCCATTTAGACTGACGAATGAATAGCAGCTTTTATGGATCTGATGAATCGAGTGTTCCAGCCCTATCTGGATCGGTTCGTGGTAGTCTTCATTGACGACATTCTAGTGTATTCGAAGATTGAGGATGAACACAATGAGCATCTCTGAGTTGTATTACAGAAGCTTCGCGAGAAACAATTGTATGCGAAGTTTAGTAAGTGTGAATTTTGGCTCTAAGAAATAACCTTTCTAGGGTATGTAGTTTCTGCGGAGGGGATTCATGTTGATCTTCATAAGATTGAGGCTGTGTTGGAGTGGAAATAGCCAAAGAATGTGTCTGAAATTCGTAGCTTTCTAAGGCTGGCGGGTTGTTATCGACACTTCGTAGAAAGCTTCTATTTGATCGCAGCACCATTGACCAAGCTTCTACGTAAGGGAGTTCCATTTGTTTGGACTGATAAGTACCAAGAGAGCTTCGAAAAGCTCAAATCTGTTTTGACGCAAGCTCCGATTCTGATACAGCCTGAATTTGGAAAGGATTTCATCGTGTAGTGATGCCTCACATGTGGGTCTTGGTTTTGTACTGATGCGGGATGGTAAGGTGGTGGCTTATGCATCATGTCAACTTAAGACGCATAAGGCCAACTACCCGATGCATGATTTAGAACTGGCTGCTGTGGTCTTCACTCTAAAGATTTGGAGGCACTACCTATACGGTGAGAAGTTTACTATCTACACTAATGATAAAAGCCTCAGATACCTCCTTACTCAGAAGGAGTTAAATCTTTGGCAGCCTAAATGGGTTGAATTACTTAATAATTATGATTGCACCATCGAGTACCATCCTGGTAAGGCCAATGTGGTGGCTGATGCTTTGAACTGTAGGGTGATGACTGATCTGATAGCAATTTTTGCTAGACTCAGTTTATTTTATGATGAGAGTCTGTTAATAGAACTTCAGGTTAAGCCTACATGGATTGATCATATCAAAGGTAAACTGATGGGCGATAATTTGCTTGTGTTGCAGTTTCATCAGATTGAGAATAGGGATACTGCTGATTTTAGGATTAACAATGATGAGATTCTTTGTTTCCGCGGTCAGATTTGTGTACCGAATGATGAGGATCTAAGACAGTCGATTCTGAGAGAGGTGCATATAGCCCTTATGCTTTGTATCTCGGTGGAAACAAGATGTACCGAGATCTCTAAGAATTGTACTAATGGCCAGGGTTGAAAGTTAGGTTACGAATTTCATTGCTCACTGTTTGACGTGTCAGCAGGTTAAGCTGAGCATTATTTGCCTTCGGGGTTGCTACAGCCGGTAAAGATACTGATGTGAAATAGGAGTGAATAACTATGGACTTCGTTAGTGGGTTACCTTTTAACACCTACAAAGAAGGATTCTGTCTGGGTCGTCGTGGATCGATTGACCAAGTCTTCTCACTTCATTCCGATCAGGACAGACTTTTCACTCCAGAAATTGGCTAAGCAGTAGGTATATGAAATTGTGAGACTGCTTGGGATTCCTGTTTGGACATCTCCGATAGGGATCCTCGCTTCACGTCTCGTTTCTGGAAGAAATTGCACGAGGCTCTGGGTTCAAGGTTGGACTTCAGTACTGCTTTCCATTCTCAGACAGATGGTCAGTCAGAGAGGATGATTCAAGTACTAGAAGATATGTTGAGGAGCTATGTTATAGATTTGCAAGGCAGTTGGGAGGAGTATTTGTCGTTAGCAGAGTTCCCCTATAACAAAAGCTATCAGTCTAGCATTCAGATAGCACCGTACGATGCCCTGTATGGCCGTAAGTGTCGCACTCCCTTATTTTGGACTAAGTTGGAAGAGCGATGTGTTCTAGGTCCGAAATTGATTTTTAAAATTGAGGATAAGGTCTGATTGATTCGGGATCAATTGAAAGCGGCATCGGATAGGTAGAAGTCCTATGCAGATCTGAAGAGAAAGGATATTGAGTATTCTGTGGAAAACTTAGTTTTTCTCAAGGTCTCGCCATGGGAGAAGGTCTTAAGGTTCAGTCACAAGGGTAAGCTGAGTCCTTGGTTTATTGGGTCGTACCATATTCTGAAATGTGTGGGCCTAGTTGCATATCCGTTGGACCTTCTTTCGGAGTTGGATGGCATTCATGATGTGATCCATGTCTCAATGTTGAGACACTAACGCTCTGATCCTACGCATGTTGTTCATATTGAGGACATTGAGGTTAGACAAGATCTAACATTTGAGGAAGAGCTGGTTCAGATTCTAGAGCGTGACATTAAGGTTCTGCGGAGGAAATCTATCCCCTTAGTGAGAGGCCCCAAGTTAAAGTCTTGACTTGGGCAAATTTTGGTATTTTTATGAATAAAGCACTATCTTTGGTTAGTAGGCTTATAAGTAAAACTGTGTAGGTAATTAGCAGAATGGGCCTACTGGTCTAGTGGTTAAGTGGAGTTTAGAGGTTGTGGAGGTCTGAAGTTCGAACCCTTGCATGCATAAAAAGAGGTCCAATTTTTTACTATTATGGACGACTAGTACTTGTGTTTTACCAGGATTCTGAGTAATGGGATTGGGGTGAGAGTCTTGAGGAATTTGTGGGATAGAAGTTAGGAAACTATCGGATTTCCTGAGTAGTTCTTTTCCAAAAAGTTTTCTCTGTCGAAAAATATTGTTGCTCTCATCCTCCCATGGTCGAATTTTTCTTTTTTTTCCTGCACACGCTGCCATTTTTTATTTTGATTCCCTCTTCAATTGTTCCTCTCTTTGGTTCACCATTGGTTTACGCTTTGATTCAATAAGATGAGTAGTGCAGCTTTATTTTTGTTTTTATTATTATTTTTATTGATGTGCGTCGTTAATGCCGATTAGGGGAAAGATTTAGGAATGCGTAATTGCTGTTGGAGACGTAGGTTCGTGGAATTTTAGTTACTCAATCGAAGGTAAGTTTGTTCGGTCGTTGGATGAGCATCCCATTTTGGGTTCAGTTGATTCGATCATTTAGAGGAATTTACTAAGTAAATGTTGTTCAAATATAGGTGCTAGTGGTCTCAGGATTGCGTAAAGAGCAAAAATGAACCAGATGTGTACCTGGAAATGCAAAAAACAAGGTTTTGTTGAAAGTCAAAAACCTCTCTATCGACGCCACATGGGTGTGTGGTTGCCCGTATGGTAGGTCGTCTGCAAGACTGTAACCTACCACACGACCGTGTGATTGATGAACCAAGTCATGCGCGAGTGACACAGACTTGTGATGGCAAAGGCAAGGCCGTGTTCGATACACGGGCTCGACCAATTGGGTTGTATGGGCCCATACAGGTGTGTGGAATTCTGGGCCAGGCCATGTGATCCACACTGCCAAGGCCAATTTGGGACGTGTGAGCCACACGGGTGTGTGGGCCTATACGGGCAGGCCACATAGGCATGTGATCCCATTTTCTGAGAAGTTCTGTACGGTTGCACAGGTCGCCCTAGTCGACTGTGGACCTATTGTAGGGTCGGTAAGCTTTACTTAGACCCCTAATTCTGTGACTTGATGTTCTAGTTTATGTACTGAGCATGAATTCTTATATATGAATGTATGAAATGTATTTGCATAATGGCATGACATTTTATGTTTGTTGCATTGCATCGGGGTGGGTTGACGTTTTACTGGAGGAAGTATCTGAAAGACTCTTAAGCCTGTTATCTGGCAACTCAGCTGCAAACTTCTGATTATATGCTGAATTTTGGGCTTAGAAGTTTTGGGTTTTGAGCATAGGGATAGTAAGGAGACTGCATATATGTGTTGAGTCGTGTAATTTAGTGGCAAAATAGTCCTGCTGGTCTGGTGGGTAAGTGGATTGTTAATATACCACAAGGTTCTGGGTTCGAGTCCTTATGAGTGTGTTTGGTGAGGGATATTTTAAATTTTATTTTTTTAAATAGTATTTGGTTTTTAGTTAGAATTTATAACCTATTATTTTATTATTATTTGATTTTATTTATTTTTATTCTCTTTTGGCTGGACGTTCTTTTTCGAGTTTTTCTTTTCGTTCTGCTTTTCTTTTGGATTTTGGCATCGGGGGTTTTTGCTTAACTATAGTCTTCTTCATCGTCGATCCCAAGAGTGGATTCAAACTCTTATTACACTATTTTGTTTTCTTTTTTCAAAGCTTATCTTCGACTTCTCCTGATAGTAGGCTAAACCATTGGTTTTGGGTTTTTAGTCGATGGAAGTGATGAGAAATTGTCACTTTTTGATATATGTTGATAGGGCAACGGTTGGGACGAATTTGGTGGCGAAAACGATGGTCTTGATGCTATTTTAGGGTGGATTTTTGACCACCCCGACGGCCACACGGGCGTGTGTCGACCCACATGGCATTGTGAAATTGGGCGTTAGGGTTTTCAGGCCAAATTGGGTGCCACATGGTCGTGTGGCCAACTTGGGGATTGTGTTGATTTTCGCACAACCGTGTCCCCTGGGCACACGAGCTTGTGGGTTTAGAAATTAAGGTTTCAGATATTTGGTGTTATACGAGCTTGCGACACGACCATGTGGCTAATTTAAAAAAATTTAGGGATCCTACTCGGATGTGTGTTTTAGAACACACGGCCGTGTCTAGTGGCTCACAGGCATGTGAGACCCTCACACGGTCGTGTCTGCTTTGCACTTGACTCGAGGAAAATTGGGTAGTAGGTTATATGGCCTGTTCACACGGTCATGTACTTGTACCACACGGGCATGTTCCCTAGTCACATGGTTGTGTGGTACCCTTCACTCAGGCGTTTGGACCCCCACATGGCTTAGACAGCTCCACATGCTGGAGAACATGGCTATGTGGCCATATCTCGCCAGATTTTGGATGTAGGTCAATTTAAGCATACTTGTGACTGTCTGTTTCAAACCTTGGCTAAGTTTTAGTAAGGGTAATTATGACTCTATCCCGACATCGATTTAGGTGAAATTCATGATTGGTTGCATAAAATGTTTATTTTTTAACCCAGTTGACGGGATGTATGTGTAATATGCTTCTGTTTGATTGTCTGACTAGGTGTCACTACTCTGTGAGGTTGCATAGCCATTGAATCTAAATCTGGGTAATTGAGTATACTTCTATCTGAATCTGACTAACTGGATGTGAATGACTGTCTATAATCTTGTACTCTGATTCTGTTCATCTATTTGCACACATACATATGCATATATTGTTTTTGGGTGGGATTATGAAGAGAAGGAAGACTAAAACTGAACTAAACTGGCAGATAGTCTGCTGGTTGTTAGCCCCTAATACCCAAAGGGTCATGGGCAATCCCAATACCCTAAGAGTCATAGGCTACGCTATTAGTGGGTTACCGTATTGCATCGTACAGCTCATACGTCAGCCTTGTTGTTTGATCTGGCAGTTTAACTATACTTTACCGGTATAGCTGATTACCATACTGCACTGTAATACTTATACGTCAGCTTTGCTGCGTAGCACCACTATCTGATCTGGCAGTTCGTACTGCATGTATGTACTGCGGTTTACCGCATGGCACTGTATAGCTTACTAATAGACCCTAATACCTAGAGGGTTGTGGGCAGTCCCTATACCTTGAGGGTTGTGGACATTATTGGAGTGTAGGGATGGATGGGCCTTACGAGGTCCTATGTGGTGTGATTGATTGGATGACCTCAAACAACTCTTATATGGAGTGATGGGGGACGGAGTGGTGTGTTGGAGGGATGGGTGGGTTTTATAACTTGATTGCATTTATAAGCATCTGTCTAAATGTTCTATGCGCTAGGATATCTGATTGTACTGTTAAATAAAAAGAACTTTGGTGGATCTACGTACTTTGTAACTCCGATTGCATCTGGCTGACTGAATAGAACTGGTGACTCATTTGTGAACTGTGATTATCTATTCGAGACTTCTGTCTCGAAGTTACCGTCAGATTCTGTAAGTATGTCCCGCTTCTAAAATGCTATGGGTTTTCTATTTCTGATTTTGATTCTGTAGTAGTTGGTTTTGAACTCATACTAAGCTCACGTAGCTCACCCCCTCTTTTGTATCCCCTTCTCAGGTACATTTCTAGATTGTAGATGCTGGACTCAGTAGGCAGAGGTCTCGTAGAGTTTCAGCGCTAGGGAATGTCAGATTTTGATATCTATCACGACTTTATTATTCAGTTAAATGTTGAACTGTAAGGTTTTGTAAGACTATGGTACAGTTTTCAATTCATATTTTCATTGGTACATTTATTCTGGTTATTTATCTTACTTAACGGTAACTTTAACATAAGGACTTTTGATGAACCGTAATTATAACATATTTTAATCTCACATTTTGCTTACTTTTGGATGAATTATTCTTTGATTTATGTAAAAAGGTGCTTTTAATCCTTTCTTTTCATGTCTTATTCCTAGGAAAGCATCGAAGGATGAAAAGAACACAAAACGAGCCCAAAACAGAGTAAATAGGCCTTAGCACGAAATCGACACGGCCTAGCCCAAGAGTCTACACGGCCGTGCCTTGTCAAGCATCTAGAATACGGCCTCAACCCGATTTACACGGCCGTGCCTCAACATAGAAATCTGAACATGACTTGAAGTCGAGAAACACGGACGTGTGACATGGCCGTGCCTCTGTCGTGGCTTTAGACAATTTCAGTCGGAAAAGGATACTTAGGGAGAAAGAATCGCATTCCAAGAGCCTATAAATACCCCCTAAGTACCACTTTTGAAGGGGTCGTCAAGCTAAGCCAAGGAGCTAAGCCAAGAAGGTCAGATTTAGGGAATCACTTGAAGATAGCCAGTGGATCCATCTCAAGAAGCCAGAATTCTATTCAAGACGGTGGACTTCTCCTTCGGTTCCTTCAGGGAGTTTTAGGGATTTCTTATGTTTTGTTTTATCTTTTCTCTTGAGATGTTTTCTTATTTTATTATGAACTAAACCCCTCAGATACCTGAAGTGGATGAAGCTTGGATAAATATTGTTATTTGATTTCGGAATTATATGGTAAGTACTTAGTTTGTTCTTAATTATGTTGCTTAATCCAAATCTGATGTGCTTAGGTGGAGGAGGAATAGACCCTGCTTAAGAGAATATCTAATATAATTAAGTGGAGTTAATCGAACGCCTAGAGATAGGGTTACGAGATTTTGCCAGATTAGGGTGAAACCTAATATGGGAATCCAGAGATCGATTTACTGCTATTCTAGGGGGTTATTAAAGCGAACGAGAGTTCCACTAATTAACCTAGAGTTAGACGTTATTCGCCTCAATAGAGGGTTTAATATAGGTTAGGGAGTCCTACGGATCAAGCTAAGTAAAGAAATCATATGGTTCAGGGTTAAGTAATAATTGAAGTCTAGGTGGATTCTTCCTGAGGGTATCGTCGTGATTAATTGAGTTTTTCTTCAAGTTATTTTCCAATTCGTTCTTTTTGTCTTAGTGTCTTTAGCTTAGTAGTCGTAATTTAGATTTAAAAGCAACTTCACTTTATTTTAGGCTAAATAATAAAAATAAGGTTATTATTAATACTTTTAGTTACTTTGGGTTCGATAATCCGGTCTTGCCTAACTATACTGTTGTTCGATAGGTACGCTTGCCTCAATCATTGTCATAGTAGTCTCTAGGTTTGATCATTCTTGTTATAAATATTAAAACTCGACTATTTGACATGATCAAGTTTTTGGCGCCGTTGCCGGGGAACTAAGATATTAAGAAAACCCTATTTTTATTACTTTAGTCATTTATTTTTACCTTTGCAATTTTTACTTCTATTTCTTTTTCTTTTTAAATTTTACTAAATTTTCTTTTTCCTTTTTCTTAGCAGGTATCTCTAGTTTATGACTAGAAGGAACCCAAGAGGACCTTTAGTCTACGAAAGTGATATCGAAGCTACCGCACGCAGGAACCGCAGAGAAACTAGGCGGGCCCTTGATTACCAAAGAGAAGAACAACAAAACAAATCCAATCCTACTGAAGGGATGGACGAGAATAATCCAATGCGCGTACTATGTATGATTATGCTAAACCCAAATTGACAAGAGCATAATCTAGTACTGTTAGGCCCGCTATAGCTGCTAATAATTTTGAATTAAAGCTTAACACAATACAAATGATTCAACAATTTGTTCAGTTTGATGGTTTGCAGGACGAAGACCCGAATAATCATATAGCTAATTTTCTAGAGTTCTGTGATACCTTCAAAATAAATGGTGTTTCTGACGATGCCATTCGACATCGGTTATTTCCCTTTTGATTAAGAAATAAAGCAAAGCAGTGGTTGAACTCGTTACCACGAGGGTCAATTACAACATGGGATCAGATGATCGAAAAAATTTTGTTAAAATATTTCCCACCAGCCAAAACGGCCAAATTTAGAAATGACATATCTTCTTTTGTGCAGAATGACTCTGAAACATTATACGATGCATAGGAGAGATACAAAGATCTCCTAAGAAGATGCCCACACCACGGACTACCCTTGTGGCTTCAAGTCTAAACCTTTTACAACGGTGTGAATTCCTCAACGAGGCAAATGATTGATTCATCAGCTGGTGGAACCCTGAATAACAAAACTCCTGAAGTAGCCTACGATTTTATTGAAGAGATGTCATTAAATACCTATCAATGGCAAATTACAAGGGCAAAACCGACAAAATCAGTCGGAGTTTTTAACATAGATGCAATAACAATGCTGTCAACACAGGTGGAGATGATGAATAAAAAGCTTGACAATTTGTGTTCTTCGCAGGTACATCCAGTGATGCAGTGCGAGGAAAAATGGAATGTGGCAAATCCTGAGTACCCACCCTACCAACCGGGCACAGAACACGAGTAAACAAACTATATAGGTAACGATTTCCGATCTAATAATCCTTATAGTAACACTTACAATCCAGGTTGGAGGAACCACCCAAACTTTTTGTGAGGACAAGGAAATCAAAGAAATCAAAGACAGCAACCTCCTCCAAATTACCAAAATCAGCCCTATCCATAAAAGAAGAAACCAACCCTCAAAGAGATGCTGTCAAAATTTTTGGTAGACATAGAAAAACGTATCCAAGAAACAGAAAGGACAATCAAAAACAATGAAAGCCGAATAGGGGAAATTACTAAGTCAGTCAAGGAAGTCACCAATACAGTCGAACAACTCGTAAAACTGATGTCAGAATGACAACAAGGATGTCTACCAAGCAACATCGAGATTAACCCTAGGGAGCAAATTCAAGCCATCACAGCTCAGGACAGTAAAGAGTTATATGAACCTGAGCCAATATCAGAAAATAAGGTAGACAAAGGTAAAATAGAGGTAACACAAGAAAAGCCAAAATAGGTAATTAAAGAGTACCAACCTCGCATACCTTATCCCGAAGCCATAAAAAGGGATGATACAAAAGAACAGTTTGATAAATTTCTTAAACTTTTAAAGAAATACATATTAACTTACCTCTTCTTGAAGATCTTTTTCAGATGCCAGACTCGAGGAAATTTCTAAGACAGCTCTTGACAAACAAACGCAAAATAGATGAAGAGCACCACGTGGAACTAAACGCGCATGTTCAGCAATACTACAAAATAGACTGCCACAGAAGTTAAAAGGTCCAGGAAGTTTTACAATTCCATGTTTAATTGGTAGTTTAACTATTGATAATGCGTTAGCTGATTTAGGAGCAAGCATAAATGTTATGCCTTATTCACTGTTTAAATGACTAGGTCTAGGAAGCCCAAACAAACTAGGATGAGTATCCAATTAGCTAACAAAACTGTTAGAATTCCTAAGGGCATTATCGAACATGTTCTCGTTAAAATCGATAAATTCATTTTCCCAATAGATTTTGTTGTTTTAGACATGGATGAGGATAATTCAATTCCCTTAATTTTAGGAAGACCTTTTCTAGCAACTGCCAAGACAAAAATTGATGTCGCCACAGGTGAACTCATACTTCGTGTAGGTGATGAATCAATCTTCAAGCTCTTGACTCAGCCAGGACAACAGTCGATGAAGGTAAGGAAGTCACTACAATTGATAATCGCATTGTTCAATCTTCATCACAGGAAAACATGACTTTAAACCTGAGCCAACTAATAGACCTCAAGACAACAAAGAAAACTCACATAAGGAACAAAGCCTTAGGGTCAACAAAATAGAAGAGGAGAAGACATACGTCAAGGAACTACATGAAGCAAAACCAGAGGAACCACCCGAAAAACTCGAAGGGACATCCAACCACTTCAAAATAAGAGACCAGGTACCGTTAGATAAAGACGATCTTCACATCACTTCAACAGACTTGAAGGCAGAAGGAGAAATTCTTTTCAAGGTATACGATATTCTCCCCCACGAAATAGTCGAGGTAAGAAAGCAAACATTCGACAACTTTAGAGTAAACACTTCTCGACTTAAACCTTGTCAAGAAAATAGAACGATAACCTCCCTAAAATTTTCAAATACGAAGAAAGTCTAGCTTAAGACATTAAACGATTGCTTCTCGGAGGCAACTCGAGCACTAACTACATTTCCTTTCAAATTTATCTTCAGTTTCTTTTCTTTTCTTCCTTCTTTTCTACAAACTTTGTTTTCCACTAACACAAAAGTGCAGAGTTTCAGATCACATGGTCTTACACACGGCCGTGTTCATGGCTGTGCGAACCACTGGAATCCCCGTACTGACATAGCAGAGGCCGTGCAATTCAGACCCAACCACTTTTCGACGTCACTGATCCAGCCACTATCTCACACAGGCACCAACAGAACAGCAGGCCGTGCCTCTTAACCGTGCGAAGCTACTGACTTGTTGAACATGGGAACGACACGCTCGTGCATCTTAATCGTGTCGTAATACTGACTTCAAAAACACGGGCGTGGATGGATGAAGTACGAGCATGAAGTAACCACACACCCCAGCACACGGCCGTGCGAGATGGCCGTGTAAATTGACACACACTAGGACCACGGGCGTGGGAATATGCCAGATTTCAAATCCTATTTAAACCCCAGCACCCTTCACCTTTTTTTTTCTTTCAAAATTTCTCTTCTTTATTTAGGAAAAGTGTCCAGATTCTTGAGCTAGACTAAAACCATGACGAAGAAATGAAAGAAGGCTAGCATTATTCTAATGCGGGTGATCCAAGAACATGAGTTCATGCCGGCAGCTTTGCTTACACACAAAGCCAAGGGTCTTTGAGACCAACTAGTTTTTATTTCTCTTTTCTATTTTGCTTCAATTTCCTTCCTTTTGACTATCTTATGCTTAGTTTAGTTTATTTTGCTTTAGTTTCTTAGTGACAGGTTCGAAAGACTGCTTGGGAATTAGGTCGACCACCACGATAACCTTGTCACGCCCACCACCGCCAGCACATCTCCAACTTTAATATTGATTTCCACCGTACGAACCATCCAACAATAAGGACCCTTCAGTCCATTCTTATTTTCTTTCGATTTTATTTTCCTTCTTAGTCTCCTTCCCTTTAGTTTTCTTTTCTTTAAATCTATATTTAGTTTATTTTTATTAGGTCTTAATTATCCCTGGCTAATCCTTCACGAGTTCCCCAACTTTCTCATCTAGCACAAAGCCTGGAAACCAACACCACCACCATACCGACGCCTTCGCCATATTTTCCACATCCTCCAAGGATCTCATCCAAAAATTCAAGAAGTAACACTTTCCCTCTTATCTTTTGATTGATCACTAATTATCATTATTTATCTTTGTACACTGAGAAAAATGTACATCTTAAGTGTGGGAGGGATAAAAGTGCCTAATTTTTTGCATTAATTTCAAAACCCTGAATTTAGTCTTGTCTTTAAGTGAACTTGTCATATTACTAATTAGGATGAAATTTCTGATGTTTTATGATCTTCATTGATATGTCTTAAAATAAGTCATAGTTAATTGTGCATTGATGATTTATACTTTAAGAAACTAGAGAATCAAGCATGATAAGTCTACTTTTCGGGAATTAAAAATTTCAGGTTGTTGACCTAAATTTGAATACTACTTTGAAATTTAAAATTTACAAGGTTGATATCAAAACACCCATAATTTTTGTGAGATTTTGAGCCTTACTGAATATATATTCTTTTTCATGTTCACTTTTTGATTATGAGTGTGTCAACCTTGAACTATTATTCTAGAACTTGCCTCGTTTATACATGTCGAGACCACACTTTTGATTTGATATACAGATATGATTAAGGCACCTAGGTTTTAACCCATTTTTTCCACTAAAAGCTTACCTTCATAATTAACCCCTAGTGAACCCCGTTGATCTTAACAACCCTTTTCTTTGATTCACCCTCTAAATTTAACCCAAAACCCTTTGTATTTGTTATTACCGTTCTCTTTAACTACCCGTATATTGAGATTTGACTTGATCAGGTTATCTAGTCGTGTTATTTTCATTTATCTTGTAATTTAGTTTGTTATTAATATATATATATATATATATATATGAGCTTGTACGTTTGAATTCCAAATTATTAAAGAAGAAGCTCATAATTATTATTATTTAGTTTCAAATTATTCAATTTATGTACTTAGTCATTCTTTTTCCATTCATTATTTCAAGCTAGGTAATTTGTCAAAGTTCAATCTCGATTCTAACCTTCTAATTTCAGCCTTATCCAACCCTTTAACCTTATCCCCGTTACAACCTTATCAAATACCTTTTGATCTGTTATCATATCATATTATAGTGGTGGGGATTTGATTTTCAAGCAAGCCTATGGGATTAACTTTTTAGGTTTTGACCTATGAGCGATCCTTTTTTCTGAACCTTAAACACTTTAGAGTGATTTGAGCGAATCTTTTGTGAGGACATCAATCCCTGTCGATTTTGAATTGAAAAGGTAATTATTTAAATCAAGGGAGACACTTACATTTTCAAATTACAAATTCATGACTTATCATGTTTGAATCTTTAGGACTCTTTAAAGTTGAATGATCCATGTATAAATTATCTATGAATTATGACGAGACATTGTCAATAGAAATTGTGAATTATGGAAAGTTTATTTTAATTATAAGTTGAGAATTTTGCTTAAGGACAAGCAAAAGCTTAAGTGTGGGGGTATTTGATGAACCGTAATTATAACATATTTTACTCCCACATTTTGCTTACTTTTGGATGAATTATTCTTTGATTTATGTAAAAAGGTGCTTTTAATCCTTTCTTTTCATGTCTTATACCCAGGAAAGCACCAAAGGATGAAAAGAACACAAAACGGGCCCAAAATGGAGTAAATGGGCCTTAGCACGAAATTGATACAGCCTAGCCCAAGAGTCCACACGGTCGTGCCTTGTCAAGCATCTAGAACACGGCCTCAAACCGATTTACACGACTGTGCCTCAACGTAGAAATCCAAACACGACTTGAAGTTGAGAAACATGGGCGTGTGACATGGCCGTGCCTCTGTCGTGGCTTTAGACAATTTCAGTCGGAAAAGGATACTTAGGGAGAAAGAATCGCATTCCAAGAGCCTATAAATACCCCCTAAGTACCAATTTTGAAGGGGGCGTCAAGCTAAGCCATGGAGCTAAACCGAGAAGGTCAGATTTAGGGAATCACTTGAAGATAGCCAGTGGATCCATCTCAAGAAGCCAGAATTCTACTCAAGACAGTGGACTTCTCCTTCAATTTCTTCAGGGAGTTTTAGGGATTTCTTATGTTTTGTTTTATCTTTTCTCTTGAGATGTTTTCTTATTTTATTATGAACTAAACCCCTCAGATACCTGAAGGGGATGAAGCCTAGATGAATATTATTATTTGATTTCGGAATTATATGATAAGTACTTAGTTTGTTCTTAATTATATTGCTTAATCCAAATCTGATGTGCTTAGGTGGAGGAGGAATAGACCCTACTTAAGAGAAGATCTAATATAATTAAGCGGATTGATCGAAAGCCTAGAGATAGGGATACGAGATTTTCCCAGATTAGGGTGAAACCTAATATGGGAATCCACAAATCGATTTACTGCTATTCTAGAGGGTTATTATAAGCGAACGAGAGTTCCACTAATTAACCTAGGGTTAGACGTTATTCGCCTCGATAGAAGGTTTAATATAGGTTAGGGAGTCCTACGGATCAAGCTAAGTAAAGAAATTATATGGTTCAGGGTTAAGTAATAATTGAAGTCTAGGTGGATTCTTCCTGAGGGTATCGTCGTGATTAATTGAGTTTTTCTTCAAGTTATTTTCCAATTCGTTCTTTTTGTCTTAGTGTCTTTAGCTTAGTAGTCGTAATTTAGATATAAAAGCAACTTCACTTTATTTTAAGCTAAATAATAAAAATAAGGTTGTTCTTAATACTTTTAGTTCCTTTGGTTCGATAATCCAGTCTTGCCTAACTATACTACTGTTCGATAGGTACGCTTGCCTCAATCGTTGTCATAGTAGTCTCTAGGTTCGATCATTCTTGTTATAAATATTAAAACTCGACTGTTTGACACGATCAACTTTTTAATGATTAAATATTTTTAGTATGTAAAGATATGAATGGTTTTCGGAAATGAGATTAAGATTGACTGGTTTACGAAATATTTTTAATGATTTGTGTTCTGGATATGGTTTACGAAAATGAAATGTCTGAGACTCTGATGCTGGTCCAGGTAAAATTCAGAACTGTAAAATTCAAAATTTAGATTCTGTTATTACAACTATTTCTGTGTTCTGATAATGTAGGCCTTCTAAGTTAGCCATACGCTAGATATGACTTCCAACGGTGAGCTTGATAGTTGGGAGTCATCTATTCCTCCGGAACGTGTGATTGTTTTGGAGTTAGAGGTTAATGTGAGTTTGCTAGCTTCGGGTGAAGATAACCCGGAGCTTAGTACTGAGACATTGACTCAGGTAGTGATGGAGGTATTAAAGGAGGTGTCCGAGGCTAGGATCAGGGAGACTAGTGAAACCCTTCAAGCTAGGTGTGTGGAGTGTGGAAAGAAAAGAGATCGCAGTCCTATGAGGTTGGAGCCTCGTTCTGAAAGGCATGTTATGACATAATCGAGTGATAGCAAAGGTGGTGCTAGTAGTGGTATGAGCGTATCGTCTTGTGAGCACTGTAAGAAGCGACATCAGGGTGACTGTTGGAGAAAGCTAGGAGAGTGTCTTAGATATGGGTCTAAGGAGCATCGGATACGAGATTGCCCTCGGTATTTTTGAGTCAAGTATGCTAGTAAATGTTTCTATATGTTGATTGGAGTGTAGCAAGTGTGTGTAATAATTTTCTGTCTGCTTTAGTGATTAAGTGTTCTTGGTGTATGCGAGAGGGCTTAAGTACGAGGTAAAGTGTGATAGTGTTTTGGGGATTAGAAAGCGTAGCGGGAGCGTAGTGGTATAGTTGTGATCTATGACTGTTCTGATAGTTGAAAATTTTGAGGAACGAAATTTCTTTTACGAGGGGTGAGTTGTAAAGCCCCAGATTTTGGGCCTAGAAGTTTTGGGTTTTGAGCATAGGAACAGTGAGGAGGCTGCACATATGTGTTTAGTCATGCAATTTAGTGGCAGAATGGGCCTGCTGGTCTAGTGGGTAAGTGGAATGTTAGTAGACCACAAGGTTTTGGGTTCGAGTCCTTGTGAGTGCATTCTGTCAGGGATATTTTAAATTTAATTTTGTTAAATAGTATTTGGTTTTTAGTCAGAATTTATAACCTATTATATTATTTTTATTTTATTTTTATTCTTTTTTGGCTGGACATTCTTATTCTGGTTTTTCTTTTCGTTTTGCTTTTCTTTTGGATTTTGGCATAGGGGGTTTCTGCTTAACTATCGTCTTCTTCGTTGTCGATTCAGGTGTGGGATTCAAACTCTTATTACATCATTTTGTTTTCTTTTTTTAAAGCTTATGTTCGGCTTTTCTTGACCATAGGCTAAGCTATTGGTTTTGGGTTTTTAGTCGATGGAAGTAATGAGAAATTGTCACTTTTTGATATATGTTGATAGGGCAAAGGTTGAGGACGGATCTGGTGACTGAAACAGTGGTTTCGGGGCTATTTTAGGGTGGTTTCGTGACCACCCCGATGGCCACACGGGCGTGTGTCGACCCACACGTTGCTTGTGTTGACCCACACGTGCGTGTGTCGACCCACACGGTCGTGTGAAAGTGGGCATTAGGGTTTTCAGGCCAATTTGGGTGCCACACGGCCGTGTGGCTAACTTGGGGATTTTGTCGATTTTCACAAGACCATGTCCCCTGGGCACATGGGGGTGTGGGTTTGGGAATTAGGGTTTCAGGGATTCAGTGTCTCACAGCCTAGCCACATGGTCGTGTGCTTGATTTGGGGATTTAGGGATCCTACACGGGCTTGTGTTTTGGAACACACGGCTTTGTCTGGTGGCACACGGGCGTGTGAGACCCTCACAACCTTCCCAACCTAACTTTCAGCGATTAGAGAAAAGATCACATTACAGTGGTAATCTTAATGTTCGCCGATCATAACAATCTTTGTATCATTATCAGACCTCAGAGTTACCCTCTTAGAGGCATAGTTTAGACTGACTCAATGTTCCACTAGCTAGTCCATCCCCTAGATATAGGTTTGTGGCTTAGCCACCAAGTTCGATAGATTATTAAACTACCCATAATTCTTTCTTTTCACAATTCTAACCTAATGCAGATGCAAACTTAACAAGTATCACACATGTCTATACATTAATATAAATTCAGAGCATGCTCATATAATGCTATCACACTTACCTATCGAATTTCACGTCAAATATTTATATAAAACAACAGATTATTATATAACAGGTCATCAGATAATTGTTTCCTTGTTTAATTCAAATTATACAGACCCTACGGTAGGCCTACATTCGAGTCTAACGACGAATATGACCCTAGAGAATAACACGGCCTAGGTAGCTGGCGTGTGTGGTCCACATGGCCTTACTCACGCCCGTCTAGCCTACTTCAGTGTCAAACACGGCCTGGCACACAGCCGTGTGGCTCAAAAAAATAAGTTACATGGTCTATCACACGGCCTCACATACGCCTCTGTGACTCAAGACCTCAAATATATCTCACACAACCTAGACACGCACCCGTGTCCTTAGTCCATGTGTTTCTAATTCCAAAATAGTGATGTCCACGACCTGGACACACGTCCGTATGACTTTGAATCCAAAACAATGAGTTACATGGCCTGCCACACGACCTCACGCACGGTCATTTAGCTCACACGGCCTAACACACGATTTTCTTACGTTGACAACCATGTTTCTTAGCCTCTTTCCTTCACAAGTTTTTGAGTTTTCGTTACACACTTGATGCAATTTTGAAATAGAAGCAACAATGTTGATTCTAGAATCTAAAAATGACATTCGATTGCCCAATTAAATGATTTATTCACAACCAAAACGCTAAAATCACATCCAATTGAACATTACATCGAATAACTTTGACACAAAATTCCAATTCAGAAGTTAAGCACTTACCCCTGCAGGTAACAGTGAAACACAGACCTAATTCGATGAGAGAATGTTACTCTCGAGATTTTCGCTAGAAAGAAAACTAATTGATTAATTAACAGAAAGTTCAGAATGAAATGGCTGAAGTTTAACCTCGACAAGAACAAAAAAATCGGGCAAAAAAATAGAACAATGGTGAAAGTTACGCTTTTGGCCTTTCAAATGAACAAGAACAACCCGATTCCTCAAAATCCAGGAACAAAATTAACAGAAAGAAACAAAAAGAAAGAGCATAGGAGGAAGAAGAAACGATGGTATTCAGAGAAAAGAAAAGAACAAGTTAAAAATGTGAAAAAAAACGGAGTTTTGGAGAAAAGAAAATTAATTAATTAATTTATTAAAAATAAAAATCAATTTCCAAATAGCACACCAAAAATATTTCCTTATTGCTTACACAGAGATTCAAACACAATAACAGACTCTTTCTTGAAACATATTAACACAAAAATAAACTTAAATTGAGAGTTCAAGGATAGGGGTTAAACTAAAATAAACAGTAAAAATTTAAGAAGAAAGATTCAAAACCCTAATCTCATACACAAATAGAATAATTAACCATAGATGCAAAGACTTAATTATTGACAGAATTTATCAAACAAATGTTCAAAATTTAAGGCATTACGTAATTCTCTTTAAAATACAGATAAATTCATTTTCAATATCCATTAGTTTTCTACTACCTCTCACCAATGGATTTAATATAAACTTTCATGCAATCTTTCTAGTAAGCATAATGGTTAGTTTCTAGCATTGGGGACGTGAGATAGATGATCCTTCCTTAGCTTGTATAACAACAATAGGAATCTTTACTAGCTATGTTAAGTGACAAACTCAAGTACCAAATTCTAGCTCAAATAGTTGCTAAGAAATAAGCTATGTGCTTGGAAGGAATGGCTAAGGGAGTAGGCACTCCTTCAAGCACTGCAAAAATAGGAATAAAATAATGGACAACAAAGTTTGTTAACACAATTCAGTTTTTTTACGTTTGCGGAGCCTAACTCAATAAGAAGTAACCACTATCTTCAATCACTTACAACAAGTGACACTAAATTTATCCCATCATAATCACAATTTCCTCAATTTTGTACCTTTGAACACTAGAACCCTCACCACCAAATTCATCCCTATGTACTTATCATGTAAAACTACAACACAAATGTTTTACAATCAAACGCACTTGAACAAATTAAATGCTCTCATTTCTAAGTACAATAAGCTATACAAATCTCTCAATTATATAGAGATGCGACATTTGCTAACGTAAAGAATATCTATCACAATCCCTATTAATAACAATCAAATAAGCTTAATGAAATATAATAATATTAAGCAATGTAAACAAGGACTATTGGTAGCAAGTATTCAATGATTCTGTCCAATCCAACTTCCTCAATCCAAAAGATTGCATAAGTACGATCCGATTATATCCTCCATATGTGTTTTCTCAAATGATACAATCTTCATTTGTGGGCTAGATACATTATACAATATCAACATGACTTAAAAATCAGGTTTAATAAATTGCTAATAACGCAAATATGGAAACAATCTCGTCCGTTGCAATAGTTTAGGGACTTGGCACTCATTCAGCCTCTCCATATTTGTTAACAAGTGACATGCATTAAAAATTGAAATGCAAAATTTGTATTAGATGTTATGGCAATTTTACTTTTTTTATATTATGAACATTTAATGACTATATTAATATCATAATTAATAGTATAAATATATCATAGGTGGTCCATTAGCTTCTGCCTTAGCTAGCCTCTTGCTTTCGGGGTCAACCATAGGGAGCTGTTCACCAGGCCTTATCATACATAAACTTGATATATGCCTTCATGTGTGCATAATTTCCGAGCTCCAAGATAAGGGGACATGAAGTAGATAAACCTTCCATAGCTTGAATCTAGAAACACAAAGGATCTCCATTAGCTATGTTTAGTGGCAAGCTATGATACCAATTGTTGGCCCGGATAGTTTCTAAGTTGCAAGTTGTGTGCTTGGAAGGAGTGGCTAAGGGGTGCCCTTAGCCAATCTTTCAAGAACTGCAAGAAAATGAAAAAAATAAGGGACACAAAGATTGTTTACATAGTTCATTTTTCCTACATCTGTGGAGCCTAGCTTAGTGAGAAATACTCACAATCTTCAATACTTTACAACAAGTTATTCTTAATCTATCACTCACCGGTGAAAATTTCCTATCTTTGTACTTTGAAAACTAATACTCTCACCACTAAATTCACCCCTATGAACTTACCAAGAAAAATCACAAAACAATAGGTTTTACTATCATAATGCACTTATGCAATAAAGTTCATCGCTTGAACAAATTAAGTGTTATCTCTCCCAATACAATAATCTGTACAAATCTCTCAATTTTATAGAATATTTCGAGACATGCTAACATAAAGAAGATCTATCACAATCCTTACAAAACAACAATAAGATACGTTTAATAAAATAGAATAATAATAAATAAGATAAACATGGACTCTTCGCAGCTAAAAATGCAACATTCCAATCCAATCTAATATCCATGATTTATGGGATTAAATACAGGTGATCTGATCTGATCCAATCTTCCAAATATGTTTCCTTATGTGATATAATCTTCATTGATGGACTAGATACAATCCACATAATCAACATAGCCCATAATTTTTGTTCAATAAAGTGCCAACAACACAAATATGGAAACTGCATAAGTTGATGCAGTTATTTAAAGAGTGGGCATTCCATTAGGCAGTCATTTATACTTTTCATATTTTTAATTGACAATATTAATATCATAATTAATAATATAAATATATAATTTTTAATTTATTGAAAATATATTAATACATCAAATCGCCAAAATTGATCAGATTTAAGTTGAAAACGTTATCAAATTTATTACTCAAAAAAAAAAAGGATAAATTCAAAAAAATCTAAGAAACTTTGGAGGGGCCGGATAAAAGTTTGCCACATTTTTTTTAATAAAAAGTTTACCACATATTTATATATTTATGAAGGAGCCAAAAAACGCTAGGAGACCAGATTTTGTTTTTTTTTTTCAATCTTTGGGGACGGGGCTAATTTATGGGGTTGTCGGCTAGGAGATGAGATTTGTCTAAAAGAAGACATGTTATTTGATTGATTGGCCCACCTTATATTCCAATAAAGGTACAATAATACTAAATTCTTATGTGGACATAAATTTAAGTACCTTTAAACACCTATTTGTTTTCCTAAATATTATAAGAAACACTAAAATTGTATTGTAAAATTACTAGGAAAGCAATAACGAGAAACGCATTTCATGTAAGCATTCACTAACTTTAATATCAAAAGAAATTATAATATAAGTTATTATTATCACGTTTTACAACCCATAGAATTTGGGTAAATTACAAAGTTAATCACTTAATTTTTTGGGTACTTTTATTTTGGGCATCCAAAATGAAATGTTTACAATTTGTTCACTTAACTTTTAGAGCACTTTCATTTTAGTCACCAAATATTAAATCTCTAACTGCAGTTAACTGTACATGCCACATCATGTTTGCATTTTCATTTTGGTCACCCAAAAAAATATCTTTTTAAAGTATTGATTGGAAGCAAAAACTCAACCGTTAGTGAAAAAAAGGTAGAAACTAAAATAATACACAAAAAATGTCAAAGTGAATTTGTTTATCCCATCGCCAGAAATTCTAATTTTTGTTTATAAATATAAAATTTTAAATAGTAATATTCAAATTTATAGTAACAAATCAGTTGACATTATCAATGGATAAAAAAATTTTCAACAATTTATTTAATTTATTTTGATATTTTGAAATTATTTTAAAAAAATTACCAATGAAATTTATTGTCTTTAATAGTTGTCCCTAAACCCAAATTTTTTTTATAACTTCCATGCTAAGTTAAAAATAAAAGAAAAATCTTTGCAATTAATTAAGTTTATCTTTCAATCCAAACAAAACTCATAATTTTTTATAACATCTTTACCCAAACGAACAACAAGCAATTAATTCGATTAATTGGAGTATCTTTTCCTTTACTTCTAGCATAGCATGGAAAATTTGAGATTATATGACAAAAAAAAAAATTTAAGCTTTGTAGACAATTATTAAATATTAGTTGTTTGAGTTGATTTCGTTATGAATAATCTGGAAACATAAAATAAAATTTTAAAACTTAAAAGGAGATTAAATTAATTAAATTTAATATTGTAGTAACAAATCGGTTGACATTATCAATGGATAAAAAAATTCAGCAATCTGCTCAATTTATTTTGATGTTTTGAAAAATTAAAATTTTAATATTAAATTTTTTTAAAAGATTTTTGGCAATGGGATAAACAAATACTATTTAACAATTTTTGTGTATTATTTTAATTTCTCCCGCTTTTTCACTTTAATTCTTGGTTTTTTACCCCAATCAATACTTTAAAAAATATTTTTTTGGTGGCCAAGATGAAAACGACCTAAAAGTTGGGTGACTAAAATAAAAGTGTAAACATGGTGTGGTGTGTACAATTAGCCGCCGTTAGAGATTTAATGCTTGGGTGACTAAAACGAGCACACCCTAAAATTTAGATGACAAAATTGCAAGCATTCATCCAAAATGAAAGTGCCCTAAAGTTGGGTGACTCACTTGGTAGTTTAGCCATAAAATTAAGGGAAAATATTTGCTACACTGTCAGTAGGTAATAAATGTTTTAATATTATTGAATATGTATTCCACCTTTACATTTATATTTTTTAATAATTTTATTTAAAAATGATACAAAAAGATAAATATTATAAAAGAAAAAGAAATATAGAATGAACAAGAGAGAAAAATAGAAAAATGAAAGGATTATTCAACTTTCTGTTTGGCATATATAAAAGACTTACACATATCTTCTATTTATAAGGCCTCAACCACCATAGGTTACAAAACTCTAAAGTGCCCTAAAGTTGGGTGACTCACTTGGTAGTTTAGCCATAAAATTAAGGGAAATATTTGCTACATTGTCAGTAGGTAATAAATGTACAATTTAATATTATTGAATATGTATTCCACCTTTACATTTATAATTTTTAATAATTTTATTTAAAAATGATACAAAAAGATAGATATTATAACACAAAAAGAAATATAGAATGAACAAGAGAGAAAAATAGAAAAATGAAAGGATTATTCAACTTTCAGTTTGACCTATATAAAAGACTTACACATACCCTCTATTTATAAGGCCTCAACCACCATAGGTTACAAAACTCTAATAAATATAATTAAGGTACCCTATAAATTTTTAGGGGGTTACAAGAGTTACAAGAAAATGAATTCTTGAGAGGTTATGGGGGATATATGGACGTCCATTTTACGACACTCCCCTCATTGGATGTCCATAAAAGAAAATGTGTCTCGTTAAAACCTTATTACGAAAGGCCTCATGGGATAAGAAACTAATGAAGGAAAAAGAGTACACAATCTCCTATTACAAGTTGTCTTATTAAAAACCTTTAGCAAGAAAACCTAGTGGGACAAAACCTTAGTTAAAGGGAAAGAGTACAATGTTTCTTAGACTTCCCCTAATAGCAACATCACATAACATCTTTGAGTCGACACATTCCAATCTTGTGTAATAGTCCTTCAAACGTTGAAGTTGGCAATGCCTTGGTAAAAGGATATGCTAAATTATCACTAGAACAAATTTGTCGAACTTTTATATCCTCTTTCTTCTCAAAATCATAAGTGAAGAATAATTTTGGTGAATTGTAACGCCCCCAATATTTGTATAACTATTTAAGTGTATTTGTGACATAATCGTCTATCTGCTTCAGTGTTATGTGTTCTAGGGGTGTGTGTGAGGTCTCAAGTTCAAGCCTTGACTTGGGCAAATTTTGTTATTTTTATGAATAAAACCCTATCTTTGGTTAGTAGGCTTATAAGTAAAAGTGTGTAGGTAATTAGTAGAATGGGCCTGCTGGTCTTGTGGTTAAGTGGAGTGTAGAGGTTGTGGAGGTCTGAAGTTCGAACCCTTGCATGCTCAAAAAAGGGTCTAATTTTTGCTATTATGAACGGCCAGTGTTTGTGTTTTACCGGGATTCTGAGTAGTGGGATTGGGGTGAGAATTTTGAGGAATTTGTGGGAGAGAAGTTAGGAAACTATCAGATTTCCTGAGTAGTTCTTTTCCAAAAAATTCTCTCTGCCAAAAAATAATGTTCCTCTCCTCCTCCCATAGCCAAATTTTTCTTCTTTTTCCTGCCCACGCTGCCATCTTTTATTTTGATTCCCTCTTCAGTCGTTCCTCTCTTCGGTGCACCATTGGTTTATGCTTTGATTCGGTAAGATGAGTAGCGTAGCTTTATTTTTGTTGTTAGTGTTTTTAATTATATGCGTCATTAATGCTGGTTAAGGGAAAGATTCAGGAACTCGTAATCGCTATTGGAGACTTAGGTTCGTGGAATTTTGGTTACTCGATCGAAGGTAAGTTTGGTCGCTCGTTGGATGAGCATCCCATTTCAGGTTCAGTTGATTCGATCGTTTAAAGGATTTACTTAGTAAACGTTGTTCAACTATATGTGCTGGTGATCTCGGGATTGCGAAAAGAGCGAAAACGAACCAAGTGTATACCTAGAAATACAAAAAATAAGGTTTCATCGAAAGCCAAAAACCTCTCTGTCGGCACCACACGGGCATGTGGTTGCCTATGTGGTAGGCCGTGTACAAGACTGTAAGTCACCACATGGTCGTGTGATCGACAATCCAAGTCGTGTTTAAGTGACACGGTTGTGTGATGGCCAGACAAGGCCGTGTGCGACATACAGGCTCGACCAATTGGGTAGTGTGGGCCACACGGGTGAACCACACGGGCAAGTAGGATTCTAGCCCAAGACATGTGATCCACACGATCAAGGCCAATTTGGGCTGTGTAGGCCCACAAATGTGCGGGCCCACACAGGTAGGCCACATGGCGTGGGAGCCCTTTTTTGAGAAGTTATGTATGATTGCACCGGTCGCCCTAGTCGACTGTGGACCTATTGTAGGGCCGATAAGCTTTACCTAGACCCCTAATTCTGTGACTTGACGTTCTGATTTTTGTATTGAACATGAATTCTGATATATGAATGTATGAAATGTTTTTGCATAATAGCATGACATTTTATGTATGTTGCATTGCATCGGGGTGGGTTGATGTTTTGCTGAAGAAAGTATCTGAAAGGCTCCTAAGCCTGTTATCTAGCAGCTTAGTTGAAAACTTCTGATTATGTACTGCATTCGGTACAGCATGGTGTGTAGGGATGAGTGGGTTAATTTTATTCCCACATGGTGTGTTGGGTTGGACAGAGTTGGTGTGTAGAGGCTGGTGCGTAGGATTCTGCTATTCTGTTCTGATTTGCATGTTATGTCTAAAATGGGCTAAGGCCCTAGAATATATTTGATTATGTATCTAAGTGCACACACCATTTCTGTAATGGGCTTAGATCCGAACTGTGGATTTATGTCTGTTTTCTAATAATACTGTGTGTATGTTTTCTGTGGGGATTACACACTAAGTTGCGAAAACTCACCCTTTTCTGTTAATCTATTCAGGTAATCCCTAGCAGTAGACGGATTGGTGTTGCGGAGGACTCGGCGGTGACCACGGTTCTGAACCTTTACGATTTTTAATTATATTTATGGTCTTAGTTATATCTGGGAAAAAGTTTATGTAATATGGCCTTTATGGATTTTTGTTTAAATTTGGGATTTTTATTTTATAACTGCTAGCAGTAGGATATGACGCGAGTTTTCAAAATAACCAAATGTTTTATCGAATACACACCAATTCGTAAAGTATTTTAAAAGCTTCCTCAACGTGTAATGTTGAAAATGGATAATGAATGAATAAATGATCGTGTCTGAAAGTCTTAAAATTTATATAATGAATGATCGAACCTAGAAACTAACTATCACCACGATTGAGGCAAACACACCTATCAGACAATAGTATAGTTTAGCGACAAGACCGGAATGTCGAACCCAAAGGAACCAAAAGTACTAGTATTGACTTTCTTTTTATTATCTAGCCTAAAATAAAGAGGATTAATGTTTATCTAACTAATTACTAAGCTAAGGATGCCAAGACACAGATAATGAATAGGGAAAATACTTTTGAGAAAATCAATTGATTAAGACAACACCCTAGGTTGATTGATTGAAATTTCTTTCTAATTAAAACCCCCAGTGTTGCATTAACTCGATTTATAGACTCCCATATTAGGTTTGACCCTAATCCAGTAGATTTTCGTCGTCCTATTTCTAGGAGTGTGATCAACTTCTCTTAATTACGCTAGATCTACTCTTAAATAGGGACTTTTACTCCTCAGAATAACCACATCAATACTTGAATTAATATCCTGGAATATTAAGGCAAGAATTAAGAACACATAGCCAAGAACAAATCAAGTATTTATCATATAGTTTAGAAAAAAATAATAAGATTCATCTTAGGTTTCATCCCCCTCAGGTATCTGAGAGGTTTAGTTCATGTTTGTAAAAGAATATATCTCAGAAGAAAAATAACAAAACATAAAGAAAAACCCTAAAACCCCTTGAAGGAATTGAAGGAGAAATCTTCAATCTTGAGTGTGGTTCCGGCTCCTGAGATGGATCAACTGGCTTTCTTTGAGTAATTCCCTATATTCAGCCCTTTCTGGCTGCCTCCTACTACCTCATTCCTTTAGGTCACACTTAGGGTGTTTATATAGACTTCAGAATGTCTTTCTTTACCTCTAAGTATCCTTTTCTGCGTAGAATTAAAACGAGTCATGGCAGGGACAAGCCATTGCAACATGCCCGTGTGAATCGAGCACAGGGTCGTGTTCCAGCCTGCTATAGTGGCTCGACCGTGTTGTGAACTCTAGGCCATGTTGATTTCTTACTTTGGCCCATTTTCTCTGTTTTTGGCCCGTTTCACATTCTTTTCATCCTTCAATGCTCTTCTGAGTATAAAGCATGAAATTAAAGGATTAGGAGCACCAAATTCCACAATTAAATGGATAAATCATCCAAAAGTGTGTCAAGTGTGGGTTTAAAATATGTATATATTACGGTTTATTAATAAACAACACGTTTTTTATGGTAACCTAAGATATCAAAAATAACTTTACTGTAATTATGTTTTTTAAAGCACTATCATGTGACATTGTCAGATTCAGCCAAAATGTCTAGGCCAAGTTTGGGGTGTTACATTTAGTGGTATCAGAGCCAGGTTACAAAACTCGACTGTGAATTTGGGTTTTAAAAGTTGGTTTTAAAGAAAAGATTTTTTTTAAGTGATTCAAAATATTTTTTAAATCAGTATGTGGTACACTGAGTCTCCAGCACTGATCTTGTAAGTGTTGTGAAATCTATTAAAATTTATCTAGAAATACTACTTGCATGCTTGAAACAGCCAGTAGGTAGTATACTGCACTGAAACACTCTAGGTAGTGTAAACTGAAAACTGTAGTGAAACCTAATATCATAGTAAAACTGCGATTCGCGATAATGAACTCTAAACTGCTGATACTATTCTGCATAAAACATCTGTTAACAAATATTGGAACTGTAACTAATGCATAAAACTGTTAAAACAAATAAATTCTGAAATTACGATGAGCGCACAAGGTACCCGCGGACTGGGTACTAGAGGCCGTAAGGGGCTCGAGCTAGGTCTTCAGCATTTGAGAATCTACCTAATGTGGATACAAGCGAGGCGCCGATCTTACCTGTTACAGAGACTGGGTCTCGTGGTCGTGAGGCTGGGGATGACGCATATCCCAAGCCATGCTATGAATTTTAGACAGGGTTGTAGGGCCCAACACCGAATCTGGGGGCCGCGGGTCAGTTACAGAACGACTCCGGTCCAATTAGGCTGAATTATTCAGGGGTGTCACTAGAGTCGCCCCTAGCGTGGCCGAGTACTGGATGGAGGCCACGGAAAGAATCATAGACGATCTAGATTTTATCATTGAGCAGAAGCTTAAACGGGCTATTTCTCTTCTTCACGATGAAGCATATTAGTGGTGGCTGACGGTTAAGGAGGGCACTTAGCCCGATCGTTTGATTTGGGACTACTTTAAGATGGATTTCTAGAGCAAGTATGTGAGAGCCAATCACATTGACGCTAGGAAGCGTGAGTTTCTTAATCTCATCCAGAAAGACTGTTCGATGGTCGAGTATGAGGCCGAGTTCCTGAGGTTGAGCCGATATACCCGGGGCATGGTGGTAACCGAGTATGAGCGTTGCGTCCGTTTTGAAGATGAATCAAGGACAGCTTACGGGTTCTGATAGCTCCATAGAGGGAGCATGATTTTTTTCTTTAGTGGAGAAGGCGAAGATTGCGGAGGAGGTTAAGCGCGCTGAGCACCAAAATTGTGAGAAAGGTAAGAATAAGAGGGAACCGGAGCCCTCGAATTCTTTGATGAGGCCTAAAAAAAGGCCAAATCTGATGGGCCAGTGAGAGTTGGGCCTCCTGTTGCACCTAGTGGGGTGGCGTTTTGTAGGCACTGTGGTAGACGTCATTCGGGCAAGTGTTGGAGGATGACTAGGGCATGTTTGAGATGTGGGTCGACTGAGCACCGTGTTCGGGATTGTCCATTAAGAACTGATCAGGCACAAGCTACGGGTACTGGTGCTGCGTAGCCACAGAGAGTAGTTTAGCAGCCACCTAGGGGCTGAGGACAAGCCAAAGGTGGTAATGGCATGGGCCGAGGATAGAGAGCACCGAGTAGTGGTGTGGGACTGACTGAGGCAAGGTAGCCTGCAGTGGTTCATGCCACACGTCGCCGAGAGGATGGTGATGCCCAAGATATCATTACGGGTACGTTCTTAATTTTTAATGTACCCGATACTGCATTGATAGACATAGGCTTCACACACTCTTACATAACTAACTTTGTTTCTGAAACTTTGGAGATTCTGGTTGAGAGTACTTCAAGTGAGGTAACTGTTGTGAGTCGTTGGGGCAGTCTATCCGTGTGGGTAAACTATATAGAGATGTCCTATTGAAGGTTCAAGGGACAATATTTCTGGCTGATCTGATGGAGCTTCCGTTCGGAGAGTTCGATTTGATTCTGAGAATGGACTGGTTAGTCAAACACAGTGTAAGTCTGAACTATGCGTCAAGAATGGTGGTTTTGAGAACCGATGAGGACAACGAGGTAGTGGTGATTGGGGAACGTCGAGACTACTTGACTAATGTGATTAATGCGTTAGTGGCAGAAAAGTTGGTATGGAAGGGATGTGAGGCATTCTTGGCCTACATCAGTGTTTCTGATTTTGGTGACTCTTCGGTTAAGGACATCAAGACTGTAAGAAACGTTTCAAATGTTTTTCCTAAAAAACTACCGGGTCTGCTTCAGAGCCGAGAAGTAGAATTTAGGATTGAGCTCATTCTAGGTACTGTTCTGATGTCTATTGCGCCCTACCGAATGGCATCAAAGGAGCTTACAGAGCTTAAGGCTCAAATTCAAGAACTACTAGATCAAGGGTTCATTCATCCAGGTGTGCCTCCATGGGGAGCACCGGTGTTGTTTGTGAAGAAGAAAGATGGGACAATGAGGATGTGTATCGACTACCGACAGCTGAACAAGCTAACAATCAAGAATAAATTCTGACTACCGAGAGTAGATGATCTTTTTGACTTCAGAGGGGCTTCTGTGTTCTCCAAGATTGATCTCCAGTCAGGATATCATCAACTGAAGGTTAAGGAGTCTGATGTGTATATGACGACATTCAGGACTCGGTATGGACATTACGAGTTCCTAGTGATTCCATTTGTACTGACGAATGAACCAGTAGCTTTTATGGATCTGATCAATCGAGAGTTCCAGCCCTATCTAAATCGGTTCGTGGTAGTCTTCATTGACGATATTCTAGTGTATTCAGTAAGTGTAAATTTTGGCCCTAAGAAGTAACCTTTCTGGGGCATGTTGTTTCTGCGGAGGGGATTTGGGTTGATCCTCGTAATACTGAGGCTGTGTTGGAGTGGAAACAGCCAAAGAATGTGTCTAAAATCTGCAACTTTCTGGGGCTGGCGGGTTATTATCGACACTTCATAGAAGGCTTCTATTTGGTTGCAGCACCATTGACCAAGCTTCTGTGTAAGGGAGTTCCCTTTATTCGAACTGATAAGTACCACGAGAGCTTCGAAAAGCTCAAATTCGTTTTGACGCAAGCTTCGATTCTGATACAGCCTAAATTTGGAAAGGATTTCATCATGTACAGTGATGCGTCGTGTGTGGGTCTGGGTTGTGTACTGATGTAGGATGGTAAGGTGGTAGCTTATACGTCATATTAGCTTAAGACGCATAAGGCTAACTAACTAACGTATGATTTGGAACAGGCTACTGTGGTCTTCACTCTAAAAATTTGGAGGCACTACCTATACGGTGAGAAGTGTACTATCTACACTGATCATAAAAGCCTCAGATACCTCCTCACTAAGAAAGAGTTAAACCGTAAGCGGCCTAGATGGGTTGAATTGCTTAAGGATTATGACTGCACCATCGAGTACCATCCTGGTAAGGCCAATGTGGTGGCTAATGCTTTGAACCGTAGTGCGATGACTGATCTGATAGCAATGTTCGCTAGACCCAAGTTATACTATGATGGGAGTCTGTTAACGGAACTTCAGGTTAAGCCAACATGGATTGATCATATCAGAGGTAAACTGATGGGGGATAATTTGCTTGTGTTGCAGTTCTGTTAGATTGAGAATAGGGATACTTTTGATTTTAGGATTAACAATGATGAGATACTTTGTTTCCCGGTCAGATTTATGTACCGAATGATGAGGATCTAAGACAGTCAATTCTGATAGAGGTGCATACTAGCCCTTATGCTATGCATCTCAGTGGAAACAAGATGTATCGAGATTTCTGAGAGTTGTACTGATGGCCAGGGTTGAAGCGTTAGGTTACGAATTCCATTGCTTGCTGTTTGACGTGTCAGCAGGTTAAGGCTGAGCATTATTTACCTTCGGGGTTGCTACAGCCGATAAAGATACCGATGTAGAAATACAAGCGAGTAACTATAGACTTCATTAGTGGGCTACATTTAACACCCACTAAGAAGGATTCTGTCTGGGTCATCGTGCATCGATTAACCAAGTCTTCTCATTTCATTCTGATCAGGATAGACTTTTCGCTCCAGAAATTGGCTAAGCTGTATGTATATAAAATTGTGAGACTGCTTGAGATTTCTGTTCGAACATCTTCGATAGGGATCCTCGCTTTACGTCTCGGTTCTAGAAGAAATTGCACGAGGTTCTGGGTTCAAGGTTGGACTGCAGTACTACTTTTCATCCTCAAACAGATAGTCAGTCGGAGAGGGTGATTCAAGTACTGGAAGATATGTTGAGGAGCTATGTTATAGATTTGCAAGGCAGTTGGAGTTCGCCTATAACAACAACTATCAGTCTAGCATTTAGATAGCACTGTACAAGGCCCTGTATGGCCGTAAGTGTCGCACTCTCAAATGTTGGACTAAGTTGGGAGAGCGATGTGTTCTGGGTCCGGAATTGATTTCTGAAACTGAGGATAATGTCCAATTGATTCGGGATCAACTGAAAGCTACATCGGATATGTAGAAGTCCTATGCAGATCTAAAGAGAAAGGATATTGAGTATTCTGTGGGAGACTTAGTTTTTCTCAGGGTCTCACCATGGAAGAAGGTCTTGAGGTTCGGTCACAAGGGTAAGCTGAGTCCTTGGTTTATTGGGTCGTACCATATTCTGAAACTAGTGGGGCTAGTTGCATACGAGTTGGAGCTTCCTCCGGAGTTGGATCGCATTCATGATTTGTTCCATGTCTCAATGCTGAGACGCTACCACTCTGATCCTACGCATGTTGTTCCTATTGAAGACATTGAGGTTAGACCAGATCTAACATTTAAGGAGGAGCTGGTTCAGATTCTAGAGCACGACATTAAGGTTCTGCAGAGGAAATCTATCCCGTTAGTGAAGGTGCTATGGCGGAATCATAGCACTGAAGAGGCCTGTATCAGTCTGATTTAGACACTAGTCAGAATAGTGGTTTCGGGACCATAAATCTGAGTCAAAAAAATATTTTCATATTATTTTTTGTGTCTCATTATATGATTGAGCATATGTGAAAGTTTTGTAAATTAATTTGTCCATTTGTGTGCTTAATTTGAGAAAAGGATTAAATCACATAAAATGTAAAAGTGGCTTTCTATTTGATTGAGTATTCAATTGATGTGTCTTTATAAATGTGGGGTCCTTGAGATGTAATTAGACCATAGTTAGTAGAGTATTCCATAAATGGCCATCCATTATACGAATTTTAAATGTTATCATTAATGGCAATTTAGTAAAATGATTAATAATGTTATTAAATGAAAACAAAACAAACTTTTTGTTCATCTTTTTTTATCACTATAGCCGAATGTTCAAAAGAAAAAGGAGAAAGAAAACTAGCTAAGGCATTCGGCCATTTTTAATGCTTGATGAAGGAATGCTTTGTTTTTGATTTTTGATAATTTTTACGTTTCTGTAATCGTTGCTTCGTGTTCTTCAAAACTCATGTTTCAATTTTGAGAATTGATTATGATTTTGAAATGTGCCATTAATGAATTCATGAGTTTTGTGATGTTTGATGATGAAAAATGAAATATATGTGATAGATTAACATAGTTTGTCTTTGGATTTTTGATGAATTTGGGTAAATTGGACTTAATTGAGAAAATAATATTTTAAGGGACTAAATTGTAAAATAAATGAAATGTATGGACTACATGAGAATTCGGCTAAGCATGGGTGTATTGAGATTTTGTGTATTTTGTGATTTTGTGAAATAGGGACTAAAATGTTAAAATATGAAAATATGAGGGCTAATTTGTAAATTGCCCTACATATGTGTTTCTTGATTGAATTGAATGATTTGGTGAATAAATGGATTAAATTTGAATATGTATAGATCAAGAACTAAAGAAACCAGACCTAGATCGCGGAAAGTAGAAAGTGATCGAATAGTCGAGTACATACGTTAACTGAACCCGAGGTAAGTCTATATACAAATAAATGTATTTACATTGATATTTGAATGTTCTTATGAAAATTTATCATGATGAATGTTTATGAGATAATGAGTTCATGAAATCTAAAGATGATTCGATGGTATAACAAAGTCTGAGAAGCCCCGTACGAACCTAGGAATAGATAGGATTGCGTATGTCATGCCATAGGATTTCGATATGTGAGATCATGTAAGACCACGTCTACAACATTGGAATTGATTTGAGATTTCGTGTAAGACCACGTCTGGGACGTTGGCATCGATATGAGATTTAGGTGTAAGACCATGTCTGGGACATTGGCATTGTATTGATTTGTGTAAGACCCTGTCTGGGACAGTGGCATCGATATTTGGTTACATGTAAGACCACGTCTTGGACGTTGGCATTGTACGACTATTCTGAGCATTCTGAGTATCCTATTTAGTTTCGAACAGTTCAACGGGAAAATCCGAGAAAAAAGAGACTAAGATAATGTATAAAAGATCCAGGTAAGTTTGAAAAGTACACTATGTATGTGTATGAAAGGTAAGTGTTTATATGAGCTTACTAAACTGAATATGTGTATAGATTGGATGAGATAACATATGATACATGCTTGAATGAGCAATGAGTAAAGTGATATTTTGATCTATGAAATGTGGGTAAGTAATGACTAAACAAATGAGCCAAAGGATATGTGATGAATTTGCAAATGAGAAACATTAATGTCATTGAATCAAAGTGGCAATGTGCAGTTTATGTTAAGTTTATTTGTATATGGCTTACTAAGCTTTTGAAAGCTTACTTTGTGTGTGTTTACTCTATTTTACAGATCGTCAAAGCTACGAAAGGCTCAGGAATCATCGAGGATTGTCATCACACTACTCAAATCACATTTTTGTACCTTTTGAAAATGTATAGATATTAAAGTATGACATGTATAGGCTAGTTGTTTTGGAGTATGTTGGAGATATGTATATAGCCATGTGATATGGCTAGGTTAATGGTTAAGTTATGAATGTGTAGCCATGTCTTATGATGCTTAGTTTTGGTATGTTTTGGTGGTTAATGAAATGGTCATAATAATGGTAAGCTTATGGATGCATAGTTAGCATATTCTTGATGGTAAGTTGTGGATTAGTTATGTTTAGAAATGTTTGTGAATAAGTTGAGTTAAATGTAGCCTAAAATGGTATGTTTGAGATGCCTTTGAATGCTTGGAAAAGTTGGTTATTTTGTCATGAATTGAATTGGTATGATGCTCGTAGGGATTGCCCAAAGTGTGGGAGGCATTTTGGCCTTGAAAATGGCCTATAATTGCCCACACGGTTGAGCACACGGGCGTATGACTACAGGCCTATAATTACTGTGTCCCTCGTGGTTGTAATTCAAAACAAGATAGACTCGACCACTGGCAAGACACACGAGCGTGTGGCTGGACGTGTGGATCAAGTCAATAGTGACCACGAGTGTAACACCCTGGTTTAGGGGTTATGCGTTTGGAGCATAACCCGAGCATTTAGTAGGCTTAAGGTCCTGTTGGAGGAATTTTAGGGGTTTTGGAGAACCCTAGAAGGCAAGGGATGGCTTAGGAAAATTTTAATTTTTGGGGTTAAGAAATGGAGCTGGGCTTTGGAGGTTTTAAAAGAATTAATTAGGCGTTTTAGGCACATGAAAGGCATTGGCAGAGTGGTTATGCGCTGCTTGGGGGCTTTGGAAGGTGGCGCCTAAGGGGCTTGGGTTCGAGTCCAAGCAGCAGCAATTTCTTGTTTTATTTTTGCGTCAAGGGGACTGGGCTAAGTAGGCCTTAAAATTAAATGGGTAGGTTTGATGGACATGGAAGTCCAGTGGCAGAGTGGCTCTTAGGTGCTACTTAGGCGCTGGAGGGAGAAGAGAGCACGGGTTCGAGGGGCTGGAGCTGCATTTGGGCGTTTTTGTTTTGCTTTTTGGTGATGGGCTGAAGAAGGTAGGTGTTAAGAATAATTATTGGGGGTTTTTAGCATAAAAATCAAGGTGGCCCAAGTGGCCTGGGCGCTACTTAGCAGCAGGGTTCCCCCAGGTCCTGTGTTCGAATCCTGGGGGCTGTAGGTGGATTGGTTTTATTTTTTTTTTGCTGCCGATTGGGGTATTGGACAGCACATGGGGAGGGGCTTCAAATGGGATAAGATTAGGATTAATTTTGTTTTAATTTCGGCTGAAGGAGATAAGCATTAGATTATTCTTTTGTATTTTTTTATTTTAGATAGTGGTAGGATAATTGTAGGATAATTATATTTATTTTATTTTTATTTATGAGGTGATAAAATAAGAGTTTAAGATAGGAAAGGAAATTGGTTTAGTAATTATAAAAAAAAAAAAAAGAGAAGTGGTGGCCGGCCAAGGGGTGGTCTTTTACTTTGATTTAAGTAGTGATATTGGATAAAGTTGCTATTTTATCTACTTAGTTATATTAAATATAGGATTATTATTATTTTATCTAAATAAGTGGGATAATGGTGGAGCAATTCAAATTGTTTTTGAATTGGACTAATTCAATTTGAATTAGTAGGAGGATGGCCGAATCTTGGATTCTTCATTCGGTTAGTGGCCGAATTTTATAAATAGGGGAAACACCCTTTTTGCATATATTTTTTTTTAGTCTCTCCTTTTAATTGCTTGTGCCAAATTTTTCTTCTACTCCCTCTCCCTATTCTTTTATTTTATTTTCTTTTAGTTTTGCCGAAAGTTGTAGTCAACCAACTCATTGCCGAATTCCTTTCACTCTCTTCCTTTCTATACCTTTTTATTTCCTTCAACTTTGATTCTTTAACCTTTAGACTAGGCCGAAACTCCTATAATATTGAGCACCATTGTCGAAATCGTTGGCATCCTAGTGTGGTTGGCCGAATATCAGCAAGGGTGATCTCCTCGGTTCATCTCCATTTAGTTTTAAGGGTAAGTGTTCTCTTTAAGGTATATTTCGGGATTCTCTTCCATAAGATGCCGAATCAGGAATTTAGGCCTTGATTCCTTTGGTTGGCCGAATGATCTTTAGGGCCATGATGATGTGTTTTTCTGATGTAGCTAGCGCGAGGGAGCACTTAGGAACTGTTTGAATTCGGTTACTCATCAAGGTAAGAGACTTGTAATATTCGGCCTTAGGCCATAGTATGAGCGCTTTAGTGTTAACCTATATTGACTATGGTGTATAGGGCAAATTGACAGAAGCAAAGGAAGGCCTTCGGGATCTCAGTTTATTTCGGTAAGGAAATTAGTAAGTAACTTAGATTTGTTAATGGTAGATTGTGGCTTTGATTGATTAATCGTGTGATTCTGATTAAGAGTCGATGGATGCGAGTGCCAGTCAAGAGGGGAAAGGGAAGGTCCCTGTTCCAAAGTTTAAGAAAAGAGCCGTCTCGGCAGTTCGTGATTGGCCACCGGGGTGTGGACGTGCAACAGAAAACGATAGGCAGATAACGGTAGTCTCGCTAAGCGATAGCGTCGAAATCGAGGGTTTAGAGCTTCAGGTTATAAGGTGTGTAACTAACCCACTGTTTCCGGGTTTTATGTGTTAAATGTTTTACTAACAAGTGCAGTAATAAGTGTGCCATGTATACCCTAAAGGGTATAGCGATGATCAGGTTAGTATCGGACCTGTTGCAATGTGATTATTTGTTTGTATATGAGTATGTTTATGAATATTAATAAGCATGTGCATGCATTATCATGATTATATTTTATGTGGCATGTGCATGGGTGGGTTATGAAAAGAAGGTACGGGTGTACTTCGAGTACGTGGTTGATGTCAGCTTTGTGCTACATCGTGGATTGGCGCTGACTGAGGTCGCGTTGTGGATCTTTGCGATTTAGTTCGCGTGGTTACCTTGATTGATATCGGCTTTATGCCATATCGTGGCTTGATGGGTTGCTATGTGCTCCATCGTGGATGGCATTGGTTGCCTTTTTGGAGGGAAAAGGAGAGGGTGACTCGATAGTCCCCTGGTGTGTGGTAGGCTGGATAAGGGGGTGTGTAGCGGATGGACCCTAGGTTTGGGTTGGGTATCATGTTGCATTGTTTTTTATAAAATGATATGGAATGGGCCAAGCCCAATACGACATGTGGATAGGTATGTTTTGGGAACATACGTGGAAATGGGCCAAGCCCAGTTGATATGTGGTTTATTGAGAAATGGGCCTAGCCCAGTATTTGAGTATGATTTGAATGTGGGCCAAGCCCAGATTGTGGTAGTTGTTAAAATGAATATATTACTTGTTGCATTTGATAATTAGGATATTATGTGGCTAGCATGTGGGTGGATTTCAGTGGTTAACTTACACACTGAGTCATTATGACTCACCCAATTATTTTCAAACATCGCAGGTGACAGGTTGATCGGACCGGGTTGGAGAGGATGCAAGGTGGCCCATGCAGAAGGAGATTGATTTAATTATTTTTAAGCAATTTTTAATACTAAGTGTTTTGGATTAATTATTTTTGTAATAAGGGCCTTATTATTATTATTATTTTTGTTATCACTATTTTTGATATTACTTGATATTATGGTTTACTTAAAAGAAATTATTATGTGAAGATAATTTTAATTTTAGCAACCTATTTAATCAAAGTATTTATATATTTTATACTAAAGTTTTAATATGGATTATTTTTAATAACAAAGCTTTATTTATAATTTTAAAAGAAAGGACATGGTTTCCAAAAGTTAACAAATTTTTACGTTTTAAACTAAAGTCAAAGATTTTCCACCGTCTTTCCGCAGTGACAGAACCGGATCCGGTCTAGACTCGTGGGCCGGGTTTGGGGATGTTACAGATTGGTATCAGAGCCCGGTTCAAAACTCGGCGTTGAGGGTTTTGGGCCCAAAAACGTTTTCAAAATGGGCTTTTCAAAAATATGGGTTTTTATGAAGTATTTGCAGGAATTCTGGCATGGCACCTGTACCTCCGGCCCGCAGTCCACCAGGTAAGTACTTTAGACTTATGAAGGGATTTGATATTATGAACTGTTATGGGCTTAGTTGGGCTCGTAGATTAGTGAGCTAGGATCTATTGAACCCTAGGACTAGTCTACTCAAACATGTGCATAAGACTTAAGGATTCTAAACAAACCTGTGAAGTAAGTCGCCGTGTTAAGGTGTGGCAACCTGTGTGCGCATGTCTAGGAGTGGTATTCAGTGGGAGCTTGGTATTTAAGCAGTCCGCGTGACTCACCTCCTCTCCACTTGAATCCTACCTGGTGCGTAGCTACGGTTCACCTTAACCAAGAGGACTTGTTCACAGGCTAAACCAATTATTAAAACCCAAAAGGGATTGGCCTTGCTGTTTAAAACCCTTAATTTCTTTAAAAATTTTCGAACTTACCCTTTTATTTGTAAAACCCTAAATCTGATTGCGAAAAAAAAAAATTTTCTCGATTTACCAAAATTACCAAAATGCCCTAGTGGCAAAACTACAAAAATACCCCTGTATTGTAAAAGTACCGCACTACCCTCAACTTTTTGATAAAATGATTTTACTTTGAAAAATACCAAATCTTTAGTTTTCACAATATCAAGATACTCCGATTTGAAGAAATTTACGAAAATACCCCTATGTTGAAAATTACTAAAATGCCCCTGACTTTTAAAATTTTCGCTTTAACCCCAAGTTTAATAAAATTTTCTTACTTTGCAAAAGTATCCAATCTTCTGTATTTCAAAATAATACCCTGACTTTGGAAATTTTCAAAATTTCTATGACGGATAAATTACCAAAATATCCCTGGTTTCCAAAATCTTGTCATACCTTTAATTTGAGAATTTTTCGAAAATACCCCTAAAGTTTTGGAATATCAAAATATCTTGACTTATCAAGGTTTTCAAAATTTTTCTGATAAGTTACGAAAATACCCTGTAGGAAAATGACGGAAATACCCCTGGGGTAGAAACGGGCAGAAATGTCCGAATAGTGAATGTGTGTGGTAGATACCACTGAATGTGCCTCTACTGAGGAAGGAATGTGTTCTTGTTGATGAACGGATGTGTGTATGAATGTGATTCTTGAATTAGAGTAGTAAAACTCGAACTGAAACTTTGTGTGATCGAAAGAACTACTTCTAAATATCTTTCTTTTCATAAAATTTGCTCGTGGTTAAACAGTGGAACAAAAATTCTAATGCATAAAATTTCTTAAATCAGATTAAATCGCGACGATAGAGATGAGTTCTAGGGGACGCAGTAGAGGTAGAATGGCAGCATCGGAACCGATAGGGTCTGGCCATGGGTCAGAAAGTGAAGTGCCGCCAGCAGTGGACGTAGAGGGGCAAGATCAAACAGGAGAATATGACGCAGTATCGCGAGCCATGTTGCAAGTGCTAGAACGAGTAGCCGGGGTTAGTAAGGGAAATGGAACTCGGAAGTCGGTGTCCGAAAGGCTTAGATCGAACGGAGCCGAGATCTTTAGAGGAGTGTCAGGAGTAGCTCCGAATGTAGTAGAGTATTGGCTAGAAGCAGTCGAAAGAATCATGGACGACTTGGACTGCACCAATGAAGAGAAGCTGAAGGGCGCTGTTTCGTTGCTTCGCGATGAAGCTTATCGTTGGTGGCTCACTGTTAAGCAAAGTGTACCGGCAGATCGATTGGATTGGGATTACTTTAAGGCAAAGTTCGAAGGAAAGTATGTTGGAGCTAGCTACTTGGATTCGCAAAGGAAAGCGTTTCTAAATCTAGTACAAGGAAGTAAGTCGATAGCTGAGTACGAAGCGGAATTTGTGCGGTTAAGCCAGTATGCTAAGGGAATTGTGGCAACTGATTATGAGAGGTGCGTCCGGTTTGAGGACGGATTGCGAGATGAACTTCGAATGCTGATTGCACCGCAGAGGGAGAGAGACTTCGCGGTGCTAGTGGAGAAAGCTCGGATTGCTGAAGAGGTTAAGAAGACTATAAGAGAAAAGCGAGAAAAGAATAGGAACGAGAATAAGAGAAGGGTTGAGCCGTCAGCATCGTTTGGAGATGCTCAGAAAAGACCAAGGATTGAGAATCCTGTGCGTGCACTTGTCCCAGTGGATCGGAATCGTTCCTGTGCTCGTTGTGGGAGACCTCACATAGGAGAGTGTTGGGGGAATAGTAAAGAATGTTTTCGGTGTGGATCTAAGGCACATCTGGTTAAGAATTGTCCTCGAGCAACGAAGGGTCGTGGTTCTAGTCAAAGTCAACCAAGGATGTGATACCGGGTAAGCTCCTTTGTTTTGGAATACTCTTTAATTGTTCTCCTTGTTTGTAAGTTAATTCTTTCCTGTATGATTTGGATCTCGAATGAGAACTTAGAGACTACGTTTGGGAAGTATGATGAATTGGAATCAGAGTGCGCAGCGGAGGCGTAGAGTAGGGAGTTAGGATTGCATGGTAGTAAGTAATTTCGAGGACGAAAATTATTTTAAGGAGGGTAGAATTGTAACACCCTGGTTTAGGGGTTATGCGTTTGGAGCATAACCCGAGCATTTAGTAGGCTTAAGGTCCTGTTGGAGGAATTTTAGGGGTTTTGGAGAACCCTAGAAGGCAAGGGATGGCTTAGGAAAATTTTAATTTTTGGGGTTAAGAAATGGAGCTGGGCTTTGGAGGTTTTAAAAGAATTAATTAGGCGTTTTAGGCACATGAAAGGCATTGGCAGAGTGGTTATGCGCTGCTTGGGGGCTTTGGAAGGTGGCGCCTAAGGGGCTTGGGTTCGAGTCCAAGCAGCAGCAATTTCTTGTTTTATTTTTGCGTCAAGGGGACTGGGCTAAGTAGGCCTTAAAATTAAATGGGTAGGTTTGATGGACATGGAAGTCCAGTGGCAGAGTGGCTCTTAGGCGCTACTTAGGCGCTGGAGGGAGAAGAGAGCACGGGTTCGAGGGGCTGGAGCTGCATTTGGGCGTTTTTGTTTTGCTTTTTGGTGATGGGCTGAAGAAGGTAGGTGTTAAGAATAATTATTGGGGGTTTTTAGCATAAAAATCAAGGTGGCCCAAGTGGCCTGGGCGCTACTTAGCAGCAGGGTTCCCCCAGGTCCTGTGTTCGAATCCTGGGGGCTGTAGGTGGATTGGTTTTTTTTTTTTTGCTGCCGATTGGGGTATTGGACAGCACATGGGGAGGGGCTTCAAATGGGATAAGATTAGGATTAATTTTGTTTTAATTTCGGCTGAAGGAGATAAGCATTAGATTATTCTTTTGCATTTTTTTATTTTGGATAGTGGTAGGATAATTGTAGGATAATTATATTTATTTTATTTTTATTTATGAGGTGATAAAATAAGAGTTTAAGATAGGAAAGGAAATTGGTTTAGTAATTATAAAAAAAAAAAAGAGAAGTGGTGGCCGGCCAAGGGTGGTCTTTTACTTTGATTTAAGTAGTGATATTGGATAAAGTTGCTATTTTATCTACTTAGTTATATTAAATATAGGATTATTATTATTTTATCTAAATAAGTGGGATAATGGTGGAGCAATTCAAATTGTTTTTGAATTGGACTAATTCAATTTGAATTAGTAGGAGGATGGCCGAATCTTGGATTCTTCATTCGGTTAGTGGCCGAATTTTATAAATAGGGGAAACACCCTTTTTGCATATTTTTTTTTTTAGTCTCTCCTTTTAATTGCTTGTGCCAAATTTTTCTTCTACTCCCTCTCCCTATTCTTTTATTTTATTTCTTTTAGTTTTGCCGAAAGTTGTAGTCAACCAACTCATTGCCGAATTCCTTTCACTCTCTTCCTTTCTATACCTTTTTATTTCCTTCAACTTTGATTCTTTAACCTTTAGACTAGGCCGAAACTCCTATAATATTGAGCACCATTGTCGAAATCGTTGGCATCCTAGTGTGGTTGGCCGAATATCAGCAAGGGTGATCTCCTCGGTTCATCTCCATTTAGTTTTAAGGGTAAGTGTTCTCTTTAAGGTATATTTCGGGATTCTCTTCCATAAGATGCCGAATCAGGAATTTAGGCCTTGATTCCTTTGGTTGGCCGAATGATCTTTAGGGCCATGATGATGTGTTTTTCTGATGTAGCTAGCGCGAGGGAGCACTTAGGAACTGTTTGAATTCGGTTACTCATCAAGGTAAGAGACTTGTAATATTCGGCCTTAGGCCATAGTATGAGCGCTTTAGTGTTAACCTATATTGACTATGGTGTATAGGGCAAATTGACAGAAGCAAGGAAGGCCTTCGGGATCTCAGTTATTTCGGTAAGGAAATTAGTAAGTAACTTAGATTTGTTAATGGTAGATTGTGGCTTTGATTGATTAATCGTGTGATTCTGATTAAGGTCGATGGATGCGAGTGCCAGTCAAGAGGGGAAAGGGAAGGTCCCTGTTCCAAAGTTTAAGAAAAGAGCCGTCTCGGCAGTTCGTGATTGGCCACCGGGGTGTGGACGTGCAACAGAAAACGATAGGCAGATAACGGTAGTCTCGCTAAGCGATAGCGTCGAAATCGAGGGTTTAGAGCTTCAGGTTATAAGGTGTGTAACTAACCCACTGTTTCCGGGTTTTATGTGTTAAATGTTTTACTAACAAGTGCAGTAATAAGTGTGCCATGTATACCCTAAAGGGTATAGCGATGATCAGGTTAGTATCGGACCTGTTGCAATGTGATTATTTGTTTGTATATGAGTATGTTTATGAATATTAATAAGCATGTGCATGCATTATCATGATTATATTTTATGTGGCATGTGCATGGGTGGGTTATGAAAAGAAGGTACGGGTGTACTTCGAGTACGTGGTTGATGTCAGCTTTGTGCTACATCGTGGATTGGCGCTGACTGAGGTCGCGTTGTGGATCTTTGCGATTTAGTTCGCGTGGTTACCTTGATTGATATCGGCTTTATGCCATATCGTGGCTTGATGGGTTGCTATGTGCTCCATCGTGGATGGCATGGTTGCCTTTTTGGAGGGAAAAGGAGAGGGTGACTCGATAGTCCCCTGGTGTGTGGGTAGGCTGGATAAGGGGGTGTGTAGCGGATGGACCCTAGGTTTGGGTTGGGTATCATGTTGCATTGTTTTTTTATAAAATGATATGGAATGGGCCAAGCCCAATACGACATGTGGATGGTATGTTTTGGGAACATACGTGGAAATGGGCCAAGCCCAGTTGATATGTGGTTTATGAGAATGGGCCTAGCCCAGTATTTGAGTATGATTTGAATGTGGGCCAAGCCAGATTGTGGTAGTTGTTAAAATGAATATATTACTTGTTGCATTTGATAATTAGGATATTATGTGGCTAGCATGTGGGTGGATTTCAGTGGTTAACTTACACACTGAGTCATTATGACTCACCCAATTATTTTCAAACATCGCAGGTGACAGGTTGATCGGACCGGGTTGGAGAGGATGCAAGGTGGCCCATGCAGAAGGAGATTGATTTAATTATTTTAAGCAATTTTAATACTAAGTGTTTTGGATTAATTATTTTTGTAATAAGGGCCTTATTATTATTATTTTGTTATCACTATTTTTGATATTACTTGATATTATGGTTTTACTTAAAAGAAATTATTATGTGAAGATAATTTTAATTTTAGCAACCTATTTAATCAAAGTATTTATATATTTATACTAAAGTTTTAATATGGATTATTTTTAATAACAAAGCTTT